>CM035411.1:14081147-14456147 GCA_020310875.1 Ceratopteris richardii
ACTCTCATAAAAAGTCTTATGAGAGCAAGAGTTCCGTCAGATACTCTAGGGGCCATAATGCGGGACTACGCAGAGATGTCCGATGAGGAGCTGGATTATACGATCCAGATGCTTACGCGATCAGACGAGGGCTCTTCTGCAGATCCACATGCAGGAAGAGAGCTATCTGCTCATAGGTATGTTTTTTTTCATAAATTTTTTTAATGATATTATAGCACATATTTTTATTTATTTCTATCTATCTATTTTCAGGACACCTATACCACCTCCAGCATGTGATAGCAGAGCAGAGGCGTTGCCTATGAGGACATGCATAGGCACGTTAGGACTAGAGTGTGACATAGAGCCAGAGGGGAATATTGTATACATAGGAAATGGATTAGAGTTCAAGAGGAGAATGCGTGCACTATGCGACTCTTACCTGCGCTTTATCCACTTACCGTGGAAGTAAGTAAAAGTTTTACATATAAATTGAAATATATATCTTATGTTTTATTTATATTATGTTTTTTATTTTTTTAGTGAGCATGATGAGAGGGATAAAAAGTACGTGCTCAGTTCACTTGAGACGGAGTTTGGGAGAGGGTGGTCTCTTAAATGGTGTTTAAAAGAGATGCGGACACTTATGGCGCATCGTCGTGACAATGCACGGTATGTATGTATATGAGAGAGAGAGAGAGAGAGCACTAATCTCGATATTAGGGTTTTGAAATCCCTAATTTAAAAACTCTAATTCAACCTTTTAGCCATATGTTTGAAGTATATGTACACCTCCGACGTCCTACTAGAGAGATGTCTCTCCTCCCAACCTTATGCCTCTATATATAGCTACTCGAATCAACGAGGATCATGATTCATAATATATGTAAAGATATATACACATCATGTAGATAGGATACATAAATATAAAATGGAGTAGATATATTATGCTTCACACATACATGCCTAAATGCACAAATAAATATATATATACATACTAACATATTTACATGTACATATTTACACATACATGTACATGCCTACATGCACACATAAACATATATATACATGCATACATATTTACATGTACATATTTACACATAGACACATATACATATATACATGTACACAATTATAAACACTTGCATATATTACGTACATGAATACATGTATACATATATCACACACATGCAAACACATACATATACATGAAATACATATATATGCATACTAATATATGTATACATATAATACACATGAATACACACACATATGCATACATAGATGATAAAAATTTACTCCTCGAAGATAAAGCTATATATAAAATAATTAGGCATACCCCCGAGCTTCATGTTCTAACTTAGAAGAACATGATTTCATCTCTCTAGTAGGATTCATCGTTATTCAAGTTAATAAAAAAAACCTATTATTTGATATCCATTCAGAAGCTTCAAGTTACTATCTAATCTGCTCATATGTTTTCATTATTGCCATCATTTTGGTAAGACATCAATATAGTCTCATCTTCATTATCCTTATTGATTTCATTTATTTCTTCTATTGTTAAATCTATGTTCTCATGAATCACATCATCTATTGGTGGATTAATATCTATTTCTGGTAATTCCTCTTCCTCATCAGTAGAATCAACATGTAGAGAATTATCCTCTTCATCAAAAAGATTAGTATCATTATCACGTATAATGAGTCTAATTTCTATTCCAGATGTTGATGTATCAGTATCTGATGCTGAATCATCAAGAGGACTTTCTTCAATCTCTCGAACAATAAACTGTTCAAACAATGACCTACCTCTAGGTTGCACATGAATGACTTGCCACCAAGGATGAGCATCTGGGTTTTTATAAAAAAATGCTTGTTCAATATGCCTAGGAAGAATATATGGTTCTTTAGTAGATCGCATTACCTTGGAAGAATCAATTGCCCAAAACCCAGATAATTCCTTTCTTATTGTAGAATTACTACCTTTATACTCCGCTCGATACCAGTCAACCTTCAAAATGACCTATCAAAATATATAACAACAAAAACATCCCATTATTAGGTGCTTAAAAAAATAACTAACTCTAAAAAATATATATAAACTTTTTTCTACCTGTTTGAATGTACGAAATGAAATTTCGTAGATACCAACAATAGTTCCTACGTAACCAAGTTCGCTATCTATAAGGTTCGTGTCTTTTGAGCTAGCACGTGATAGTTGCTTGAAACAAGCAACAATACTAGAATCCTCTGTTTTACGTAAAGAATCAATGGCTTTGATTCTAATATGCTGTCCAAAAGCCCACATATTAGTGAACATTCGAGCCTGCAAAATAAATTCAATTAGTAAATAGAAACTAACATACATATATGAAAAAAATAAAATATATATTTTAATAAAATTACCTTTTGTTCACAACCTATCATTAACTCTCTTTGCTCATCTGAGATTTCTTCATTATTTGCGTTGGCGCGTTGCAAACGACTATATAGCCAATCCGTGAAAGAAGGTATATCTGTAATCTCATTATTATCGAGATTACGTCTAGATCTTTTGTTTTTTCGCCTTTTACTTTGGAGACTTTGAAGTTCCTCGTACTCGTTAACGAATGCTTGCATGCATTCGCTATTATATGCTACAAAAGTAGAAACATCATTTTTTTCTTGAAATGTAAATAAGAATGGAACCCCCTTACCTGATAATACCTCATCTGTTATTTTTGAAGAAGACTCGTTGGTCCATGCACGTGGAGCTTCTTCATGAACTCTTTCAAGGTACTCACTAACGTAATACATGCACTCTTCAAGCATCCAACCCTTTGCCATGGATCCTTCTGGTTTTGCTCTTTGTCGCACATAACCTTTTAGTATTCCCATAAATCGCTCGACCCAAAACATCCATCGAGTGTTGACAACACCGGCAATCTCTATCTCATCTACAAGATGGACTAGTAAATGAACTTGAATATCAAAAAATGAAGTAGGAAGTTCTTTTTCCATCAAACATAGTAGCTCTTTGCATTCACGTTTTTTTTGTGGGATCGAATTTTTATCGATCTCTTTGGATGTAATCCACCTATACAAATCATAAAAACAATTGTAAAGAAGTTAATTAAAAAATAAAAGATATCCAATATTCATACATATTAAATATAAAAGTATCATAATTACCTTATAAGTGATCCAAGACGATAGATCACATCTCGTACTCCTTTCGTTGTACATCCATCGATAACCAAAGGTAAAATATGTTTCAAAAAGTTATGCCAGTCATGGGTCTTTAATCCAGATAAGCTCTTATCATCCATAGTAAACATGTTTTGAAACGATGCTCCATATCCTGTCGGAGTCTTGATCAATTGAATTCTATTGTTGATAGTCTGTATCTCTTTTGTTGTAAGTACCCAAGGAGCAGATGCATAAGTCGTTTCTTGTCGATGTCTATCAAAAACTGGCCATAACTTTGGTTTGGATTTTTGATCTTTCAAATCATTCCTTGATGTTGTGGTATCTTTTAGTCCAAGAAGATGCTGCCATAGTGAATAACCAATATTTTTGAATATATGCATAGGATCAAGAAGATGACATACTTTTAACTCTTTCCAATACTCCAAAGAATACCATATTGATATGTTCTCTGCGAGTGCCAATTTCCCTTTACCTCTGTTCACATACTCATTATCTGAATCATCACTGAAGATTTCTGCTTCTGGATCTATCAGAGGTCCATTTGTCCATTTTTTATACCAATCCATAGGCGTCATAGGTCTTGGATACTGGCCTGTTTCAAGCTTTCCATTAAAATGTATCGCTTCTCTTTTAGATCTTAATGGATGATCATCAGGCAAGAATCGTCGATGTCGAAGATAAATATTTTTGTTGAGATTCTTACTATAGATTGATCTCAACCAATCACCACAATATGGACAAGCTTTATAACCCTTAGTAGATATTCCTGCATCATGGAAAAGGATAAAAATATAATTAGATTAAATCATATTTATTTACATGCATATTGAATAAAAAAATTACATCAATACCTGAACAAACGCCATATCCAGGAAAATCGTGAATAGTCCAAGCCACAATACCACGAATCGTAATATGTCTTTCATTGATGCTTTTCGATATATCAATGACATTAATACCTCTCCATAACTCTTGAAGATCGTCAATGAGAGGAGCAAGATATACATTCATATCTTTAACTTGTCTTTTGCCTGGGATTAAAAGTGAAAGCATTAAATGTTCCTTTTTAATGCTAAGATATGGCGGAAGATTGTAGTTTATGACTACCACTGGCCATGTTGACCATTTACTGGATTTCATGGAGAATGGATTAACCCCATCTAATGCAACTCCTAACTTTAGATTCTGTGGATTTTGTGCAAATTCAGGCCATGTAGAATCAATATGCTGAAAAGCAACACTATCATGAGGAATTCTGATTATTCCATCAGTACTTTTGTGATCATGTCCCCAAGTCAAAAGCTTTGATAATTCGGGGCTTTGAAACATATGTCTAATCCGTGGAGCCAATGGAAAATGTCTCAATACCTTATTCGGGATTTTACCTTCTTCACCCTTATATCGAGGAGATTGACATTTGGGACATGTCAAAGAGTCTGCATATTCACCTCTATATAAAATACAATCGTTAGGACATGCATGTATACATTGATAATCTATACCAAGATTGTTGATTATCTTCTTCATTTCATCATGTGAGGTAGGAAGAATATTTTGACTTGGTAAAAACTTTTCAGATAATAACCTGTAAGTTTATCAAAAAAAGATATATTAAAAAAGGTAAATAAATATACATACATATATACATGTAGGTTTTTATTCTTACTTTAGATAAGGTAAGAACAAGAACTTGAATTGAATAGATACTTTTTGTCCGCGCATCTTTTAAAACTATTAATGCATCTTTCAAAATATTTACGCAAAACAATCGTATCCTGTCAATTCACACATATGTTCATATAATGGTGACCTGGATGAATCGCATGCACAGAGGTTATAATTAGATTGCTGTCTCTTGAGTAACCTCTATGCATGCGACTCATCCAGGTCACCATTGCGAATATTTGGAAAGATGCATTAATAGTTTTAAAAGATGCACGGACAAAAAGTTTCCATTCAATTCAAGTTCTTGTTCTTATAACCTTATCTAAAGTAAGAATAAAAACCTACATGTATTTATATATGTATATATATTTATGCATATATATATATATAAATAGATAGAAAATTGAAATTTATACCTTAATAGTGTCGAAACAGATACATTACTCCATCCAAAACGATTTTGAAGGTTGAGAATAAGTAAGCTCGCATTTAGTCGTGTCAAATGACTTCCTTCATATACATGCTTTAGACATTCCTCTCGAAGATATTTCTCATTTTTAGAAATATCCATGCTCTCACTGTCATTTTGATACCAATCCTCAATAAAATCTGCCATGCCATCATCTTCATCATTGTCACACAAATCTTGTACTTTATCATCTTTTGAATATAGATCTTTCAACTTTGCATATTGCACATGCTTAGTTTTGTGTAGCCTCCTCATGGAAGCTTCTGATAAATGAGGTCTTATTGGTAATTGTGAATGTTGTGGACGAATATCATCAACATCATACGTTGGAATCTACACATATAAATAAAACTCATTAGTATTTCATAAATGAATAAAAATTAAACTTCAAATATAAAATTAAGTATATAACTTATTAAATATGGATAGAAAATTTTTATTCTCTCTAGCTAAAAGGTGCTCTTGGAGGTCTACGCCATCCATAATTCACTAATAGTTCATCACCAGCATGTAATGTAGTAATAGCATTGACAACTATGTATCGTGATACATCTCTACTCATGTATGGTGATTCATGACTATTTTCACGCTCCTCAAATGTGCAATTAGTCCTTGAACTATTATGTAACCCTCGACTACTATTTATTAAACCTGCTATATTTCCATGTGTGTAAGGTCTTCCATCAATATATAATCTTTCATTTTCTCCATGTAAAATCCTTCTACTAGTAAGAGATGCTGCGTTCAAGCATATTCCATAAGTACTCATGCTTTGAACATGACGTGAAAGTCGATGCCAATCTCCCCATCCATATATAGGACCACAAAATGACATAAGAGTGACTTCAGAGTTCGGAGGCACATACAAATCCTCTACAATAAAGAGACCACGACCAGCATTAGTAATAGTGGATGGAGCAATCATATAGCGATTACCCCAAAAGTTGAAAACCTCTCCATCTAAAGGAAGTGGTCCTCTATTCCATCCTCCATATCTTCTTCTATCATATGTTTGTACTAAAGAACGATCACGAGCTGGCAATGGATAATCTCCAGCCGTTTCATTCTCTAAACCAGGAGGTAGAGGATTTCTAGAAACCTCTGCTTGTAATTGATGAACAGCAAGTCCATGACGTGTACGAGGTATATTAACATTATGAGAAAAATCATCATCATCATCATCATCGAGCAAGTATTCCTGTATATCAATAATAATTTGATTTTATACATGGTTTTTAAATAAAAAAATGACATTAATATATATAGAAAATACATACCCAAGCATTATCACGTTGACTAGGTGATGGTGCATGCTCAAAAGTACCATACTCTGCCTCATGTTGAATACATTCCAATCGTGGTCTTCGATACGTGCCATAACAAGAGTTACACCAACATATAATATGCTCTTGATAGTAAAATTCATCATAATTCCTATCGGAGGACACATGTGAAGTCGTTGCATGGGTAGGAGGTGGTGGAGTACCCTCTGATTGATCAGAATCTGCACATCATAAGAAACATAAAAAAAATATATAAGTTATGTATCCATCAAATATAGTTAAAATTAAATATTTCATAAACTTACAGTATAAAGTCGTTGCACGATGAGGAGACGGTGGGGGAGTTCCATCTGATTGATCAGAATCTACAAATAATGGTATTTGATATTAATAATTTGATTATCTACATAAATAAAAAATTCACATATACATATTTACACATACACACATATTCACATATACACATTTATACATACACACATATTCACATATACACAACACATATTATTGTGGGATAAATGCATGTATTTTGTATGAATGAGTGTATATGCATGCATGTGTGTGTACGTATATATGTGGATATGTATATGTGTGTTTATGTTATATGTATGTATATGTGTATATATATACATATATGCATGCGTATATGTTTGCATGTATATGTGTATGTGGGTATGTGTATGTGTATGTGTATGTGTATATGTGTGTATATATGTGTATGTATTCTGACTTTTTTTTCTGTTTGAGATTAAATTAACAGGAGATATTGTATGGTCGAAAAAAATAAGAGGCGAGCTAACATACCACCTGAGTCGTGGCAGTTTTTTCGTAGACAGCTACGTCTTCAGGAGTCATTTGCTCAGCAGAAGGTACACAAATTAATAGTTTATATTTATAATTTTTAGATATTGTAGTAATTTTTTAATTTAATTTATGTATTTTTTTCCTTGAATAAACAGGCTGCTGCAAAGAAGAGAGTGGAGTCGGGCCACACATCGCACTTAGGCCAAATGGGCCATAATGGTTTTGTAGCTACGTTTGTACGTATATGTGTTATTGTGAGTATATTTTTTATTTTAGTTAAAATGCAAGCAACTAATGTTTTTTGTTTGTTTCATTGCAGCGAAAGGATTATGGCCGATATCCTACGAAACACGAGATCGAGTATGCTACACATTTTGGATATCGGCGTTTGAGCGAGTATATACAAGATCACCCTGATGCCTTTGTGAGTATTTTTAAATTTTATATAATTATTTTGTTGTTATGAATGTTTTAATTATTTTATTGATTTATGTTTATTATATGTAATACAGAAGTATTATGGGGAGACAAATATGGATGAGGTGGAGAGACAGACACAGGAGGGACGATCTCGATCGTCACAGGGTGATCATGAGGATGAGGATGAGGAAGATCAGGATGGTCATGATATTGCTGATGATGATGATGATCATGATGATGATGATTAGGATTTTAGTTGATTATGACATTGGATTATATGTATTTACATTGATATATATATATATATATATATTTCTATATATTTTTCATTTCAGTCATGTTTTGAATTGTGTGTATGGTATTAAGTAATGAAGAGTTTTGTTCTATTGATTGTTATTATTGTTTATATTAAGCATGTGTTTTAATACTTTAATTATATAATTCATTCATATGTGTGTACCTAAGTGTATATGTATGTGTGTGTATATGTATGTATGTGCATGTGTATGTGTGTGTATATGTATGTATGTGCATGTGCATGTATAAGTGTATATGTGTGTATGAGTATGTGCATGTGCATGTGTATGTGTGTATATGTATATGCATGTATATGTATAACTCTATGTGTATGTGTGTGTATTTGCATGTATATGTGTATATGTGCATGTGTATGTGTGCGTATATGTATGTATATGCATGTGCATGTATAAGTGTATATGTATGTATCAATATGTGCATGTTCTTGTGTATGTGTGTGTATATGTATAACTCTATGTGTATGTGTGTGTATGTGCATGTATATGTGTATATGTAGGTATATGCATGTGTGTGTGCTTCTTCATCATGTATAAGTGTATGAGTGCATATCAATAAGTGTGAGTATGGTATGTAATGAAAATAACACAATTCAAATGATCTACAAATAATAGAAATTGTACTTACAATTGTGATCCATAGTTTTTGCTTGGTTAGCTTCTTGAATAACCTGCAATAACGAGAGAGAAAAGAGAGAGAGAGAGAGAGAGAGAGAGAGAGAGAGATCTAGAGAGAGAGAGAGAGTGAGATCTAGAGAGAGAGAGAGAAAATTCAAAGAGAGAAAGATGTAGAAAGAGAGAAACAAAGACAGAGGGAGACAATAACAGAGAGCTTAAGCAAAACAACAATTTTGCATATACTTGCTTCAGCTCGTAAGCGCAGCGCAATTGCGAACGTTGGAGAGCTCTTCGATCGGATGCGTGAAAATGCCGATTGCAGAGCCTCCAACGTTTTAATTTTTGTCCGTCAACAGATCGTCGCATAAGCGATGCAACGCGTCGTCGTATAAGCGACATTTGCTTAGCGTCACGTATACGACGGTCTGCACCGTCGCTTATACGACGGAGTAAACCGTCGCTTATGCGACGCAAAAATATGCGTCGCTTAAGCGACGCATTTGAAAAGCGTCGTTTAAGCGACGCTAAACGGAAGCGTCGCAAATACCGTCGTTTTGTGCGACGTATATTCGACGGTCCGCGCTCGACGGTAATTCCGACGCGAGTTGTAATTTTATAGCGACGAAATTCTGTCGCGTTAACCGTCGCTACACGCCCGTATTCCTTGTAGTGAAAGTATGATATGTCATATATGTCACTATATGTGTTGTGTATGTAACATGTCTTTATTCTATGTGATGTATGTATGACATATGTCGCATGTGCATTGTTTCGGTGCAACAACATTGTAGTTTTTCACTTGTGCATGTCATCGTTTACATGTGATATCTATAATAGTGTATGTCCATGACTCCATTCTCAATGTCATATGAGTCTGACATACGTGTATGACATACGTGGCATGTCTAGACTCTAGACTCTATGTGACATGTGCATTGTGTATGTGCAATGTGCATTGCGTAAACAATAATATGTATGTGCATTGTAATTTATGTATGTACTATGACATGTCACATATACGTAATATGTATTATGTATGTGGCATCAATGATAATTCATGTGCATTGTCACTTGTACAATGTGTATGTGCATTGTGTATAAAATATGTACATGTGTAATAGATTATAGAATATAGTGTGTGATATGTCACATGTGTCATTTGACATGTCTATATCATATGTGATTAGTTCATCGAATGTTAATTCTTTTTTTTGGTACTTTGATGAAGATATAGTGAAGCTTTTCATACAATGTGGATTATCTTTGAATATCACATGCACACCTACATGGAGAGAGGTCATGGAGGAAGTTGGCTCACTAGGCTATCACTAGCATGATCCTACATATGAGGAGCTACGAGCTAGTCAACTATGCATCACACAAGAGATAGTGAAAAAGAATCAGAGCCAATGAGGAGCACATGAGAGAAATATGGCTCCACTATCATGTGTCATGGGTGGAAATATGTTAGAAAGAGGAATGTATATAATATATTAGTGCATTGTCGTAAAGACACTATGATTCTTCGTGCGATTCTTGCATCGGTTATTGGAGTCTCTATTTCTGATATGTTTAAACTTAAAACTTCATGTTCATTGAAATTTGGTATGAAGCTTGAATTATATCTTGAGCTTTAAATCCTACCTTGTTATCTTTTTGAATTTGTATTGCAAGTGAATATATATTTTCTCACATCGATCACACCATTTAAGATATTGGCCCGAAGAATGTTGTGCAAGTCATTATAGATAATGGGAGTAAATGTAAGCTTATGGAAAAAAATTGGAGTTCTCGATAATTGCGTGAACTTCGTATACTATTCACAACATTAATCTCTTCATAGAGCATCGAGGAAAGATCCCATGGATCCGTTCCATATTTAGCACATGTGAGAAGGCGGTCTCTTTATTCACAAAGAGACCAAAGCCTTTAGCAGTTTTCAGATCATATAATGACTTGGATCTGTTAAAGCCTGTGAGGATCATATTTGCTTACATGTGCATTGTGATGGAGATATCATAATTTATCTCAGGTATGATAGGATTTGATGCACACAATGATATCTTTGAGTGGACTGCCCAGAGATTGGATCACTCACCAAACCAAAAGCAGACTTTGTCAGGATCACTTTCTTGAGTTATGATTGTTGGAGGGATATAGATGCATTCATGCAAGCTATATATCCGACCAAGTTGACTCAAAGAAGCCTGACCAAAGGTCAAGCCGTGGGTCGTACAAAGCTCCAGAGGGATGCAGTTCAGCTCTGCAGGGAAGGAGAAGGAAAAGAACACCACCCTTAACGAGCTCCCGGGCCCTCTGTTGGAAGAAGCACCTCATGTCTTTCCGGTACTGAGAAGCAAAAGCCTTCATGAACTTGGGTCTTTCCCCGTGCAACCATAGAGAGCCCCCTGTCCCAGTTCGCTGGCCTAGTGGTTGGGCCTCTCACCTCTTGAGGCGGGGGTGAGGGTTCAATCCCTGGCAGCAACATGTAAGAGACATGTAATCTGGAATGATGTTGCATTGTGGCTGAGTGCCACCGTTTGTCTGTCCTTGCGGTAGTGTTGACCGCCGTTTAACCCAGTCTTGTAAACCCCTATTCTTGTGGGATAAGGGGGGTCCCATGGGTACTAGGCCCTTCCTTGTACAGTTGCAATTTCAAAGTTAAAGTCCGGGGAGTAGTCCTCGGCCGAACCTCCAATTAAAAAAAAAAAACCCATACAGAGCCTCCGTTCCAGGCCGGAGAATTTTTGTCCAGTACCTCCGGAGGTACCTGACGGAGAGCCAATCCAAAAATAAGAAAATATTGCATGGGCTGATGCGTTTCCATGATGTGTATAAGAATGGATATGATGTGAAGTGCATGTGTATGAATCACATAAGACATATGAGCCACTGACTCATTTTAGCGTTTAACCATCGTATACACGGAATGTCTGAGGAACATTATACAGATATGCACGCATGCATACATGAATCCTTCTGAAGCTTCCATTGTGTAGACAAGGCGCATGATGCATGCATGCAGGTATGCTTCATGCATTTTGACGCATACTTGCGATAACCATTGTAGTGAATAAGCGGATGTTGCAAAATGTAAGCTAGACGTCGGAAACAATGGACCGTGGAATGATCCTGGTACACCGCCTGTAAAGATCTTGCAAGCGGGATGAGCTTGGTCAGCTATTCCCTGTAGGAAGGATGGAAGGGAGCGAAACAAAGAATTGAAGTCGTTCTCTGGCAGATCCGAAAACAAATATTCAATTTCCAACACTGTGGCATCCTCTCGCGTCTGTGATGCAATGCTTGAGCATCCCTTGAGGAACCTCGTCTGCAGTTCCAAAAGAATTTATGCTGCGTAATCAAGAGTATTGCGGCCGTGTGAACATCCAAGATCCGCAACTTTGAGGCACGGAAGCGAAGGCGGTTCCTTGGAACGAAAATCAGAAGATGAGAGGGCTGCAACTAATGGCCGCTCTTCGCCATCTTGCACTTTGTCGACGCGTTGGAACAACCCGAGAATGTGAGGTGAGGTGCATAGATAATCCAACGCCTCGGACAAATGAGATCTGGTGTACACGCGAAAAATGAAATTCTGAGGGAGGGAGATGTTGGCATAGCTGTCTTCCCCGCCACCGCTCTGCATGCATGAAATGTAAGTGCCTCCTCGGCTTCTCTTCTTTGTCTCTTCAGTAATGTCCATGCTCATGTCCATCTCCATCTGTTTTTGCCCGCCCATTCCCAGCTCGTACAGTACCGCAAGCTGCAACTACTAGAGAGCCTCGATCAGTGAATGCAAATTACAATGCAACCTCCGTACCAGAGGTTAGCATGCCTGCCACGGGAACATATTTCATCGACACGAAATACGGCAAGGGGAGCTTTCTAAGTTGTGGCTGCTGAAGTACGTGAACGTATAGTTTGTACGTTTCCGTGAACGTAACAAACACACCCAGGCCCTAAATTTGATGCTCAAACATTGGGCATCACAAAAATCCGGAGGATGCCCTACATTCAATGGTGGGCATCCTTCTATGTTCACATGGTAAAAGTTTCACCAGAATTCTGTTGCAGCCCATCTCCAAAACAAATTTTTTTCTAGCAAACATATAGCATGATGATAATTTTACATATTTTTGCTTCCAAGCGCAAGATTGAGAGTACAGCGCTAAAAAGCTTTCAGAACAGCTCCAACAGCATTCACGCTCGTCACTTTTGACAAATGCAGTTAACATAAAAGTGCATTAGCATAAATAACATGGAGTATCATTCTCAAGGTTACCTGCGAATGCAAATCAAATCTGCGTACATTGGCAAAGGTAATCCTCTAATACACTAGATTTCTTTGAAATGTTCTCTATGAAATGAGAGATTTCTTTGGATCAATAGGTTCACTACACTCTATATATAACACACCCAAATTCCAAGCCCCAAAAAATAGCATTCCAGTCATCAACAACAGGTCCGTAATATGCAAAACCTCAAGTATGACGATATAAAGTTGTGGTAAACATATGCAATCACTTTTCCTACCTGCTCTGGTAGAAATGTACAAGAGCTTGGAGGGATCCATTATGTGCAATATAACTCTAACCTGAATGAATTATGAGAATCGCCTAAAATTTAGGAATATGTCCGTTTCAATCCAACTTGCTCAATAAATTCATTTCAAGCACAAAAGAAGTTGAAAAGATTCATACAAATCAACGTTTATATATTGAAAAGGCATATACTAAATCAAATGTTCAAGTTGGTGGGCTAACCTTTTGAGAGACCTTGACTTAAAAGAGTAAATGAGAGGATCTCTGCTTCAATTGTGGACGCCTCCACATATGCTTTTGATGGCTGCAAGTCATGAACAAAGGAGGTGTTGAGACTTTGAAAACCATGAATAGCATTATGTTTGATTGAAATAAAAAAGATTGAATACAACCTTCAAGCTCCAATGTCGTCTTGTATGTAGTCCACAACCCAAAATGTAGTCTTCAAGCTTCAAGCAAACTGTCTAACCAAAGATGCAAGATCATAGCAAACTATCAGCTACCTCATTCGATTCTTGTCTTCTCTATTTGGATCAGAGAATCAAAAACAAACAACAACTGCCGAATTTGGGTAAAAAGGAACACTGTGTAGAGTCCCCACTTCCAGAGCTCTTCCGTTGCAATGTTTAGCAATCTTATCATGAATTGTCATGCCAAGTAAAATTGAATTCCGTATTCCAACACCACTTCAGTTCGTGATATCTGAATATGCATTTTCTTGTAAAGGCTCCTGCTCGTGCACTCTTCCTTATGCATTGATAGATATGCATATCATGGGTTTATTCTTCCATATGCAACGATATCTCCATCCCTTGCTTCTGTTAGCCAAAATCTCTGTTTTTCATGGCTTGACTTTTACTTTCATCGTTACAGACGAATTAAGTTGCTAAAATAGAAGAACAAGAAAACATTCTAGAAACATCAGAACTCTTCTGTCACAATATTGGACATTCCATTATCAACTGTCCTGGGAGTTGTGAGTCTTCATGAGTCCTCAATGGTCACTGAATTGCTAACTTGCATAAACACCCGAAAATAAACTCTAGAGTCGCTAACAGAAACTTGACGTCCTGCGTGTTGTACTAGTAGCTGCGCACAGATTACAAACTCAAGACTCGGTACATTCACGAACTAAAAACTGTTCTCTGAAAATGCTCTCTTGAATTGCAAATGCGCGGGCTAATGTAGGTTTCATACATTATAAAATGTGTCCGCCAAACTCTAGTCGTGAGTTGTGACCCGTCTTCATTCTAGTGTGTTGCCCGTTATATACATTATAATATAAAGTGTATATATATATATATCCACGTGGACAAAATTTCAAAACTTTTCATCGCTACTAGCTAGGAGCGGCCCACTTCAGGATGGGCATAGTGCATTTGTTGAGTTATATATATATATATATATATATATATATATATATATATATATATATTGAATGCCTAACATTTTAGGTCGGGCATCCCTCGGGATGCCTTGGCATTCTATATGGGCATCAAAGGATGCCCTCGAATGCATTTGATGCCCATTGGGCATCAAATTTAAGGCCTGAACACACCTCAAAGCGGTAAGACTAGAGTTGTGGTTTTGTCCATCCTTTTCATCAACGCTTGCAAATTCTGTTACGGGAAAACTCTGACCCACAGGTTCGTTCGTGACTTCAACTCCAGTCTCCCACTACGGGCGTCTTGAGAACGTCCACGGTCCACCCATCTGCTTTCTGCTTCGCTAAAACGTTGTATTTGGATGGTCTGACCTTCAGGATGCAACACAGCTGTAGTAGTAATTTCTGCTATCCAGCCTGCTTTGGCCCACAGCTCATTCACGTCTGCCTGATTCTGACTTTCCCTTTTGGCTGTTTTCCCCCCTGTAAGCTGAATCACCGATTCACCTGTACTTTGGCCCATAGTGTTTTTTTTCTTTTTTCTAGAACTGTTGGGGTCCGGACTCCAGTCTCGGGGGATGGGGCAATCCCTAATGGAGTGAGAGGAAGGTGTGGATCCCCAAAGCGGCGTGGCAAATCGATGCCTCCAAGACCTATAAAAAATTTGAACTCTCTGAGTATTCCATCAAAGAAATCCGGGCTTTTTTTATCCTTCTTTGAGCATACAAAGAAAAAGGTTTGGTATTACTAAAAAGATGTTACATTATGTCCAACATGATTACTATCGTCCAGCATCATTACAAGATAGATACAGCCATTTAGACATGTAATGGCTTTTGCCACGCTAAACAAGTTGGAAATGAGTTGTAATGTTGTCTAACCTCTTTTTTGTGGGATACAGGGGGTCCCGCAGGTACTATGCCCATTCACCTGTACACTTGTTCTTTCAAAGTTAAAAGTTCAAGGGAGTAGGCGCTTGCCGAACCTCCATTAAAAAAAAAAAGAAGATAGAGACAACCATCTAGAACCTCACACGAAATACACATTGAGCAAGGTTTTCCTCCATTTACAAAGGGCTACAGATTTCATGAGTGTAATGAGAGACACAACTCCTTGAAGGGCAGCTTTAATGGATCTTATACAAACATCTCAAGTGACAATTCACAAACAAAAAGGAAAACCTCTAGCAATTTGATCCGTAACACTATTGTTTCTAGTTCTCCAAATGTACCAAAGAGTTTATGCTCTCTACAAGTTCCATAGAGCAACGTCCATATGGTAACTTACTCCAAGCAAAATTTCTTGATAGCCAGGAGTGTGATGGGAAACATACTTGTGACAGTTTGAGAGAAGAAGCCAGAATTTATGAGAATATTTGCAGCCAATAAAAGATGGGATTCATGTTTTCTTCAACACAACATAGGGAATAGATCCCTTCACTCATAACCTTTCATCTTTGCTTCCTATCCGTATACCATTGTGAATAATGAGCCATTGAAGTAGAGAATGCTTGACAGTCTAAGGCAAGGCCAAGACATTATTTTTTCTCTATATCCAATGATCCACAATCCATCGAATCTTCCACCTGCTATTGAACTTGTTTATCATGTTGGTAATGGACCCTCTATGCTTTTTGAAATTGAGGAAGAATTTTATAGGCAAACAGGACAAGTTCACCTCTTTGTGTAATTTTTGCGATTTCATATGATAGCATTGCCTAGTTCTTTATATTTAATAAGCACTTGTTTACAGTCAAATGATAAATTAGGAAGTGAAATAATTGAATCAATACTCATTCATTCATTTCCCTGCATAAAATCATGCCAAATATGAAAACCACTTTTATGACACCTATGCTTTCTAATGGATAGTTGTAGGCTAACCTTTCTGGCAATCCACCCATTCCAAATGGATTCCTATAACAAGAAAGCAGAATGATCAAAATGATTAATGGACAGATATTCATTTTTATTAGCTTCCATCCAAGAGTCCCATAAGTGGCAAGTGAGGGAGCTGCCAATAGAAGAATAACTGTGAGGAGAAATTTTTATATCCCAAAGCTTATTATATTTCCAAACCTTATAATCTTTGGAAAGAAAAAGCTTAATTTTTCCTCTTAATAAGACAAGAGTCAAACAAGTCAACATATCCATAAATCCATTTACCAATCATATTATTTGAAATTTCGATAGGGAAACAACACATATCTCCTTCATGTTTAGGCAAGCAACAAGTGTTTCAAGCAACTTTGGGAATTTTACTATTATTAAAATCACCCCACTCAATCCTATAGTAAGCTTTATTGAAGTCAATCTTAAAGAAGTAGAAGTACTGACCTGAGCCATAAGCACATTCCATACCTTCCCACAAGGAGATGATGACATCCAAAATGAATCTACCTCTAATGAAACTTTTTTGCTAAGAGATGATAACTTTGTCTATCAAGGACTAACTCTCCTAGCTAAGGTGGAGGAAACAATTTTATAAATAGAACTCCTTCTTTGTGGATCAACTTTATCACTCCATTGTTAATAAAGACATGAATAGAACCCTATATGGTGGCTAGTTTTCAGATCAAGAGGATATAGGGAATCAAAACATCTTTAAGTTCCAAAAAAGAATTCATTGGGAAATCCATCAAGACTGGAAGATTTACTAGGTCTCAATTAATTGATGGTTTCTTTAAGCTCACTAGCTGAGAGGGGCAACTATACGAGACTAATTAGGTTTTCAAGGAGCATTCTGTTTTTATAACAATTTCAACATTGATGCTTTGGATATCCTTCCCTCTCTTGTCAGTGCTAGAGAATGCATCGATAAAGAAACTCACATCAACATGAAAGTCCTCCTCAACATTGATAGCATGGCCCTATTTTCTAGGCTTCTAGTGACCTCATTGTTAAAGTTTGCAAAAAAATGATGTTTTTTGTGTGATTTTTCTTTTTTTAAAAACAAGGAAAAAAGAATTGTATTAATGATGAGCTTTATGTTGACGAAATGATTGCTTCTACATCATTTACATTTGTATCCGCATGAGTGCATCTCCATTTTGTATTTAGAAGGCACTCCATTCCTAGTTTATTTCCATTTTATATTGTATCTCTTTTGTATTTGAATATCTTGTGATTTGCTTCTACCATTGTATTCATTCTCCTTTAAGAGGAATTATCCCACATTTGATGTATTTTGGAGAGTTTCTCATTTTTTCTCGTATTTCATAAGGGTTCTTTAAGGATCACTTAATTTTGTAAAAGCCTAGATTTTTATCTTTGTAAATGGATCAAAGGAAAGTCCATATTCCACGAGTCTGAGGTATTTGAACTTGATTCACCTAAAATCAAGTTGTTAGATTTGACTTCACTTTTCCTAGTTTATACGAAGATGATTTCTTCATCATAAGTAGCAATCCCGTTTTGATTCGAATTCAAAACTCTTGTAAAGAGTTATGGGAGCATCAAGTCTATATAAATACTCAAAATTCTTTGTACATTATGTTAGATCAATACAAATACATGTTTGATCTTCAACTTTCTTGTTCTCCAATCTCTCCATCATCTTCTCCAACTATAGTCAACTTGGAAGAGGTAGTTCTCTTTCTATAGTGGTCAAAATTGAATGAATCGGCATTCCTTAGAAAGATAATAGTGTCATCTTCAAGTACATAATTTTTTGTTCCATTTGGTTTAGTGGATTGTGATAAATCATCATTTTAAGGTCTCTTGGTCTATCTCTCCACAACCCTGAAAAATCGGGGGTACCACCAATTAGTGTTAAGCTTGTTGCAAACACATTAGTTAATGTTAATTTCTCCTCTTGTGCATTTTAGATAATCAAAATTAGTATAACATTCCTCAAAAAGGAATTTTTCCAATTGTAATCATGCTTGCTGCTTTGAGCATTTGAAGTTGAGTGTTTCATCCCAAGATAGCAAGTTTTTTGAGCTAGTCAAAGTCCGAACTTAACTATTTTGTATCTCTTTCTCATTGATGTTCCAAAGTAAGTGGATTTTATTGCATTAGATATGCAAGAACAGACCTTGGTTGTGGTCTATTTACGATGGGTGGTGGGGTGGAATGAAGTGAAGTGGATTGTGTTTCGGCATGTGAGGGGTTTTGAGACGCACTTCTATTTTGCTTTTTGCATCTTTTAGGTTTTCTTCTAATTCAGATAACTTTATAGCCCACTTGCGATTGGCTTTCTCCCTGGTATCCTTCCAAGTTCTTGTTTTCCTCTTACTAGCCTCTTTTGATTCACTTGACTCTAATTGTTTAGCTGATTTAACTTCTTTTAAAGCTTGTGCCCTAGTAACTGCCTGTATAGGAGCCACGTTAACACTACTTGAACTTGAATCAACCACTAAGCCTACCACATTAATGGGTTTAACCTTGGGTGCACTAGAGGGGTTCCTGGGACAATCTCTCGGAAGATGTTCTTTGTCGCAGTCAAGACAAAAGCCGTGTATTGTGATGTTTTATCCTTGTGCCAGAGCCAATGAGTGGGGACATTCACGAATGAATGATCGCCTTGACATCTAAAACATGGTCCTCTAGGGGCTTGTGGTCTCATTTGTCTCAATTGGGGCCTAGGGTTAGGATTTGTATACATGACATTCAAGTATTCTAGCTCCCAATTTGGTTCCATAGGTAGTGCCTCGTATTGATATGGATAAGTCTCACTATGCTCAGGTGACTCTATGTAATAAGCATGTGGACTCTCTTCATGGGTGTAGTCAGAACTCTGAACATGAGGATCATTATCTGGTACCAATGGGGTCATTGGCACCAATGATCTATTAGGGTTCTCCTCCACCATTGCATATTAAACTGGAATTACATTGGCAAGAGGTGGCAGTTGTTTTCCTAGGATAGGTTGTGGCCTATATGGTGCCTAGTATTGATGTTGATATTGTTGTTGTGGCCTATAATATGGCTATTGGTATTGGTTCTGATACCTACCCTATTGGTAAGGTTGCTGATAAGTTTTTCTGATAGCCTGCCTATTGTGTGGACAATCTTGAGTTGTGTCGTTTATGTATTTTCTCTCAGTAGTGCAATATGGAGAATTCATTTCTCTCATGTTCTGGTTTTGCAATGGGCATACATTAGCCATCTGTCCGCCTCTGCAAGTATAACATCGCTTCAATGAGGTGACCCTTGGTGTTTGTGTATTTTGAACTTCTAGCTTCTTGGCAACTTGCTTGGCTATCTCATCTATCTCAATGGAGGGTCTAGAAGTATGACTAGTAGAACTGTCATAATCCTTATAGAGTTTGGACAATTCTAACTCCTCGCCCAAGTTGTCTTCCATGTCAATACACATTCTCAAGCATTGATCTAGTGTGTCTGGCTCCTTTAGATATACATATGATCTAAGCTTCCAGCTTAGAAGTCCATCTAAAAATAGGGAAACGTGTTTTGCTTGTGTAGGTAATTTGGGTGTGGGAAATCTCTCCACGTATTATTTAAATCTTCTTCCATCTAGTCAAATTGTTTCTTGGGCTATCTACTTGAAGCTATGAATCAAGGATGATGTGTTATGCTTGATGCCACTCTTGGAAAATTCTACAATGAATGCTTCTAGCAGTTGACCTATGTTGTAGCTCAGTGACGAGTAGCACCTCCTTTAATGTCAATCCGGGAAGACATGAGGATGGTATGAAGACCTCGAGCAAGTGACGGCACCAATGTGTGAGTGAGAAGCACACTAACATGCACACACATACACACACACGCGCACACACGGCAAGAACAAAGAGAGTAAGACAATGGAATCACTTCTATTGCAACCAAGTTCTCATACAAGCTCAAAACTACAAGAAGCTAGCCCCCAAAATGAGCTCTCTAGCTCTATTTATAGTTTTTGACTAGCTTTGGCCCTGTCCAGACCTAGTGTCCGGCCTAGTTAAAAATTAGGTTCCAGGGCTTATTTGAGGGCTCAAACGAGGTCTAAAAATTATGAAAATTGGCAGGCAACTACTTCTAAGGCTTCCCAAGCTCGAGGACTCCTCGGCTTGTACAAAATGGAGCTACAAAAAGGTGAAATGATATTTACAAGGGTTTTTAGTGATGAGAATCACTTTAAAATGATGTAAGGGTTTTGAAAAAAAATGAAGGGTTGCCTTAGTGCTAGATCTGCATGTGTGTCCGTACTTGCTTCTTCCCGTGTGCTGTCAACACTCTCCCCCCCCTAGCGTCTGTCGCCTCTGACAGACCTCTGCTCCACTGTTTGATCAATGTAGTTCTGCAGGAGGCCGGTTGCCACTTCTTGTTCCTTGATGCGTAGTCCCCGAACCAAGTCTCTCTGGAGGGCCTCCCAATTGACGGCACCCGGCATGTTCGGTTGTGGCGTTGTGTAGAGTTCTGAGTGCATCGTTTGTTCACACGCGAATAGATGTAGCAGGTGGGTTGGCCGTGGTGCGAACACTTCGGAGTGTGACTCCCAAAACCCCGTGGTGAACATATCATCAAAGGTTTGCTTGTAGCAGGCAGGGAGATATCTTATTCGTGCATGCCATGCGTAAGCTACTCGAATGCTAGGGGTCGTGCTCATGTCATAGAGCAAATCATAATTACCATTGATGAAGCCCGGGATTGAAGGCTGGATGTTACGTATGTTTCGAAAGGTCTTTAGGACCACTTGCATCATGTCCAAAATTTTGAGCATCATTTGAGCGGCGACATCCGGCATGGGGTGGAGGCGTGGCATCCAATGTCTGATAGTGGCTATCATGTATGATACTGTAGGTGTGCCGGTTGGGGGTGCGATTGCAGGGTAATTGAGCCATTCTTTACAATTTGCGTTGTTCTGAACCTTGATGGCGAGGGCCTTCCATGATCTTCTTCTTTGTACTGGCCCATAACAGGGGTTATACTTCAAATGCATGGGAGCGTGATCCCATGTTCTCAGCATTTCCGGGTATGTTTCCAGTAATCTTTGCCTCCAAGTAGGTTGAAATATCGCCCCTTTTCTGGCTGCCTCTGGGATGTCCTCTGGTTCGAACTGTGTTGCGAACGAGGGGTACTTGTTGGTTATGCGTTTGATCTCAGCATTGTAGTCCGCCAACAATACAAAATAAGGTTTGTATTGTAACTCTGAGCTAGTTATCAACCGCCTAGGAGCCAAGTTTGAGAAATATTCAGACTTGAGTATGGTCTCCTGTATGGTTTTCATGGCTAGCATCTGAGTTGCAACACGCTCTTCGTGAGTGTGGCCCATCTCCTCGACCTGCTTCATCCATGCTGACGGGGGCTCCTCATATGTATCCTGTCCCTCTTCAGTGATCCTGCCACCTGGAAGAGGTTGTGGCTCATAAGTATCTTCGAATGTTTCCTCCATTGGAATGACTACTGTGTCTTCTTCGATGGTTTGATCAGGTGGAGAGGGAGGTCGTTCATACTGTAACAATTTAATTTTTAGTTCTGCCACCTGCTGCCATAGCTCAAGTACCTCATTGGTTACTGATAATTCTGGCTCTGGTGAGGTTGCAGCATTGGCCATCTCTTTAGGTTCTTGTTGGTGTGGTGCTGGCACCTGGGCTTTCTGTAGGTCTTTGACTTGGTCAGCAAGCTGATCATGAGCTTCTAAGAGAGTGGCATAGGTTTCTAATATTTGTTGTATATTCTCTGAGGGGATGGCTTGGAATTTAGCAGGGTCGATGGGTGCCCCTGGAGTATTTTCCATGGCTGCTTCGAGGTTGTCTTGATTCTGTTGCTGTAGTCTTTTGTTTTCTTCTTGGGCAGCCGCTAAATGGCGTCGGAGTAGGGCCATGTTTCGTTGTAGTCTAGCGTTACGGGCTAGTTGATCTCTAAGTTGATCTTCCGTTGCCCTACGCTTCTCTGTATGTGTGGACTCGAGCTCCACCTGGTATTGTTGGAGGGTGGTCACCTCCTGCTGTAACTCCGTATTAGACAACTCCAAGGCAGTGACACGTGCCTGGAGGTGGGATGACAATGTATAGAGCTCCTTATTGTTTTCTTCTAATAACTTGTATTACTGTTTAAGTTGGGCAGCCGCTTCGAGCATGGTGTCGAGTGCATTACTAAATGAGGTGGGTGCAGGGGTGAGGGTGGACGATGCAAGGGGTCGGGAGATGGGAAAGGGAAAAGTGGATGTTGTGCCTACCGTGTCTGGCAATGGTGATGTGAGTGACGTGACACGTGGTGATGTTGGAAGAACCGTGGTGGTGGGTGATCCTGTGGATGGTGAGATGTCCATGGGATCGGACATGAGAGTGTGTGATTCGTGCACTGTGAATACAGGAATGGTGGGTGGTGTGATAGTGGTGGCAGTGAATGTGGCGGAGTGGGGTTGGGAGAGGGACTTTTTATTATAATTATCCACCTGTTGGAGTATATTTACAAGGTTTGTCCAGAAAGATGGTTGTGTGATTTGGGTTGAGCATGAGGCGGTTACTAGGGAAGTGGTGGATAGGGTTTGGGTGTGGGTGAATGGGAGAGGATGGGATGAGGGCTGGCTAGTGGCAAGTGGTTGTCCAAGCGCGGGGAGATAGGAAGGGTGACCTATTATGGTTTGATCGGTGGCAGGATGACCGGTGTGAGGTTCAAAAATTTGGGTGGAAGTGATGGATGTGGGTAATGGGAAGGATGTAAAAATAGAGGTGTGTACAATGGTTTCATGAGGGTTGGATATCAGTTGTTCCGAAAGACTAGTGGAAAGGGGTTCTGAGGGTTGAATGGGAGGTGGCGGTGGAGATGGTACCTGTGTAATTACATCTTGTTCGTCAATGGGATTTGCGCTCATCATGTGAACATCCTCGGAAACTGTAGTAGGCAAGGCTGTAGAGACCTCCATTTGAATCATTTTCCCTCGTCGTGGACGTGTATCAATCCTTCGTTGATCATAGGTAGGGTTTTCCTGATAGACCATTGTCCGCAATGCTTCCCCGATCCCACATGTCTCAGCCAATAGGTTCAATGATTCCACAAATTGTGAGTCGACATTCTCATTTTGAAGCATTTGATTCACTAGGGCTCTATTCGCCTCTTCTGTCATCTTGTGTCTTCTCTGCACCTGCTTGATTGTCCTGTATAGCCGTCTGAGTTGTGCTGTGTAGGCAGGGGCCTCCTCTTCACTGTCTTCGGGGTCATTTCTTTGTGCACCTTCATGAACTTGTGTGTTCGGGTCATGAGGATGTTGTGTCACTTCTTCCCCATGTACTCTGCTCGTCTCGCCCCGTGGCTGTTCTCTTTGGACTGATGCACCCGGATCAACATTGTTAGTGGAATCTTCACTGTCTGATAGGGGGACCGTCTGCAGGAATCTTTCAAAATCGAAGTTTGGATCCTCTGTGAAGGTGGCCATAGATGCAAACTCTGCATCGGTAGGTAGTGGAGGGGCGGATGGAACGGGTTTTACCACCTCCCCAACTTGAACTCCTTGAAGATGGATCGTGAAAGGTGTGACCTGAGCTTCTGGTCGGGGAGAAGCTTCGGTCGTGGCTTCTTGAGGGATCGTTACCTGGGAGAGCGATCCACGCATTCGTTTTGCAGGCTGGCTCCCTGACTTCCGCCCTTTGAACAACTCCAATTGTGCATACTTTAAGGCTCTGGCAACTGGCACATCATATGCAAGACATCTATAGATGATTCTTGTAAGCGCACAACAGCCATGCAAAGTGGGCTTTCTCGCTCCCCGCTTGCCTGCCTCATACACTTGGTCTAAGATCCATACCAGCATCTTAATGGGCAAGCTTCCAGTCTCTGCTAGATATAGCCCATACCATATTTTCTTGTGAGGTTGAGTGAAACGGTCCTGAGCGGGGAATGCGAAGTGTTGGAGGCACATCCGCAAAGGTATGGCGATGTTGGGGGTGAGGGCGCACATTTCTTTTAGCTTCTTGATTCTATTGCTTTTCATCGACTCAGGTATCAAGGGGTCGCGGTCAGAAGGTACATGCGTGCCATACATCTGAAGTGCTTCCCTGATTAAAGTAACATTCAATTCAAACTTCCTCATTTCCTCCAGATTTGACAAGGAGGGCACCCAAAATGTGCCTGAATGATCTTTATCCCCTGTCGGCTTCAGCGTGGCAATTAGGTAGTAGCACCTGAGGAAATCGGGTTTAGGCAGAGCTGCACTAAAATACGTTTGTAATCCTGCTTTCTGCCAGATATCTTGAAGTGGAGCTGCATTTTGCAATGCTTCGAATTCTCGTGAGAAGAACTGGAAGGTCCACCACACTCCTCCACATTCCATCTTGGATTCCCAGATGTGATCCGCGTCTCCCAAATCTCCTGGCATCTCATTGAACCAGTGAGAATGCCCCTTTACTCTTTCGGTTAGGCCATTGGGTGGATCTGGAATAGGAATTCTCCGCACATTCACGAACTCTTGAGGCCGAGCTGTTGGTGGGGCCTCCACTGGCATGGCATCCCAATTGATTGGAGCACCAGAGCCTGCCTGAGAGCTTGTGCTTGCCGCTGTTGCCATGAGAGTAGGTTGCTTATCTGCTGGAAGAAGAAAGGCACATTAGTGTTGCATAGGAAACAAGATGTAATGGTGTTCCCTTCACAATACTAACATGACAATCCTGGAGGTCAGTGGTTAGTGGTGAAGTGTTTGTGATAGGTGTGAGTGGTGATTAAAGGTCAGTGTCATCCTAGATGCATACTTTGGTTATGCAATGGGCTCAAAATGCTCCTGTGTTAGTGTGGATGGATTTACAGAATGGGGTCAGGGGTTTAATACACAATTTAATTCTCCAAACGTTGATAGAGGAGTCGTAGCTCTTAGAGTTAAAGACAGGTGAAGATTTCTGGACGAGAGTGTGATGTATTTGGGACCTTTTGGGTACCCATTTCCAGACATTCCTAGGGTTGATGGGAGTGGAGACAGTGAGAGGTGTAGGTATCTTTTCATTTTCTGAGTAGTTGGCCACGAGTGTTTGTGAATGTTGCTTCATCCTAGTGCCTGAAGGTGAAGTAATTTGAGCTTGTAAGCAGGCCTTGGGCACCCATATCTGTCTAGCATTAGGGATGGCCTTCATTGACCGCTTAGGAACCCAAATAGAAATGGTATGCCTAGGGGTTATCTTAGAGGGCTTCATCACTTTGTTCCTTGATGGTGAGGCTCATTTCTTGTCTCCTTGAGAGTCTGCTATTAGAGTTGTGGGTCTTCCATCCTTGCGTATCCAGATCTGCTTTGCGCCACGAGATGCTCCATGTTGCACGGGTTGGCGCTCCTGCCTCTTGATCATCAGCCTCCTTTGTGTCGAGTGATGTTCGGTCTGCTCATTTAGAATCTTCTTTGGATCAGTTAGGAACTCCTTATTGGCTCCTGTACCTTCAATAAGATTGACAATCCTCTGCACCATAGAAGTTTGTACAAGAACAGCATTGTTATCTTCATGTGGATTCCTGGAGGGACCAGGAGTTGGTGCCTGTTCTATTGGTTTGAGTGCTTGATTTTCTAATTCAATCGTGAGACGGCTTTGGCCTACCCAAGCCTGAAGAAGTCCACTTCTTAGGTTGAGGTTGACTGCGTGGTCATAGATCCAGTCTTGGCCTAAGACAAGAGGTTCGGTCAGATCCTCGTCTTCACACACTAGCACTTTTGTTGGCATGAGGACCTCTTGTATGTAGAGGGGAAGATCCACCTCTCCCATGCAAGGGGTTTCAACGCCTCCTAATCCTATCAGGTATGCTTCTAGGGTTTTTACCTCCAATTGCAGCAGCTGGCAATAAGAAAGCCGAATTGCACTTGTGGCTGCTCCTGAATCAATTAAGGCTCTCACGCTTGTTGTGCTGTCTCGTTGTCCTATTTCTAGGGTCACAAAAGGTCGTCGGTCCACTATCTTATGGGTACGTTCACCTGAAGCCTCACACATGGCCATGTGATAGCCTGGAGACGCTTGAGTGTCAGTCATAGGCTGATCCCTCCCTTGTCTCCTCAACCTCATTCGTCTGATACGCTCTAAGGCCTCTGCCTGAGCTTCTTCTCGAATTCGTTTTTCCTCCTCTTTACGTTGCTTAGCAGTATTGAGTCGACTTAGCATTTCCTCCGTGAGGGGTTCCTGATACAGCTTGACTCTGCATCCGCTAATATAGTTTGGGAGAACATCCCCCTCTAGAGTGGCTAGTTGTACTGCTCCACTCGTGGAGATCCTATTGATGATCATAGGGCCGTAGCCTCTCTTTTCTAGCTTCCTTACGTGTTGTTTCAATGTGTAGACTAAAACTAGATCTCCTGCTTTTAAACCCTTATCCTTCACATGGGCATCAAAGTATGCCTTCTGTCTCTTCTTAGCTGCATATATCCCTGCAGCTGCTCTCAGTCTGGTTTCTCCTAATCGTTCAAGGTCAAAAAATCTAGAGGAGAGTTCATGTCCCGTCCATTCGTGCTCTTGTGCTACTTTCAATGTAGGTATTAAGAAGTCCAATGGTAGCACTGCGTTTTGGCCAAATACCATCTGAAAGGGGGTGGCTTGGAGTACCGTTTTGTAGGCAACTCGGTATGCCCAAACAACATGGTGTAGCTGTTTGTCCCAATCAGAGCGTTTATTGTTCACTAATTTTGTCAATACATTGCATAGGATCTTATTGGTGCTTTCGGCTTGCCCATTGGCTTGAGGGTGATAGGGGGCAGACTTCTTATGCACTACCAAGAATTCTTGGAGCAGATTTTCAATAACTTCATTCAAGAAGTGAGTGCCTCTATCACTAACTAGCTCTATGGGTAGCCCGTATCTTGTGAATACATTCTCAAACAAGAATTTAGCAGTTGTCTGAGCGTCGTTCTTCGTTGTGGCTTTTACCTCTACCCACTTGGTTAGATAATCCGTGGCAACGATGATATACTCAACATGGGAACCCTTAGCTGGGGGATTGATAGGACCTACAAAGTCTATTCCCCACTTAGAGAATGCACGTCCGCCCATCATAGGCTTCAGTGGCATCTCATCTCTGCGTATAGGATACTGGGTTCGCTGACAAATCTCACACCTCTTCACATAGGTATGTGCGTCCATGTGAAGGGTGGGCCACCAAAATCCTGCAAATAGAATTGCTTTGATCACCCTATCTGGACCAAAATGTCCTCCTGCTACACCCTGGTGAGCTGTTTCCAAGATCTTTAGGTATTCACCTTCATGGACACATAGTCTCAGGTAACCATCCTTACCCCTTTTGTATAAATTATCACCAATGATGGTGTAATCCAAGGCTTCTTGTTCCAAACTTCTTTGCCTGGCCAAAGTCATATCTTGAGGAAATGTTTTCGTCCTCAAGAAGGATACTAGGGGTTCACTCCAATCAGGCACTATGGACACTTGATAAAGAGTGGCATGTTCCACAGGTGGTTTAGTGCAGCAGATTGGGCATTCCTTGCACAACTTCTGGACATCCGCTTCCATGGTCGGCCAATGCACTCCTAGTCTCCTCAAGGTCTGTAGGGTTCGTTGTTTTGAGTAGTGTTGCTCTAATGCACCTACATGTGCTAATTGCAACCACTTAGCGTACTCGTCCTCTTCTACACAACAAGCCAAGATTCCTTGATCCGTGTGCTTGTACATACTTCCAGCCATGATGTGGTACTTTTGAGCTTTGACTACCTCCTTATCCTGTGTGTTTACTATTGGATGATTAGGTCCATATGTAAGTATTGGCACTAAGGGCTTGGCCCATTGGGGCACCACTTCCAAGTTAAACAAGTAAGCATCAGGTAAGTCATCTGACACTCCTTGTGGGGCTTCTCCTGATGTGAGCCTTGAGAGATGATCTGCTCTTAGGTGAGTTCTGCCCTTTCTCACTACTACCTCAAAGTCATACTCCATTAGTAAGAGAAACCATCTTACTAATCTGCCTGTATTACATGGCTTGTTCACGAGATATAACAATGCTTGGTGATCAGTAAAAATTTTAAACTTATTTGCAAGCAAATAGTGTCTAAATTTCTTGACTGCATATACCATGCCTAATCCTTCTCTTTCAGTAGTGGTATAATTTCGTTCAGCTGCGTTCAACTGTCTACTAGCGTAGGCCATGGGAAGATCCATATTACCTTCGCCAGTAGGTTGCGCGAGTACACACCCAATAGCATAATTGGATGCATCCACATGAACATGGAAAGGCTTATTCCAATCTGGCGTGGTCAAGATTGGTGCTGAACATAATCTTCGTTTAAGCTCTTGGAAGGAGTTCTCACATTCATCAGTCCACTCAAAATTAGTCAGAAGTCCGTACATGGGCTTTGCAATGACGGCATACATGTGAATGAATCGTCGGTAATAACCACAATGCCCCATGAAAGCTTGTACTTCCTTGATATTCCTTGGCCTAGGTAGCTCTGCTATGGCTCTCACTTTCTCTTCATCAGTAGATATGCCATTCTTTGACACTATGTGTCCTAGAATCTTGCCTTGCCTGACCATAAAAATGCACTTTTCTGGGTTCAGGCAGACCTGATATTCTCTACATTTGTCAAAGATTTGTCTGAGTTCAGGAATATGGGTTTGTCTAATATTGGAATGAGCACAAAGATCATCAACATAGACTTCTAAATTCTTCCTCAGGAACTCCTTAAACACATGGCACATTAATCTCTGGAAGGTAGTTGGTGCATTGGTAAGCCCAAATGGCATTACTCTGAAGGCAAAAATGCCCCATTCTGTGGCAAAGGCTGTCTTATGCTGATCTTCTGGAGCTATGGCTACTTGATTGTAGCCCGAAAATCCATCGAGGGAGCTGTACACTTCCTTGCCTGCTACTCGTTCTAGGAGATGTTCTGTGATGGGAAGCGGATAGTTATCTCGAATTGTGGCTGCATTGACCTTCTTCAAGTTAATGCATACACGCAATTTTCCGTTCTTCTTGGGCACCACCACAATGGGGGATACCCATTCAGTGTGCTCAATTTCATAGATAAATCCAGCTTCAACTAGTCTATCTATCTCTTCCTTGATCTTGGCAGCGTAGTTATCGTTATATGTATA
This sequence comes from Ceratopteris richardii, assembly GCA_020310875.1. Taxonomy (NCBI): domain Eukaryota; kingdom Viridiplantae; phylum Streptophyta; class Polypodiopsida; order Polypodiales; family Pteridaceae; genus Ceratopteris; species Ceratopteris richardii. The sequence continues at coordinate 14,110,761 of CM035411.1, forward strand.
AGGCTTTTGCTTAGAGGGTTTAGCATCTGAGGTCATGGGGATAGTGTGTGAACATATGTCAGGGTCAACACCTTTCAAATCCTTGTAACTCCAAGCGAACACATCTCTGTATTCTCTTAGCAAGGCTATTAGCGCATGCTCTTCTTCCTCTGTTAGGTCATGACCTATGTATGTGCATCTTTCTTCTCCTTCCTCGATGGCGACAACTATTTTCTTGGTGGTTTCCTTGCTATCATAGGCTTCTCCTGCTTGTGCCTCACGTTTAGGCATTCTTATCATGACCCTCCTGTCATCTATCTCATATTTCTTAAAATTTTCTGGGACCTCAAACAAAGATTCTTCCTCTTCTGGTGAGACTTCTCTCTTCTTCCGTTTCTTTCCTTCTTCCTTTGGGGTCACATGTGTGGCTAATCTTACATCATTTGTAAGCTCTCCATGCCTCTGGGGTTGAAATTCTACTTCATGGAAGTATTCTTCATCTGATGCAAATGGTGGGTCCATGATGATTGACTCTAGGTCGGAGTCACTTGCATCCTCAAAGGCATCAGGGCTAGGTTCGCATTCTTCTAGAACTGCCTCTCCCATGATTGGCTCTATGGAGAAGACTGAAATATCATAGCCATCCTCATCACAGTGAGGTGTCCATTGTTCTTCATTGATGGCTACGTCCATTGTTGCTAGGATTTCTGCCCAGCCATGGGGTTCAAATTCCTCATCAGGAAAAATTACAGGTGCATAGGCTGGGTCTTGAATAGATCTATGTGTTTCTTTTGCACCTACCTCTCTGGATTTCTCTCTCTTCTCTTCTTCTACTGCAACCTTGCACATCCATAAATGAGTGTCTTCATGCATCCATGAGGATCCAGACCCTATGGAATGCACAGATTCCGTGTCATCTTTGGCTCTATGGATGGGATTCCATTGGATAGGAGGGACATCTCTATGAGAGTAATCCTTGAGATTGACTTTGGTCGTAACACCTAAGTGTTGCAGGTACAAGGAATTAGTTCCCCAATCCTGTACCACTTGCAACTGTCGCATGAATGGTCGTCCCAAAATCATCTCATAGGCATGATTTTTGCTAAAGTCACATATAGCAAAGGTATGTTCAAACTCGACACCACAAGTGGTGAGAGTTATTCCTTCTAGCAATCCTAGGGGTCTCTCTATGTGACCATCGGCCATCTGCAATTTCATTCTCGTTGGCTTGAGTGCCGGCTTGCCCCAACGCTTCCATAGGGAGGTGGTGGCAATTGCAACTCCTGCACCTGAGTCCAAAATTGCCTTGGTGGTGTACTCCTGATAAGTAATGGGAAGATAGGTGTTCCCTTCTTCACCTTCACACATATCTCCTATCTTATCCAAGGGTATCTCTGGCACTGTCCTATGTGATCCTACCTGGAAACGAGGTTTCGCTATCTCGGGCACTTGATTGGCTACTTGTTTCCACACTTTTGGTCTAACCTTAAGCCACTCTTCCAAAGTGAGATTGCACTGCACTTTGGTGTTCTTCACTACCTCTGTGTTCCTAGGTATGACTGAATCTTCGTTTCTTACCATGACTGTAGGTGCTCTCATACAGGTGGACTTTGCTTCCCATGGGCCTGTGAAATGGGGTAGTTCTTGTAAAGAATTAGACTCGAAGTCTAATCTTTCTTGAGATTGGGCACTCTCCTGTTCTCCATAAATGGAAGGAAGGTCTTGTGGGAATTGATCGTGTGTGTCATCTATCAGCTCAAAAGGAGGAGGGACTTCACTCTCTTTAGCCCATTTGTCTTCTTGAATCTCTCGTAGGAATTCCGGTGTGAATCGATTCATAGAAGATGATGTGTCTGGCTCCGTAGAGTTAGGCACATAGGCTTCAGGCACATAGGCTCTCTGGGTAGGAAGACCTCCTCTTTCACTAGCCTTGTTATGGTGTTGAGGGGCGAGTTCCGTTTGTGATTGTGCCATTAGATTCTCTATTCTTTCTAAGGAGGGGGGGCTGTCTGGTTCAGTGGAATTGGGCACATAAGCTTTCGGTGGGGAATGGGTCATGTTTTTGCTTGCTTTATCTCTTTCTTGATTTTTTTCTTCCTTGGCAGATCTTGAAATTATGCCCTCCAACTTCTCTAGAAGTCCATCCAAGTGTAATTGTGTCTTGGCTGAGCCCGAGTAATTGAAAAGGCGACTGGCTTCAAACATAGTCTGAGCCAATGCGACCATTTTCGCGCAAAGCTTGGTTCTTTCTATCTCTAGGTCAGCTCTAGGGTAGCACCTGTCATGATCCGTTACATTTGGCCCTTCTTGGATTCTAGCCTGATATGCTTTAAGCATCATGTCTATGTCTTCAGGAGTGGGATCAGCTAATACTGATCCTACTCGGGGTGGTGGGTGGGATACGTGGGGTGTATTAGAGGGTGGAGGGATGGAGGGTGATGGGGATGGTAGCGGTGGGAATGTGTGAGAGTGCGATTGAGATGTGATCTCTATGATCTTTGCTTTGGTTTCTCTCAAGCTTTCTTCAAGTTCGCTCATCTTTTTTGCCCATTGCCTTTTCATTCTTTCACGACTATCCTTCCAGGCTCTCGTTCTCTTTTTGGTTAAGCTCTCTGTTTCACTCACCTCGGGGCTCTTTTCCTGACCAACACCTTGGTTTTGTTGTAGTGCCTGGGCTCTTGTGATCAACTGCACAGGTGCAGTGGAAGTCACACTCCCTGTGGAGTCTACTACTAACCCAACAACATTGATAGGAGTGATTTTAGGCATGTTATTAGGGTTCTTTGGGCAATCTCGTAGGAGATGCTCTTTCCCACAGTCTTGACAGAAACCCTGAATGGTTACTGGTTGAGGTTGTGTAGGGGCAGGTAGTGGACAATCACGTATAAGGTGATCTCCCTGACATCTGAAGCATGGTCCTCTAGGAAATGGGGGTCGTACCTGCCTAGGTTGAGGTCTAGAGTTGGGGTTTGTGTACATGACATTAGCATACTCAGGTTCCCCACTATTTTCACTTGGGTCCTCATAATAGTATGACTCGTTATGCTCGGGTGACTGCATGTAATAAGCCTGTGGGCTATCAATATGCATGGAGTCAAAACTATGGTCACTTGGATCACTGTCTGATAGTAATGGGGTGATTGGGACTATGGCTCTGTTCGGATTTTCTTCAGCAGATGCATATTTCACTGGGATCACATTGGTTGGAGCAAGGGGTTGCTGTACTAGGACTGGTTGAGGTCTCTGCTGCCCTTGATAAGGTGGCTGATAAGTTTGCTGTGGTCTGTTGTATTGTTGTGGTGGGTACTGATTCTGGTATCTACCCTGTTGTGGATATGGCTGCGGGTAATTTTGCCTAACAGTTTGTTTGTTATATGGGCAGTCTTGTGCAGTGTGGTTTGTGTACCTGCGCTCTATGGTGCAGTACTGGCTATTAGGATTCGCCTGGGGTTGGGCCATAATGGGACATACATTTGCCATATGGTCACCGCCACAAGTGTAACACCGCTTAACTGGGGCAAATCTCGGAATTTGTTTGCTAGAGACACCTAGTTTTTGAGCTACCTTCTCTGCAAGTTCCTCAATGGATGTGGATTGACTAGATGTGAGGCTACTAGAGCTATCAGAATCCTTATAGATTTTTGATAGTTCCAATTCCTCACCTAGATTGTCCTCAATGTCTATGCACATGCGCACGCACTCTTCTATCGTTTTGGGGTCCTTTAAGTACACATATGACCTGAGCTTGGTGCACAACAATCCATCTAAGAACAAGGCCACTTGTTTGGCTGGTGTGGGTAACTCCGGCATCGGGCATCTCTCCAGGTACTGCCTAAATCTTCTTCCAGCTAGTCTGACCGTCTCTTGAGGTGTTTGTTTGAAGCTATGAATTAGTGAGGAGGTGTTATGCCTGATTCCACTCTTAGAAAACTCAATGATAAATGCCTTTAAGAGCTGGTCTATGTTTCTGAAATGCCTCTCGTTTAGTGGTTGAAACCACGTAAGGGCAGTGTTCCTAAGGGTTAGACCAAAAGCATTATATTGTGTGAATAGGTCCTCTACCTGCTCAGCTTTCAAGACTTGCCAAAATTCTGCCACATGGTCATAAGGGTCTCGAGTGCCATCGAAGTAATTCTTCATGGACTTCACCAGTTGAGTTGGTCGCAGGGTCCTAGTGTGTTCTCTCGGCCTTGGCAAAGGAAAATCGTCAGCATTCCTTTGATTCCATGGGGTTCTATGTCTCTCAGGTTCCACCCTATTCCTTTCTGTTCCCGTTCTTTCTCTTCCCAGGGAGTTGGCAAAACTTACCTCAAGTTTGTCTCTACTTCTATCTCTTTGAGCTCCATGAGCTTGGGAGGTCCCAGCTCCTTGGTGACCAAAGAACGCATTAGACCTTGGTTGGGGAAAAACAAATTCACCCTTCCATGTGTAGGCATGTCTGCCATGCTCCGTGACCACGAAGATCCTCTCTGATGTATTGTCTAGGTATGTTACTTTACCTGGGCAGTCAGGGTCTTTAAACTCATATATTGTGAGGGCACTCACTTCCTGAGGTTGAGCAGATTTATATCTCCAAAAAGCCTCATCGGTTTCTCGGTTTAAAAGCAGATCTATGCTTTTATTATCCTGTGGAATCCACTCTGGAGTCATGATTCTGGTCAAGACAGATTTACCACGGGGAGTTCTTGGCTCTCTCTCTGAGTTCCCTTGCTCTATATCACCCATGTCGGTCTCCGCAATCACATTTCCAAACTCATCAGTTCTATCAGGAAGAGTGGTGACTACATATATAGTCCCCTCTTTATCTAGGTATGCTCCATTCTCAAACTTGACTACTGGGTGGTCTAATCCATGGGGTTGATCGGGGTTCTTAATCTGTACCACCGATCTTCTCAGGCCATCTTCATAGATGCGAGCACCTAGATGATTAGTCCTGATGTATTCCAGTTGAGTCTTGTAAGGTCCTTCTGGCTTTTCTAGATAAGCCAACCCTGAACTGCCTACTGGTCTCTCCATGTGATAGGACATCTCAGAATCACTTGTTTCTGATCTGGGAGTGTATGGGTAATCACTCAACTGTTGGGCCCAAGACCTGGCAGTGTGATTGACACTAGCTTCAGAAGATCTGAGGCTTTGTCTGTCTCGGCCTAAGTGTCTGCCTGATCTAAGGTTCATATGCCTGATTTATCTACCCCCTTGGACCTAAGCACACTCTCGTCGCAAGTTAATTTGCACCAATCACTTTGTTCTTTTGAGTTGAATATTATGTTTATGGTCTTGTTTGAAATCGCGTCGTTAGGAGTACTTAAGTGAATTTCCGCACTTGATAAGTGATCGATTCCAGTTTACCTTTTGTCCCTTAGGGTTTTCGCACTTAAGACCTATTTACTTCTTGCACTTGGTTGATTAATACTCTTGGACTTGATTCGTTCCTAACGTTGCCCTAATTAATTACCACACCTAAGTCGTACTTAGCCTAGGCTAGGAATTGACAAAGGAGGGTTGAGAGATCTTCCAACCTCAATTAGCTAGTTGACTAGACTGCTACACAAGCCCAGGAAGCCTTCTCCCAAGCTTGGTACTCACCCTTGCTAGCTTGCTTTGGATTGCCTTGAGTGCACACAATGTTCCTGCAAAAGCTCACCAGTCAGTATAGCTCTATTACCACAAGTATTTGAAAGACACACATCAATATTTTCAGCCCCCCCTGGAGTAACTCACTGTACCCCCTCAATCTTAGGACCACCTAGTCTCACCTAAAGGCCAACTTGAAAATACATGTTCCAACGAGACCAAAATCTCATTAATCGGAGTTCGTATGGTGAAGTTATGACCATTCAGGCACTTAGGGGTCCAAACAGGCTCTTAGGTTTCAGGAAATTCCTCCCTGGTTTTTAGGTCTTTTGCCCACTCCTAAGGTTCTAAAGTTATACCAAGGTGCCTAAAATTAAGCTCAACTACCCTTCCAATCACTCAAAAATAACCCTAAATTTTCATGCGTTTAAAGGCCGTGTATCGCGATAGGTCGGGTCGAGGTGTCGCGATAGGTGGGAAGTGTCGCGATAGGCCGAAGTGTCGCGATAGGTCGTGAGGTGTCGCGATAGGTCGAAGTGTCGCGATAGCTCGTGAGGTGTCGTGATAGCTCGTGAGGTGTCGCGATAGGCCGAAGTGTCGCGATAGGTCGTGAGGTGTCGCGATAAGTGGCGAAGTGTCGCGATAGCTCGTGAGGTGTCGCGATAGCTCGTGAGTGTCGTGATACATCGTGAGGTGTCGCGATAGGTGGCGAAGTGTCACGATAGCTCGTGAGGTGTCGCGATAGGTGGCGAAGTGTCGCGATAGCTCGTGAGGTGTCGCGATAGGTCGTGAGGTGTCGCGATAGGTCGTGAGGTGTCGCGATAGGTGGCGAAGTGTCGCGATAGCTCGTGAGGTGTCGCGATAGCTCGTGAGTGTCGCGATACCTCGAGGTGTCGCGATAGCTCGGGATATGGTGAATTTTACTGTTCTGTCTAGTGATCCTGGGAGCTCTAGGCCTGCGCAGTGTCGTGGTGCACACAGAATCGTGATTGGGTGAAATTTTCGGAGTGTCGCGATAGCTCGAGGTCAACGCCTCGGGGACTGTGCAGACAGATTCTGTACCTGCTGAGCTTGCTGGAGATGATGATGGAGCTGCAACCTGCAAGAAACATGCAAAAACACACAAAAACAAGCACACACACTCGCTCTCTCTCAAACTCGCACACAACAAATGAGGGAAATGACAAGGAAGAGGGAATATGTAGTGGGGAAGGAGAAGGAGGTGGAGATGGAGAAGGAGGTGAAGATGGAGATGGAGATGGAGATGGAGAAAAATCAGAAATTTACCAACTACTTACCATTCCAACGCGTCCTCTCTACGTCTTACCATCACACGCTCGTCCTCAAAGCTCGCTCCCCGGCAACGGCGCCAAAATTTGGTGTAGCTCAGTGACGAGTAGCACCTCCTTTAATGTCAATCCGGGAAGACATGAGGATGGTATGAAGACCTCGAGCAAGTGACGGCACCAATGTGTGAGTGAGAAGCACACTAACATGCACACACATACACACACACACGCACACACGGCAAGAACAAAGAGAGTAAGACAATGGAATCACTTCTATTGCAACCAAGTTCTCATACAAGCTCAAAACTACAAGAAGCTAGCCCCCAAAATGAGCTCTCTAGCTCTATTTATAGTTTTTGACTAGCTTTGGCCCTGTCCAGACCTAGTGTCCGGCCTAGTTAAAAATTAGGTTCCAGGGCTTATTTGAGGGCTCAAACGAGGTCTAAAAATTATGAAAATTGGCAGGCAACTACTTCTAAGGCTTCCCAAGCTCGAGGACTCCTCGGCTTGTACAAAATGGAGCTACAAAAAGGTGAAATGATATTTACAAGGGTTTTTAGTGATGAGAATCACTTTAAAATGATGTAAGGGTTTTGAAAAAAAATGAAGGGTTGCCTTAGTGCTAGATCTGCATGTGTGTCCGTACTTGCTTCTTCCCGTGTGCTGTCAACATATGTTCTGGTAGTTCTGACTATTCATGGGCTCAAACCAAGCTAGAGTGGTACCCTTGAGGGTCAAACCAAATGCCTTGAATTGAGTGAACAAGTCCTCAACCTGTTCAGCTCTTAGCACTTCTCTGAACTCGGCCACATGATCATAAGGATCTCTTGACCCATCAAAGTATTCTTTCATTGTCTTGATCACTTGAGAGGGTTTAAGGGTTCTCGGGTACTCTTGGGGTCTAGGCAATGGAAAATCATGTTCATCTCTTTGATGTCTATGTGCTCTATGTCTCTCTCTTTCAGGTCCTTCATTCCAAATTCTGATCTCTCTCTGCCCACATTGTGTGCAAAGCTTACCTCAGGTATCTCTCTGGCCCTTTCCCTTTGGGTTTCATGAGCCTTGGATGATCCTACACTTTGGAGGCCTTGGAAAACATTAGATCTTGGTGGAGGGAAAATCAATTTGCCCTGCCAAGTGTATGCATGTCTACCAGGTTCTGTTACCATGAACACTCTCTCTGATGTGTTGTCTAAGTAGACCACTTTGCTTAGGGTATCAGGATCTTTAAATTCATATATCGTCACATTTCTTGCTCTGCTAGGTTGATCAGTCTTAAACCTACAAAAAGCTTCATCTATCTTTCTACTCCAGAACAATTCTATGCTTTTGTTATCCTGTTTCTGGTGTGAGTATTCTAGTTAAGACCGATTTTCCTCTAGGGGTCTTGGGTTCTTGTCCTAGGTCTCCTTGCTCTAGATCCCCTATCTCATTCTTAGAAATTATATTTCCAAACTCATTTGTCCTATCTGGTAAGCTCGTAACCACATACATGGTTCCTTGCTTATCAATATATGAACCATCTTCAAACTTAACCACTGGGTGTTCAAATCCAAAGGGTTGATCGGGATTTTTGAGTTGGACAACAGATTGCCTCATACCATCCTCATAAATGCGTGCACCTAATTGGTTGGTCCTGATATACTCCAATTGTGTCTTATAGGGACCTTCTGGTGTTTGTAGATAGGCAGTGCCTGAGTTTCTTGCACTACGCCACAACCTAACATGCCTGGAGCAGTCAATTGGGATGCCCTTCAGAGAGACCTGATCAGAGGACTACGGATCAAAGAACATGACTTGGCAACCGACATTCTCCAGAACTACATTGACCAAACCGCGGAGCAAAGGTCTGTCAGAGACGACAGACGCTAGGGGGGAGAGTGTTGGCATCATATGGGGAGAAGCAAGTACGGCATACATGCAGATCTAGCACTAAGGCAACCCATTAAATTTTTCCAAACCTTACACCATTTTAAAAGTGATTCTCATCACTAAAAACCCTTGTAAATATCGTTTCACCTTTTTGTAGCTTCATTTTGTACAAGCCGAGGAGTCCTCGAGCTTGAGGAGCCTTAGAAGTAGTTGCCTGCCAATTTTCATATTTTTTTGATCTCATTTGAGCTCTCGAATAAGCCATGGAACCTAATTTTTAACTAGGCCGGACACTAGGTCTGGACAGGGCCAAAGCTAGTCAAAAACTATAAATAGAGCTAGAGAGGTCATTTTTGGGCTAGCTTCTTGTAGTTTTGAGCTTGTATGAGAACTTGCTTATAATAGAAGTGATTCCATTGTCTTACTCTCTTTGTTCTTGCCGTGTGTGCACGTGTGTGTGTATGTGTGTGCATGTTTGTGTGCTTCTCACTCACACATTTGTGCCTTCACTTGCTCGAGGTCTTCATACCATCCTCATGTCTTCCCGGATTGACATTAAAGGAGGTGCTACTCATCACTGAGCTACAATTATGGATATCTTTTTTGCATCCCTCCGATCTATCCACTCAATCAACTCATCTTTGATATCATTTTGGCCATTGCCTCTTTACATTCGGCAATACCTAGGCCCATATACCTCGATAGGTGGGCTTTAATTCGATGAGCCCCACCATCTCCTTTGTAAGTGCATAGGTTACATGCTAATTTTGCTGATCCTTTACTCCCAAACTTCCCTAATGGGGTCACATGCTTCCAATACTTTTGCTTATGTTCAAGCATGATGTCACAACTTACAACTGCGAACTTATCACAATTTCAAGTGAGCACTGAGTGTTGGAGGTTCAAGTGATTGACTCATTGAGTGATGGCGATGAGCGAGCAAGGAGGGGAGCAATTAGAGGTTTTCGGATGTCGCACGCTTCCATTCCAACTGTTTGCTCAATAGAACGAACTTCAAATGACAATAACGGGCTCTCAAGGCCATTTTGGCCCATAGGGGCCTTTTTTATTTTTGTTACTATCGCAACACATCACATTGTGATGCAATCGTTGTGAATGGATTGCAAAGAGACCACCTTCTCGCATGTGCTAAATATGGAATGGATCCATGGGATATTTCCTTAATTCTCTATCAAGAGATTAATGTTGTGGGCAGTACACTGAGTCCACACAATTCTAGGGAACTCCTCCAATTTTTGTCCCATAAGCTTACATTTGCTCTCATTATCTATAATGACTTGCACAACATTCTCTGGGTCAATATGTTAAATAATGTGATCGATGTGAGGGAATATGTATTCACTTGTAATACAAATTCAAAAAGATAACAAGGTAGAACTTAGAGCTCCAGATATAATTCAAGCTTCATACCGAATTTCAATGAACATGAAATTTTAAGTTTAAACATACCAGTAACAGAGATTCAAACAATTGATGCAAGAATTGCATGAAGAATCGTAGTGCCTTTATGACAATGTGTTGGCAGTATACGGGAAGAAGCAAATATGGGCATACATGCAGATCTAGTACTAAGGCAACCCTTTATTTTTTTCCAAACCCCTACACCATGTAAAAGTGATTCTTATCACTAAAAACCCTTGTAAATATCATTTCACCTTTTTGTAGCTCCATTTTGTACAAGCCGAGGAGTCCTCAAGCTTGGGGAGCCTTAGAAGTAGTTGCCTGCCAATTTTCATATTTTTTAGATCTCGTTTGAGCCCTCGAATAAGCCCTGGAACCTAATTTTTAACTAGGCCAGACACTAGGTCTGAACAGTGCCAAAGCTAGTCAAAAACTATAAATAGAGCTAGAGAGCTCATTTTTGGGGGAGCTTCTTGTAGTTTTGAGCTTGTATGAGATCTTGGATGCAATAGAATTGATTCCATTGTCTTACTCTCTTTGTTCTTGCTGTGTGTGCGCGTGTGTGTGTATGTGTGTGCATGTTAGTGTGCTTCTCACTCACACACTTGTGCCTTCACTTGCTCGAGGTCTTCATACCATCCTCATGTCTTCCCGGATTGACATTAAAGGAGGTGCTACTCATCACTGAGCTACACCAAATTTTGGCGCCGTTGCCGGGGATTCGAGCTTTGAGGACGAGCGTGTGATGGTAAGACGTAGAGAAGACGCGTTGGAATGGTAAGTAGTAGGTAAATTTCTGATTTTTCTCCATCTCCATCTCCATCTCCACCTCCTTCTCCACTACATATTCCCTCTTCCTTGTCATTTCCCTCATTTGTTGTGTGCGAGTTTGAGAGAGAGCGAGCGCGTGCATTTGTGTTGTGTGTTTTTTGCATGTTTCTTGCAGGTACCAGCTCCATCATCATCTCCAGCAAGCTCAGCAGGTACAGAATCTGTCTGCACAGGCCCCGAGGCGTAGAGCTCGAGCTATCGCGACACTTTGAAAACTTCGACTAATCACGTTTCTGAGTGCACCACGACATTGCGCAGGCCGAGAGCACCTAGGATCACAAGACAGAACCACAAAATTCACCATAGCTCGACCTATCGCGACACCTCGAGGTATCGCGACACTCACGACTTATCGCGACACCTCGGAGTATCGCGACACACCGACCCCACCTATCGCGACACCTCGGAGTATCGCGACACTCCCAAGTATCGCGACACTTTCCACCTATTGCGACACCTCGGAGTATCGCGACACTCCCAAGTATCGCGACACTCCCAAGTATCGTGACACTTTCCACCTATCGCGACACCTCCACCTATCGCGACACCTCGGAGTATCGCGACACTCCCAAGTATCGCGACACCCCGACTTATCGCGACACCTCCACCTATCGCGACATCTCGGAGTATCGCGACACTCCCAAGTATCGCGACACCCCGACTTATCGTGACACTTCCCACCTATCGCGACACACCGACTTGACCTATCGCGATACACGGCCTTAACGCATGAAAAAATTAGAGTAAAATTGTTGAGTGACTTGAGGTTTTGGGCTTAATTGTGAACACAGTGGGGTAACATTATTGCCTTAGGAGTGAGCAAAAGGCATAGAAATCAAGGAAGAATCTCCTGAACCCTAAGATCCTGTTTTGACCCCTAAGTGCCTGATTGGTCATAACTTCACCATACGAACTCCGATTGATGAGATTTTGGTCTCGTTTGAAAGCTTGTTGAGAATCCTACGTGGACCTTGACTGGTTTTTTGTAGAATAATATATAGGGTTTTGGAACATGTATTTTTAAGTTGGCCTTTAGGTTGAACTATGTGGCCATAAGGATTTGGGGGTACAATGAGTTACTCCAGGGGGGCCTGTAAATGTTGATGTGTGTCTTTCGATCCCTTGTGGTAATAGAGCTATATTGACTTGTGAACTTTTGCAGGAACATTGTGTGCAAGCAAGGCATTCCAAGGCAAGCTAGCAAGGGTGTGTACCGAGTTTGGGAGAAGGCTTCCTGGGCTTGTGTAGCAGACTGGTCATCAAGTGAATTAAGGTTGGAAGATCTCTCAACCCTCCTTTGTCAATTCCTAGCCTAGGCTAAGTACGACTTAGGTGTGGTGATTAATTAGGGCAACGCTAGGCACACATCAAGTCCAAGAGAACTAAGCAACTAAGTGCAAGTATTAAGTAGGACCTAAGTGCGAAAACCCTAAGGGACAAAAGTAAACTTGACTCGATCACTTATCAAGTGCGAAATTCACTTAAGTATTCATGACGACGTGATACCAGACAAGATCATAAACATAATAATCAACTAAAAAGAACAAAGTGATTGGTGCAAAATAACCTGCAACGTGGGTATACTTGGGACCAAGGGGGTAGATAAACCAAGCATATGAACCTTAGGTCAGGCAGACTCTTAGGCCGAGACAGACAAAGCCTCAGATCTTCTGAAGCTAGTGTCAACCACACTACTAGGTCTTGGGCCCAGCAGTTGAGTGATTACCCATACACCCCACGATCAGAAACAAGTGATTCTGAAATGTCCTATCACATGGAGAGACCAGTAGGTAGTTCAGGGTTGGCTTATCTAGAAAAGCCAGAAGGACCCTACAAGACTCAATTGGGATACATCAGGACTAATCATCTAGGTGCTCGCATCTACGAAGATGGCCTGAGAAGATCTGTGGTCCAGATTAAGAACCTCGATCAGCCCCATGGACTAGACCACCCAGTAGTCAAGTTTGAGAATGGAGCATACCTAGATAAAGAGGGGACTATATATGTAGTCACCACTCTTCCAGATAGAACCGACGAGTTTGGGAACGTGATTGCAGAAACCGATATGGGTAATATAGAGCAAGGGAATTTAGAGAGAGAGCCAAGAACTCCCCGGGGTAAATCTGTCTTGACCAGAATCATGACTCTAGAGTGGATTCCACAGGATAATAAAAGCATAGATTTGCTTTTAAACGGAGAAACCGATGAGGCCTTTTGGAGGTATAAGCCTACCTTGTCTCATGAAGCAGGTGCTCTCACAATCTATGAGTTTAAAGACCCTGATAGTCCAGGCAAAGTAACCTACTTAGACAACACATTAGAGAGGATCTTCGTGGTCACCGAGCATGGCAGACATGCCTACACATGGAAGGGTGAATTTGTTTTTCCCCAACCTCGGACTAATGTGTCATACAGTCACCAAGGAGCTGGGACCTCCCAAGCTCATGGAGCTCAAAGAGATAGAAGTAGAGACAAACCTGAGGTAAGTTTTGCCAACTCCCTGGGAAGAGAAAGAACGGGAACGGAAAGGAATAGAGTGGAACTTGAGGGACATAGAACCCCATGGAATCAAAGGAATGCTGACGATTTCCCTTTGCCAAGACCGAGAGAACACACTAGAACCCTAAGACCAACTCAGCTGGTAAAGTCCATGAAGAATTACTTCGATGGCATTGGAGACCCTTATGACCATGTGGCAGAATTTAGGCAAGTCTTGAAAGCGGAACAGGTAGAGGACCTATTCACACAATATAATGCTTTTGGTCTAACCCTTAGGAACACTGCCCTTACGTGGTTTCAACCACTGAACGAGAGGCATTTCAGAAACATAGACCAGCTCTTAGAGGCATTTATCATTGAGTTTTCTAAGAGTGGCATCAGGCACAACACTTCCTCACTAATCCATAGCTTCAAGCAAACACCTCAAGAGATGGTCAGACTAGCAGGAAGACGGTTTAGGCAATACCTAGAGAGATGCCCGATGCCTGAGTTACCCACACCAGCCAAGCAAGTGGCCTTGTTCTTAGATGGATTGTTGAGCACCAAGCTCAGGTCATATGTGTATATGAAGGACCCCAGAACGATAGAAGAATGTGTGCGCATGTGCATAGACATTGAGGATAATCTAGGCGAGGAGTTAGAGCTATCAAAAATCTATAAGGATTCGGATAGCTCTAGTAGCCTCACATCTGGTCAGTCCACATCCATTGAGGAACTTGCAGAGAAGGTAGCTCAAAAACTAGGTGTCTCTAGCAAACAAATTCCGAGATTTGCCCCAGTTAAGCGGTGTTACACTTGTGGAGGTGACCATATGGAAAATGTATGTCCCATTATGGCCCAACCCCTGGGGAATCCTAGTAGCCAGTACTGCACCATAGAGCGAAGGTACACCAACCACACTGCGCAAGACTGCCCATATAACAAACAAACTGTTAGGCAAAACTACCCTCAGCCATATCCACAACAGGGTAGATACCAGAATCAGTACCCACCACAACAATACAACAGACCACAGCAAACTTATCAGCCACCCTATCAAGGGCAGCAGAGACCTCAACCCATCCTAGTACAGCAACCCCCTGCTCCAACCAATGTGATCCCAGTGAAATATGCATCTGCTGAAGAAAATCCGAACAGAGCCATAGTCCCAGTCACCCCATTGCTATCAGACAGTGATCCAAGTGACCATAGTTTTGACTCCACACATATTGATAGCCCACAGGCTTACTACATGCAGTCACCCGAGCATAACGATTCATATTATTATGAGGACCCAAGTGAAAATAGTGGGGAGTCTGAGTATGCTAATGTCATGTACACAAACCCTAACTCTAGACCTCAACCTAGGCAGGTACGAACCCCATTTCCTAGAGGACCATGCTTCAGATGTCAGGGAGATCACCTTATACGGGATTGTCCATTGCCCACCCCTACACAACCTCAACCGGTAACAATTCAGGGTTTTTGTCAAGACTGCGGAAAAGAGCATCTCCTACGAGATTGCCCAAAGAACCCTAATAACATGCCTAAAATCACTCCTATCAATGTCGTTGGGTTAGTAGTAGACTCCAAAGGGAGTGTGACTTCCACTGCACATGTGCAAGTGATCACAAGAGCCCAAGCACTACAACAAAAGCAAGGTGTTGGTCAGGAAAAGAGCCCCGAGGTGAGTGAAACAGAGAGCATAACCAAAAAGAGGACTAGAGCCTGGAAGGATAGTCGTGAAAGAATGAAAAGGCAATGGGCAAAAAAGATGAGTGAACTCGAAGAAAGCTTGAGAGAAACCAAAGCAAAGATAAGTGAACTCGCATCTCAAAACCACTCTCACACCACCCCTCCACCACCTTTCCCATTACCCGCCAATCCATCTTCTTCCATTCCCCAACCTTTCAATACACCACCCTTAACCCACCCACCACCCAGAGTAGGATCTGTCCTAGCCGATCCCACTCCCGAGGACCTAAACATGATGCTTAGAGCATATCAGGCCAGAATCCAAGAAGGGCCAAACGTAACTGATCATGAAAAGTGTTACCCTAGAGCGGAACTAGAGCTAGAACGAACCAAAATTTGTGCTAAGATGGTGGAATTGGCTCAGACTATGTTTGAAGCCAGTCGCCTCTTTAACATCTCTAGTTCAGCTAAGACGCAATTACACTTTGATGGACTGCTAGAACGAATAGAGAGGCTAATTGCACAATCAGAAAAGGAACCCGCCTCTCAAAATAAGGGCAAGGCAAGTGAGATTGTGGGCCTACCTCCCCAGGCAGCCTATGTGCCTAACTCTACGGAGCTAGACACATCATCTTCTATGAATCAGTTCACGCCAGAATTCCTACGAGAGATTCAAGAAGACAAATGGGCTAAAGAAAGTGAAGTCCCTCCTCCCATTGAACTTGTGGATGATGCACACGATCAATTCCCACAGGACATCCCATCCATTTATGAGGAGCATGAGAGCACCCACTCTCAAGAGAGATTAGACTTTGAGTCTAATTCTCTACAAGGATTACCACATTTCACAGGCCCATGGGAAACCAAGTCTACTTGTCTGAGAGCGCCCACAGTCATGATAAGAAATGAAGATTCGATCATACCTAGGAATACAGAGGTAGTAAAGAACACTAAAGTGCAATGCAATCTCACT
This sequence comes from Ceratopteris richardii, assembly GCA_020310875.1. Taxonomy (NCBI): domain Eukaryota; kingdom Viridiplantae; phylum Streptophyta; class Polypodiopsida; order Polypodiales; family Pteridaceae; genus Ceratopteris; species Ceratopteris richardii. The sequence continues at coordinate 14,126,874 of CM035411.1, forward strand.
TTAGAAGAGCTACTCAAAGTTAAGGCAGAAGTGTGGAAACATGTAGCCAAACAAGTGCCAGACATAGCGAAATCGCGCTCCCAAGTAGGGTCTCATCACAGTGCTTGAAATACCATTGGATAAGATAGGAGACATGAGTGAAGGAGAAGAAGGAAATACCTATCTCCCAGTTACCCATCAAGGTTACACAACCAAGGCAATTTTGGACTCAGGAGCAGGAGTTGCAATTGCTACAACTTCCCTTTGGAAGCGATGGGGCAAGCCAGCACTCCGACCGACGAGAATGAAATTGCAGATGGCCGACGGCCATATTGAAAGACCCTTAGGCTTGCTGGAAGGAATAACTCTCACTACATGTGGTGTTGAGTTCGAGCATACATTTTCTATATGTGATTTTAGCAAAAATCATGCCTATGAAATGATCTTGGGAAGACCATTTATGCGACAGTTGCAAGTGGTACAGGAATGGGGAACCAACTCCTTGTACCTGCAACACTTAGGTGTTACAACCAAGGTGAATCTCAAAGATTACTCTCATAGAGATGTCCCTCCTATCCAATGGAATCCCATCCATAGAGCCAAAGATGATACGGAATCTGTGCATTCCATAGGATCAGGATCCTCATGGATGCATGAGGACACCCACTTATGGATGTGCAAAGTGGCAGTAGAAGAAGAGAAAAGAGAAAAAGCCAGAGAAATAGGTGCAAAAGAAACACATAGATCAATTCAAGACCCAGCCTATGCACCTGTAGTCTTTCCTGACGAGGAATTTGAACCCCATGGCTGGGTGGAAATCCTAGCAACAATGGACGTAGCCATCAATGAGGAACAATGGACACCCCACTGTGATGAAGATGGCTATGACATTTCAGTCTTCTCCATAGAGCCAATCATGGGAGAGGCAGTGTTAGAAGAGTGTGAATCTAGGCCTGATGCATTTGAGGATGCAAGTGACTCCGATCTAGAGTCAATCATTATGGACCCACCTTTTGCATCAGATGAAGAATACTTCTATGAAGTAGAATTTCAACCCCAGAGGCACGGAGAGCTTACAAATGATGTAAGGCTAGCCACACATGTGACCCCGAAGGAAGAAGGAAAGAAAAGAAAGAAGAGAGCAGTCACACCAGAAGAGGAAGAATCTTTGTTTGATGTCCCTGAAAACTTTAAAAAGTATGAGATAGACGATAGGAGAGTCATGATAAGAATGCCTAAACGAGAGGCACAATCAGGAGAGGCCTATGATAACAAAGAAACCACCAAAAAAAAAGTAGTGGCCCTAGAAGAAGGAGAGGAGAGATGCACGTACATAGGCCATGACATGACGGAAGACGAAGAGCACAAATTGATAGCCTTGCTAAGAGAATACAGAGATGTATTCGCTTGGAGGTACAAGGATTTGAAGGGTGTTGACCCAGACATATGCTCACACACAATTCCCATGACCTCAGATGCTAAACCCTCTAAGCAAAAGCCATACACATATAATGATAACTATGCTGCTAAGATCAAAGAAGAGATAGACCGTTTAGTGGAAGCCGGATTTATCTATGAAATTGAGCACACTGAATGGGTATCCCCCATTGTAGTGGTGCCCAAGAAGAACGGCAAATTACGAGTATGCATTAACTTGAAGAAGGTTAATGCAGCCACTATCAGAGATAGTTATCCTCTCCCTATCACTGAGCATCTATTAGAACGGGTAGCAGGCAAGGAAGTGTACAGCTTCTTAGATGGGTTTTCGGGCTACAATCAAGTGGCCATTGCTCCAGAGGATCAACATAAGACGGCTTTTGCCACGGAGTGGGGCATATTTGCCTTTCGGGTAATGCCATTCGGGCTTACTAATGCACCTGCTACCTTTCAAAGATTGATGTGTCACGTGTTTAAAGAGTTCTTGAGGAAGAATTTGGAGGTCTATGTTGATGATCTGTGTGCTCATTCCAACATTAGACAGACCCATATACCTGAACTCAGACAAATCTTTGATAAATGCAGAGAATATCAAGTCTGCCTGAACCCAGAAAAGTGTGTTTTCATGGTCAGGCAAGGCAAGATTCTAGGACACATAGTGTCAAAGAATGGCATATCCACTGATGAAGAGAAAGTGAGAGCCATAGCGGAGCTTCCTAGGCCAAAGAACGTCAAGGAAGTACAGGCTTTCATGGGGCATTGTGGTTACTACCGCCGGTTCATCCACATGTATGCTGTCATTGCAAAGCCCATGTACGAACTTCTGACTAACTTTGAGTGGACTGATGAATGTGAGAATTCCTTCCAGGAGCTTAAACGAAGATTGTGTTCAGCACCAATCTTGACCACACCAGATTGGAGCAAGCCATTCCATGTTCATGTGGATGCCTCCAATTATGCTATTGAATGTGTACTTGCACAACCTACGGGTGAAGGGAACATGGATCTCCCTATTGCCTATGCCAGTAGACAGTTGAATGTTGCTGAACGGAACTACACAACCACCGAACGAGAAGGATTAGGCATGGTGTACGCGGTTAAAAAGTTTAGACATTAATTGCTTGCAAATAAGTTCAAATTTTTTACTGATCACCAAGCTCTACTGTACCTGGTGAACAAGCCATGTAATACAGGCAGATTAGTAAGATGGTTTCTCTTACTAATGGAATATGACTTTGAGGTAGTAGTGAGGAAAGGCAGGACTCATTTGAGAGCAGACCATCTCTCTAGGCTCACATCTGGAGAGGCACCACAAGGAGTATCAGATGACTTACCTGATGCTTACTTGTTTAATTTGGAAGTGGTGCCGTAGTGGGCTAAGCCATTAGTGCCAGTATTGACATACGGGCCTAACCACCCTGTAATAGCCACACAGGATAGAGAGGTAGTAAAAGCCCAAAAGTACCACATCATGGCTGGAAGTATGTACAAGCACACAGATCAAGGGATCTTGGCTTGTTGTGTAGAAGAGGATGAGTACGCTAAGTGGTTGCAATTAGCACATGTAGGTGCATTAGAGCAACACTACTCAAAACAACAAACCCTACAGACCCTGAGGAGACTAGGAGTGCATTGGCCGACTATGGAAGCTGATGTCCAGAAGTTGTGCAAGGAATGCCCAATCTGCTGCACTAAACCACCTGTGGAACATGCCACTCTTTATCAAGTGTCCATAGTGCCAGATTGGAGTGAACCCCTAGTATCCTTCTTGAGGACGAAAACATTCCCTCAACATATGACTTTGGCCAGACAAAGAAGTTTGGAACAAGAAGCCTGGGATTACACCATCATTGGTGATAATTTATACAAAAGGGGTAAAGATGGTTACCTAAGACTGTGTGTTCATGAGAGCGAATACCTCAAGATATTAGAGACTGCTCACCAGGGTGTAGCGGGAGGACACTTTGGTCCAGATAGGGTGATCAAAGCAATCCTATTTGCAGGATTTTGGTGGCCCACCCTTCACATGGATGCACATACCTATGTGAAGAGGTGTGAGATTTGTCAGCGAACCCAGTATCCTACACGCAAAGACGAGATGCCACTGAAGCCTATGATGGGTGGACGTGCATTCTCTAAGTGGGGAATAGACTTTGTAGGTCCTATTAATCCCCCAGCTAAGGGTTCCCATGCTGAGTATATCATTGTTGCCACGGACTATCTAACCAAGTGGGTAGAGGTAAAAGCCACAACGAAGAACGATGCTCAGACAACCGCTAAATTCTTGTTTGAGAATGTATTCACAAGATACGGGCTACCTATAGAGTTAGTAAGTGACAGGGGCACTCACTTCTTGAATGAAGTTATTGAAAATCTGCTCCAAGAATTCTTGGTAGTACATAAGAAGTCTGCCCCCTATCACCCTCAAGCCAATGGGCAAGCCGAAAGCACCAATAAGATCCTATGCAATGTATTGACAAAATTAGTGAACAATAAACGCTCTGATTGGGACAAACAGCTACACCATGCTGTTTGGGCATACCGAGTCGCCTACAAAACGGTACTCCAAGCCACCCCCTTTCAGATGGTATTTGGCCAAAATGCCGTGCTACCGTTGGACTTCTTAATACCTACATTGAAAGTAGCATAAGAGCACGAATGGACGGGTCATGAACTCTCCTCTAGACTGTTTGACCTTGAACGATTAGGAGAAACAAGACTGAGAGGAGTGCAGGGATATATGCAGCTAAGAAGAGACAGAAGGCATACTTTGATGCCCATGTGAAGGATAAGGGCTTGAAAGCAGGAGATCTAGTTTTATTCTACACATTGAAACAACACGCAAGGAAGCTAGAAAAGAGAGGTTACGGACCTATGATCATAAATAGGATCTCCACAAGTGGAGTTGTACAACTAGCCACGTTAGAGGGTGATGTTCTCCCAAACTATATTAGCGGATGCAGAGTCAAGTTGTATCAAGAACCCCTCACAGAGGACATGCTACGTCAACTCAATACGGCTAAGCAACGTAAGGAGGAGGAAAAACGAATTCGAGAAGAAGCACAGGCAGAGGCCTTAGAGCGCATCAGATGAATGAAGTTGAGGAGACAAGGGAGGGATCAGCCTATGCCTGAACCTCAAGAGTCTCCAGGTTATCACATGGCCATGTGTGAGGCTTCTGATGAACGTTCCCATAAGATAATCGATCGAAGAACTTTTGTGACCCTAGAAATAGGACAAGGAGACAGTCCAACGAGCGTGAGAGCTTTAATTGATTCAGGTGCCGCCACTAGTGCAGTCCGGCTTTCTTACTGCCAACAGCTGCAATTGGAGGTAAAACCCCTAGAAGCATATCTGATAGGATTAGGAGGTGTTGAAACCCCTTGCATGGGAGAGGTGGAACTTCCCCTCTACATACAAGAGGTCCTCATGCCAGCAAAAGTGCTAGTATGTGAAGACGAGGATCTTACCGAACCTCTGGTCTTGGGCCAAGACTGGATCTACGATCACGCAGTCAACCTCAACCTAAGAAGTGGACTTCTTCAGGCTTGGGTAGGCCAAAGCCGTCTTACGATTGAATTAGAAAATCAAGCACTCAAACCAATAGAACAGGCACCAACTCCTGGTCCCTCCAGGAATCCACATAAAGATAATGTTGCTGTTCTTGTCCAAACTTCTATGGTGCAGAGGATTGTCAATCTTACCGAAGGTACAGGAGCCAATAAGGAGTTCCCAGCTGATCCAAAGAAGATTCTAAATAGGCAGACCGAACATCACTCGACACGAAGGAGGCCGCTGATCAAGAGGCAGGAGCGCCAACCCGTGCAACACGGAGTACCTCGTGGCGCGAAGCAGATCTGGATATGCAAGGATGGAAAACCCACAACTCTAATAGCAGACTCTCGAGGAGGCCACAAACAAGCCACACCATCACGGACACAAGTGAAGGAGTACCCTAGGCAATCTCCTAGGCCCACCACATCTATTTGGGTCCCTAAGCGGTCAATGAAGGCTAGCCCCAATGATAGACACATATGGGTGCCCAAGGCCTGTTTACGAGCCCAAATAGCTCCAACTCTAGTTACTGGCATAATTCAACACTCACAAGTCCCCTCGGCTAACAACGCAAGAACTCTACCTAAATACCACCCCGAACCACACTTAGTCAACCCGAGGAATGTCTGGAAATGGGTGCCCAAAAGGTCCCAAAGCCATCACACTCTAGTTCATAAATCTCTACCTGTCTTTAGCTCTAAGAGCTATGAACCCTCTATCAAAGTTTGGAGACTTAAAACATGTATCAAACCCCCTGACCCAATTTTTGTAAATCCATCCACTCTGACATAGGTGCATTCTGAGTCCATTGCATAACCAAAGTAGGCATCTAGGATGATACTGACCTCTAATCACCACTCACATCTATCACAAGCACTTCACCTCTGACCACTAACCTTCGGGATTGTCATGTTAGTATTGTGAAGGGAACACCATTACATCCTGTTTCCTATGCAACACTAATGTGCCTTTCTTCTTCTAGCAGATAAGCACCCGATTCCCATGGCAGCAGCAGCAGGTACGAGTTCTCAGGCAGGCACCAGCACTCAAATCAATTGGGATACCATGCCTGTGGAGGTTCCACTAACAGCTAGGCCGGAGGAGCTTTTGAACGTAAGAAGAATTCCCATTCCGGATCCACCAAGTGGCCTAACAGAAAGAGTAAAGGGGCATTCTCATTGGTTCAATGAGATGCCAGGAGATTTGGGAGACGCAGATCATATCTGGGAATCCAAGATGGAATGTGGAGGAGTGTGGTGGACCTTTCAGTTCTTCTCACGAGAATTTGAAGCATTGCAAAATGCAGCTCCTCTTCAGGATGTTTGGCAGAAAGCGGGATTGCAAGATTACTTTAGTGTAGCTTTGCCCAGACCGGATTTTCTTAGATGCTACTACCTGATTGCCACATTGAATCCGACAGGAGATAAAGATCATTCAGGCACATTCTGGGTACCCTCCCTATCGAACCAGGAGGAAATGAAGAAATTTGAGTTAAATACTACTGTAATCAGGGAAGCCCTTCAGATGTATGGCACCCATGTGCCTTCCGATCACGATCCCTTGATACCAGAGTCAATGAAGAGCAACAGAATCAAGAAGTTGAAGGAAATGTGTGCCCTCACCCCTAACATCGCCATACCCCTGCGAATGTGCCTTCAGCACTTCGCCTTTCCAGCACAAGACCGCTTTACCCAACCTCACAAGAAGATATGGTATGGATTATATCTAGCAGAGACTGGAAGCTTGCCCATTAAGATGCCTGTATGGATTCTGGACCAATTGTATGAAGCAGGCAAGCGGGGTGTGAGGAAGCATACGTTACATGGTGTTGTGCGATCACCAGAATTATTTATAGATGTCTTGCATATGACGTGCCAATAGCCAGGGCCCTTAAATACTCACAACTGGAGTTTTTCAAGGGGCGGAAGTCAGGGAATCAACCTGCGAAACGAATGCGTGGATCACTCTCCCAGGTCATGATCCCTCACGAGGCCACAACCGACGCTCCCCCTAGAGAAGAAGCCCACGTAGCACCTTTCACGGTACATCTCCAAGGAACTCAATCAGGGGGCGTGGTACAGCCCACCCCATCCGCCCCTCCACTACCAACCGATGCCGAGTTTGCATCTATGGCCACCTTAACTGAGGATCCCAATTTTGATTTTGAAAGATTCCTGCAGACGGCACACTTATCTGATAGTGAAGATTTTCCTGACAATGCTGATCCGGGACCATCATTCCGAAGAGAGCAGCCATAGGGCGAGGCAAGTAGGGTACATTGGGGAGATGAGGCACAACATCCTCATGATCCAAGCACACAAAATCAGGAAGAAGAACGGGGAAATGAACCAGAGGAGAGTGAAGAGGAGGCCCCTGCCTACACGGCACAACTCAAACGGCTATACAAGACAATCAAGCAGGTACAGAGAAGACATAAGATGACAGAAGAGGCTAATAGAGCTCTAGTGAACCAAATGCTTCAAGCCGAGAATGTAGACTCACATTTTGTTGAATCATTGAATCTATTGGCGGAGACATGTGGGATCGTGGAAGCATTGAGGACAATGGTCTATCGGGAGAACCCTACCTATGATCAACGAAGGATTGATACACGGCCACGACGAGGAAAGATGATTCAAATGGAAGTCTCTACTGCCTTGCCTACCACAATTTCAGAGGATGTTCACATGACTAGCCCAAGTCCCACTGACAAACAAGATGTAAATACACAGGTACCATCTCCACCGTCACCTTCCATTCAACCTTCAGAACCCTTCTCCACTAGTCTTTCTGAACAACCGATATCCACCCATCATGAAACCATGGTACACACCTCCGTTTTTACATCCTTCCCTTTACCCACATCCATCACTTCCGCCCAAATTTTTGAACCTCACACCGGTCATCCTGCCACCGATCAAACCATAATAGGTCACCCTTCCTATCTCCCCGCCCTTGGACAACCACTTGCCACTAGCCAGACCTTATCCCATCCTTTTCCATTCACCCACACCCAAACCCTATCCACCACTTCCCTTGTAACTGCCTCAGGCTCAACCCAAGTCACACAACCGTCATTCTGGACAAACCTTGTAAATATACTCCAACAGGTTGAGAACTATAATTAAAAGTCCCTTTCCCAACCCCACTCCCCCACATTCACTGCCACCACTAACACAGCACCTACCGTTCCCGTATTCACAATTCACACTTCACACACTCTCACATCCAATCCCATGGATATTTCACCATCCACAGGAGCACCCACCACCACGTCTGTTCCACCATCAACACATTTCACTTCCCTCATAGGCACATCATCCACTGTTCCCTTTCCCACCTCCCGACTCTTTGCATGTTCCACCTCTACCCATGCATCCACATCATTTAGTAATGCACTAGACACCATGGTGGAAGCGGCCACTCAGCTTAAGCAAGAGTATAAGCTATTAGAAGAAAATAACACAGAGCTGCGCAATCTCTCGACTCAACTCAAGGCACGAGTTGATGCCTTGGAACTAGGTAATACAGCACTACAACACCAGGTGACTGACCTCCAACAATCAAAGACAGAACTCGAAGCTAAGTATGCAGAGACAGGCAAAGCTATGGAGGAACAACTCAGAGAACAAATGGGCCGCAATGCGAGACTTCAACGCAACATGGCCCTACTACATCGCCATCTAGCAGCGATTCAAGAAGAGAACCGAAGGCTACAACAACAAAACCAGGAGAACCTAGAAGCGGCCATGGAAAACACCCCGGGAGCACCTATAGACCCTGCAAAATTCCAGGCTGTCCCCTCAGAGCATATTCAACAGGTTTTAGAAGGTTATGCGACCCTCTTGGAAGCCCATGATCAGTTGGCAGATCAGATAAAGGAACTACAAGGATCCAAAGTACCGACAACACACCCACCCACACCTAAAGAGACGGTCGATGCCGCTACTTCACCAGAACCTGAACCTTCTACCAACAGCGAGGTACTTGAGCTACGGCAACAGATTGCAGAGTTGAAAATCAAGTTGTTACAATATGAACGACCTCCTTCCCCACCTGAGCAACCCATAGAAGAAGAAGCAGTTATTATTCCAGTGGAGGAAGCATTTGAAGAGAACTATGAGCCTCAACCTTTTCCAGGAGGCACAATCACTGAGGAGGGAAAGGACACTTATGAGGAACCCCCATCGACATGGATGAAACAGGTAGAAGAAATGGGGAAGACTCATGAAGAACGTATCTCCTACGAGATGTTGGCCATGAAGACCATTGAAGAAACATACTTCAATCAGACTACTTCAGACATCTGGCCCCTAGAAGACTAATAACCAGCTCAGAATTACAATATAAACCATACTTTGTACTGTTGGCAGACTACAACGCGGAGATCAAACGTAAGACCAGCAAGTACCCAACTTTCGCAACACAATTTGAACCTGAGCACATTCCAGAGGAGGCGCGCAAAGGGAAAATACACCAACCCATCTGGAGGCAAAAGCTATTGGAAACCTATCCCGAGATGCTACAGACATGGGACCACGTGCCCATGCACTTGAAGTATAACAATTGCTATGGACCAGTGCAACGGAGAAGAACATGGAAGTCATTTGCCATCAAAGTCAAGAACAACGCCAATTGCAAAGAATGGCTCAATTACCCTGCCATTGCACCCCCAAACGGCACGCCTACTGTAGCCTACATGATGGCTACCATCAGACATTGGCTTCCATGCCTCCACCCCATGCCAGATGTGGCTGCCCAGATGATGCTCAAGATCTTCGATATGATGCAGGTTGTGCTCAAAACTTTCCGCAATGTATGTCATATTCAACCTCCGATTCCCAGGTTTGTTAATGGTAATTACGACCTGCTATATGATATGAGCACCACCCCGAGCATACGAGTTGCTTATGCATGGCACGCACGCATCAGATATCTCCCTGCCTGCTACAAGCAAACTTTCGACGAAATGTTCACCACGGGGTTCTAGCAAGCACACTCAGAGGTGTTCGTGCCACGGCCCACCCATTTGTTACACCTCTTTGCATGCGAACAAACGATGCACTCAGAACTCTACACAACGCCACAGCCGGACATACCGGGCCCAGTCAATTGGGATACCCTGCAGAGAGACCTGATCCGAGGGCTGCGAATCAAAGAACATGATGTGGCAACTGACATTCTCCAGGACTATATTGATCAACCCGCAGATCAAAGGTCTGTCAAAGGCGATAGACGCTAGGGGGGGGAGAGTGTTGGCAGTATACGGGAAGAAGCAAATATGGGCATACATGCAGATCTAGTACTAAGGCAACCCTTTATTTCTTTCCAAACCCCTACACCATGTAAAAGTGATTTTTATCACTAAAAACCCTTGTAAATATCATTTCACCTTTTTGTAGCTCCATTTTGTACAAGCCGAGGAGTCCTTGAGCTTGGGGACCCTTAGAAGTAGTTGTCTGCCAATTTTCATATTTTTTAGATCTCGTTTGAGCCCTCGAATAAGCCCTGGAACCTAATTTTTAACTAGGCCGGACACTAGGTCTGAATAGGGCCAAAGCTAGTAAAAAACGTAAGACCAGCAAGTACCCAACTTTCGCAACACAATTTGAACCTGAGCACATTCCAGAGGAGGCGCGCAAAGGGAAAATACACCAACCCATCTGGAGGCAAAAGCTATTGGAAACCTATCCCGAGATGCTACGGACATGGGACCACGCGCCCATGCACTTGAAGTATAACAATTGCTATGGACCAGTGCAACGGAGAAGAATATGGAAGTCATTTGCCATCAAAGTCAAGAACAACGCCAATTGCAAAGAATGGCTCAATTACCCTGCCATTGCACCCCCAAACGGCACGCCTACTGTAGCCTACATGATGGCTACCATCAGACATTGGCTTCCATGCCTCCACCCCATGCCAGATGTGGCTGCCCAGATGATGCTCAAGATCTTCGATATGATGCAGGTTGTGCTCAAAACTTTCCGCAATGTATGTCATATTCAACCTCCGATTCCCGGGTTTGTTAATGGTAATTACGACCTGCTATATGATATGAGCACCACCCCGAGCATACGAGTTGCTTATGCATGGCATGCACGCATCAGATATCTCCCTGCCTGCTACAAGCAAACTTTCAACGAAATGTTCACCACGGGGTTCTAGGAAGCACACTCAGAGGTGTTCGTGCCACGGCCCACCCATTTGTTACACCTCTTTGCATGCGAACAAACGATGCACTCAGAACTCTACACAACGCCACAGCCAGACATACCGGGCCCAGTCAATTGGGATACCCTGCAGAGAGACCTGATCCGAGGGCTGCGAATCAAAGAACATGATGTGGCAACTGACATTCTCCAGGACTATATTGATCAACCCGCAGATCAAAGGTCTGTCAAAGGCGATAGACGCTAGGGGGGGGAGAGTGTTGGCAGTATACGGGAAGAAGCAAATATGGGCATACATGCAGATCTAGTACTAAGGCAACCCTTTATTTTTTTCCAAACCCCTACACCATGTAAAAGTGATTTTTATCACTAAAAACCCTTGTAAATATCATTTCACCTTTTTGTAGCTCCATTTTGTACAAGCCGAGGAGTCCTCGAGCTTGGGGAGCCTTAGAAGTAGTTGTCTGCCAATTTTCATATTTTTTAGATCTCGTTTGAGCCCTCGAATAAGCCCTGGAACCTAATTTTTAACTAGGCCGGACACTAGGTCTGAACAGGGCCAAAGCTAGTCAAAAACTATAAATAGAGCTAGAGAGCTCATTTTTGGGGGAGCTTCTTGTAGTTTTGAGCTTGTATGAGATCTTGGATGCAATAGAATTGATTCCATTGTCTTACTCTCTTTGTTCTTGCTGTGTGTGCGCGTGTGTGTGTATGTGTGTGCATGTTAGTGTGCTTCTCACTCACACACTTGTGCCTTCACTTGCTCGAGGTCTTCATACCATCCTCATGTCTTCCCGGATTGACATTAAAGGAGGTGCTACTCATCACTGAGCTACAAAATGCACTAATATATTATATGTATTCCTCTTTCTAACATATTTTCACCCATGACACATGATAGTGTAGACATATTTCTCTCATGTGATCCTCATTGGCTCTACTTCTTTTGCACTATCTCTTGTGTCTTGCATAGTTGACTACCTTGTAGCTCCTCATATGTAGGATCATGCGAGTGATAGCCTAGCAAGCCAACTTCCTCCATGGCCTCTCTCCATGCAGGTGTACAGGCGATATTGAAAGATAATCCACAATGTATGAAAAGCTTCATTATATCTTCATCAAAGCACAAAAAAAACATTCAATGAACTAATCACATATGATATACACATGTCCAATGACACATGTGACATATCACACACTATATTCTATAATCTATTACACGTGTACATATTTCATACACAATGCACATACACATTGTACAAGTGACAATGCACATGAATTATCATTGATGCCACATGCATAACACATATTACATATATGTGACATGTCATAGTACATACATAATTACAATGCACATACATATTACTTTTTATGCAATGCACATGTCACGTATGTCAGACTCATGTGACAAAGAGAATGGAGTCATGTACATACACATGTAAACAACGACATACACAAGTGACAAACTACAATGCATTGTGCACAAGTGGCGATGCATGTCGCACAAAAACAATGCACATGCCACATATGTCATACATACCTCACATAGAGTAAAGGCATATTACATACACAATGCATATAGTGACATATATGACATATCATACTTTATAGACCATGGACATGGGGTCATGGCATTGGATACACACATATCACATATTGTATACACAAGACTCAAGTACATACTACATACATGGCACATGTGACATGTCACATACACATAGTACATACATATACACATGTGACATCATACATGTCACAATGTCACATGACATATACACAATGCAGTGATACACCTCATACATCTCATATACATATTACACAACGCACATACACATGTCATATATATATACTATACACATACACATGTCACATATAGATAATTGTATAGTCTGTAGTACAATGTACACTAAGCACTTAGCACTATACAACTTACCTATAGATTGCACAAGTGACAATGCAATGTGCACATACAGCATGCACATACACACAAGTCATATATGATAGTACATACACATATAGTATATAGTATATACAAATTGCACAATGCACATGGCACATACAGATACACATGTGTCATATACAATGCACATGCCACATATATAATATGCCATACACAATGCACATATAAATATGTTAGGACTTAGGGTTTAATTGTCTACCTTGCTTTGCATGAAGCTCCCTTTGCTTCAGAAGGCCGACACATATGGATGCAACATGGAGGCATCCTCGAGGAGCCTTTGTCAGAGGCTCAATCTCATCATCTGGATGGATGATATTTGTATGGACACTCCTCTGTGAGTCTGTGGCTCCCATACTATGTGCATGAGAATTATGGTGAGTCCCACATGATGTTATAGATGTTGATGTAGAGGTGGGGCATGATTATGGATATTTTTTTTGCATCCCTCCGAGCCATCCACTCAATCAACTCATCTTTGATATCATTTTGGCCATTGCCTCTTTACATTCGGCAATACCTAGGCCCATATACCTCGATAGGTGGGCTTTAATTCGATGAGCCCCACCATCTCCTTTGTAAGCGCATAGGCTACATGCTAATTTTGCTGATCCTTTACTCCCAAACTTCCCTAATGGGGTCACATGCTTCCAATTCCTTTGCTTATATTCCTTTTATTTTTGTTACTATCGCAACACATCACATAAGCTTACATTTGCTCTCATTATCTATAATGACTTGCACAACATTCTCTGGGTCAATATGTTAAATAATGTGATCGATGTGAGGGAATATGTATTCGCTTGTAATACAAATTCAAAAAGATAACAAGGTAGAACTTAGAGCTCCAATTATAATTCAAGCTTCATACCAAATTTCAATGAACATGAAATTTTAAGTTTAAACATACCAGTAACAGAGATTCAAACAATTGATGCAAGAATCGTAGTGCCTTTATGACAATGCACTAATATATTATATGTATTCCTCTTTCTAACATATTTTCACCCATGACACATGATAGTTTTTTTTGGTTTTTTTCTTTTATTAATATTTGACAAAAGAAGAAGAAAAATTCGAACAAATATCTTGGTTGCGTCTATTTTCTATCTTGGATGTAGTCCAAATCATAGAAGGAGATGTCTTACTTTGCATGTTGCTAATGGCTCCTCCACTTTATAAGAATATTTCATGATCTCTTCGACGAAATCTTATTCTTTTAAGATCTGAATGATTATTACACAGTCTTCTTATTATCCCCCCAGATAATAATCATACAACCATTTTATAGAAGGTGGTTATAATCATACAACCATTTTATAGATTAAGAGAAAAAAGAATTAAAATGAATAATTAATAATAAAAATAATATCCAAATCATATAAAACATATAAAATTAACTCTCTTACTATCAAGGATGCTCATCGGCAAAGGGATCTCCAACACTATCCATGAACTCTAACAGAATTTCCAATGTATTATTCTCCATGTCAGCAGTATGGAGAATAGAGTATAGTAGATGTATAAGTTGCACCAATGCATCTATATCCCTCCAACAATCATCACTCAGGAAAGTGATCTCCCTGCCTGCTACAAGCAAACTTTCAACGAAATGTTCACCACGGGGTTGTAGGAAGCACACTCAGAGGTGTTCGTGCCATGGCCCACCCATTTGTTACACCTCTTTGCATGCGAACAAACGATGCACTCAGAACTCTACACAACGCCACAGCCGGACATACCGGGCCCAGTCAATTGGGATACCCTGCAGAGAGACCTGATCCGAGGGCTGCGAATCAAAGAACATGATGTGGCAACTGACATTCTCCAGGACTATATTGATCAACCCGCAGATCAAAGGTCTGTCAAAGGCGATAGACGCTAGGGGGGGGGAGAGTGTTGGCAGTATACGGGAAGAAGCAAATATGGGCATACATGCAGATCTAGTACTAAGGCAACCCTTTATTTTTTTCCAAACCCCTACACCATGTAAAAGTGATTTTTATCACTAAAAACCCTTGTAAATATCATTTCACCTTTTTGTAGCTCCATTTTGTACAAGCCTAGGAGTCCTCGAGCTTGGGGAGCCTTAGAAGTAGTTGTTTGCCAATTTTCATATTTTTTAGATCTCGTTTGAGCCCTCGAATAAGCCCTGGAACCTAATTGGCTCAGACTATGTTTGAAGATGGTGGAATTGGCTCAGACTATGTTTGAAGCCAGTCGCCTCTTTAACATCTCTAGTTCAGCTAAGACGCAATTACACTTTGATGGACTGCTAGAACGAATAGAGAGGCTAATTGCACAATCAGAAAAGGAACCCGCCTCTCAAAATAAGGGCAAGGCAAGTGAGATTGTGGGCCTACCTCCCCAGGCAGCCTATGTGCCTAACTCTACGGAGCTAGACACATCATCTTCTATGAATCAGTTCACGCCAGAATTCCTACGAGAGATTCAAGAAGACAAATGGGCTAAAGAAAGTGAAGTCCCTCCTCCCATTGAACTTGTGGATGATGCACACGATCAATTCCCACAGGACATCCCATCCATTTATGAGGAGCATGAGAGCACCCACTCTCAAGAGAGATTAGACTTTGAGTCTAATTCTCTACAAGGATTACCACATTTCACAGGCCCATGGGAAACCAAGTCTACTTGTCTGAGAGCGCCCACAGTCATGATAAGAAATGAAGATTCGATCATACCTAGGAATACAGAGGTAGTAAAGAACACTAAAGTGCAATGCAATCTCACTTTAGAAGAGCTACTCAAAGTTAAGGCAGAAGTGTGGAAACATGTAGCCAAACAAGTGCCAGACATAGCGAAATCGCGCTCCCAAGTAGGGTCTCATCACAGTGCTTGAAATACCATTGGATAAGATAGGAGACATGAGTGAAGGAGAAGAAGGAAATACCTATCTCCCAGTTACCCATCAAGGTTACACAACCAAGGCAATTTTGGACTCAGGAGCAGGAGTTGCAATTGCTACAACTTCCCTTTGGAAGCGATGGGGCAAGCCAGCACTCCGACCGACGAGAATGAAATTGCAGATGGCCGACGGCCATATTGAAAGACCCTTAGGCTTGCTGGAAGGAATAACTCTCACTACATGTGGTGTTGAGTTCGAGCATACATTTTCTATATGTGATTTTAGCAAAAATCATGCCTATGAAATGATCTTGGGAAGACCATTTATGCGACAGTTGCAAGTGGTACAGGAATGGGGAACCAACTCCTTGTACCTGCAACACTTAGGTGTTACAACCAAGGTGAATCTCAAAGATTACTCTCATAGAGATGTCCCTCCTATCCAATGGAATCCCATCCATAGAGCCAAAGATGATACGGAATCTGTGCATTCCATAGGATCAGGATCCTCATGGATGCATGAGGACACCCACTTATGGATGTGCAAAGTGGCAGTAGAAGAAGAGAAAAGAGAAAAAGCCAGAGAAATAGGTGCAAAAGAAACACATAGATCAATTCAAGACCCAGCCTATGCACCTGTAGTCTTTCCTGACGAGGAATTTGAACCCCATGGCTGGGTGGAAATCCTAGCAACAATGGACGTAGCCATCAATGAGGAACAATGGACACCCCACTGTGATGAAGATGGCTATGACATTTCAGTCTTCTCCATAGAGCCAATCATGGGAGAGGCAGTGTTAGAAGAGTGTGAATCTAGGCCTGATGCATTTGAGGATGCAAGTGACTCCGATCTAGAGTCAATCATTATGGACCCACCTTTTGCATCAGATGAAGAATACTTCTATGAAGTAGAATTTCAACCCCAGAGGCACGGAGAGCTTACAAATGATGTAAGGCTAGCCACACATGTGACCCCGAAGGAAGAAGGAAAGAAAAGAAAGAAGAGAGCAGTCACACCAGAAGAGGAAGAATCTTTGTTTGATGTCCCTGAAAACTTTAAAAAGTATGAGATAGACGATAGGAGAGTCATGATAAGAATGCCTAAACGAGAGGCACAATCAGGAGAGGCCTATGATAACAAAGAAACCACCAAAAAAAAAGTAGTGGCCCTAGAAGAAGGAGAGGAGAGATGCACGTACATAGGCCATGACATGACGGAAGACGAAGAGCACAAATTGATAGCCTTGCTAAGAGAATACAGAGATGTATTCGCTTGGAGGTACAAGGATTTGAAGGGTGTTGACCCAGACATATGCTCACACACAATTCCCATGACCTCAGATGCTAAACCCTCTAAGCAAAAGCCATACACATATAATGATAACTATGCTGCTAAGATCAAAGAAGAGATAGACCGTTTAGTGGAAGCCGGATTTATCTATGAAATTGAGCACACTGAATGGGTATCCCCCATTGTAGTGGTGCCCAAGAAGAACGGCAAATTACGAGTATGCATTAACTTGAAGAAGGTTAATGCAGCCACTATCAGAGATAGTTATCCTCTCCCTATCACTGAGCATCTATTAGAACGGGTAGCAGGCAAGGAAGTGTACAGCTTCTTAGATGGGTTTTCGGGCTACAATCAAGTGGCCATTGCTCCAGAGGATCAACATAAGACGGCTTTTGCCACGGAGTGGGGCATATTTGCCTTTCGGGTAATGCCATTCGGGCTTACTAATGCACCTGCTACCTTTCAAAGATTGATGTGTCACGTGTTTAAAGAGTTCTTGAGGAAGAATTTGGAGGTCTATGTTGATGATCTGTGTGCTCATTCCAACATTAGACAGACCCATATACCTGAACTCAGACAAATCTTTGATAAATGCAGAGAATATCAAGTCTGCCTGAACCCAGAAAAGTGTGTTTTCATGGTCAGGCAAGGCAAGATTCTAGGACACATAGTGTCAAAGAATGGCATATCCACTGATGAAGAGAAAGTGAGAGCCATAGCGGAGCTTCCTAGGCCAAAGAACGTCAAGGAAGTACAGGCTTTCATGGGGCATTGTGGTTACTACCGCCGGTTCATCCACATGTATGCTGTCATTGCAAAGCCCATGTACGAACTTCTGACTAACTTTGAGTGGACTGATGAATGTGAGAATTCCTTCCAGGAGCTTAAACGAAGATTGTGTTCAGCACCAATCTTGACCACACCAGATTGGAGCAAGCCATTCCATGTTCATGTGGATGCCTCCAATTATGCTATTGAATGTGTACTTGCACAACCTACGGGTGAAGGGAACATGGATCTCCCTATTGCCTATGCCAGTAGACAGTTGAATGTTGCTGAACGGAACTACACAACCACCGAACGAGAAGGATTAGGCATGGTGTACGCGGTTAAAAAGTTTAGACATTAATTGCTTGCAAATAAGTTCAAATTTTTTACTGATCACCAAGCTCTACTGTACCTGGTGAACAAGCCATGTAATACAGGCAGATTAGTAAGATGGTTTCTCTTACTAATGGAATATGACTTTGAGGTAGTAGTGAGGAAAGGCAGGACTCATTTGAGAGCAGACCATCTCTCTAGGCTCACATCTGGAGAGGCACCACAAGGAGTATCAGATGACTTACCTGATGCTTACTTGTTTAATTTGGAAGTGGTGCCGTAGTGGGCTAAGCCATTAGTGCCAGTATTGACATACGGGCCTAACCACCCTGTAATAGCCACACAGGATAGAGAGGTAGTAAAAGCCCAAAAGTACCACATCATGGCTGGAAGTATGTACAAGCACACAGATCAAGGGATCTTGGCTTGTTGTGTAGAAGAGGATGAGTACGCTAAGTGGTTGCAATTAGCACATGTAGGTGCATTAGAGCAACACTACTCAAAACAACAAACCCTACAGACCCTGAGGAGACTAGGAGTGCATTGGCCGACTATGGAAGCTGATGTCCAGAAGTTGTGCAAGGAATGCCCAATCTGCTGCACTAAACCACCTGTGGAACATGCCACTCTTTATCAAGTGTCCATAGTGCCAGATTGGAGTGAACCCCTAGTATCCTTCTTGAGGACGAAAACATTCCCTCAACATATGACTTTGGCCAGACAAAGAAGTTTGGAACAAGAAGCCTGGGATTACACCATCATTGGTGATAATTTATACAAAAGGGGTAAAGATGGTTACCTAAGACTGTGTGTTCATGAGAGCGAATACCTCAAGATATTAGAGACTGCTCACCAGGGTGTAGCGGGAGGACACTTTGGTCCAGATAGGGTGATCAAAGCAATCCTATTTGCAGGATTTTGGTGGCCCACCCTTCACATGGATGCACATACCTATGTGAAGAGGTGTGAGATTTGTCAGCGAACCCAGTATCCTACACGCAAAGACGAGATGCCACTGAAGCCTATGATGGGTGGACGTGCATTCTCTAAGTGGGGAATAGACTTTGTAGGTCCTATTAATCCCCCAGCTAAGGGTTCCCATGCTGAGTATATCATTGTTGCCACGGACTATCTAACCAAGTGGGTAGAGGTAAAAGCCACAACGAAGAACGATGCTCAGACAACCGCTAAATTCTTGTTTGAGAATGTATTCACAAGATACGGGCTACCTATAGAGTTAGTAAGTGACAGGGGCACTCACTTCTTGAATGAAGTTATTGAAAATCTGCTCCAAGAATTCTTGGTAGTACATAAGAAGTCTGCCCCCTATCACCCTCAAGCCAATGGGCAAGCCGAAAGCACCAATAAGATCCTATGCAATGTATTGACAAAATTAGTGAACAATAAACGCTCTGATTGGGACAAACAGCTACACCATGCTGTTTGGGCATACCGAGTCGCCTACAAAACGGTACTCCAAGCCACCCCCTTTCAGATGGTATTTGGCCAAAATGCCGTGCTACCGTTGGACTTCTTAATACCTACATTGAAAGTAGCATAAGAGCACGAATGGACGGGTCATGAACTCTCCTCTAGACTGTTTGACCTTGAACGATTAGGAGAAACAAGACTGAGAGGAGTGCAGGGATATATGCAGCTAAGAAGAGACAGAAGGCATACTTTGATGCCCATGTGAAGGATAAGGGCTTGAAAGCAGGAGATCTAGTTTTATTCTACACATTGAAACAACACGCAAGGAAGCTAGAAAAGAGAGGTTACGGACCTATGATCATAAATAGGATCTCCACAAGTGGAGTTGTACAACTAGCCACGTTAGAGGGTGATGTTCTCCCAAACTATATTAGCGGATGTAGAGTCAAGTTGTATCAAGAACCCCTCACAGAGGACATGCTACGTCAACTCAATACGGCTAAGCAACGTAAGGAGGAGGAAAAACGAATTCGAGAAGAAGCACAGGCAGAGGCCTTAGAGCGCATCAGATGAATGAAGTTGAGGAGACAAGGGAGGGATCAGCCTATGCCTGAACCTCAAGAGTCTCCAGGTTATCACATGGCCATGTGTGAGGCTTCTGATGAACGTTCCCATAAGATAATCGATCGAAGAACTTTTGTGACCCTAGAAATAGGACAAGGAGACAGTCCAACGAGCGTGAGAGCTTTAATTGATTCAGGTGCCGCCACTAGTGCAGTCCGGCTTTCTTACTGCCAACAGCTGCAATTGGAGGTAAAACCCCTAGAAGCATATCTGATAGGATTAGGAGGTGTTGAAACCCCTTGCATGGGAGAGGTGGAACTTCCCCTCTACATACAAGAGGTCCTCATGCCAGCAAAAGTGCTAGTATGTGAAGACGAGGATCTTACCGAACCTCTGGTCTTGGGCCAAGACTGGATCTACGATCACGCAGTCAACCTCAACCTAAGAAGTGGACTTCTTCAGGCTTGGGTAGGCCAAAGCCGTCTTACGATTGAATTAGAAAATCAAGCACTCAAACCAATAGAACAGGCACCAACTCCTGGTCCCTCCAGGAATCCACATAAAGATAATGTTGCTGTTCTTGTCCAAACTTCTATGGTGCAGAGGATTGTCAATCTTACCGAAGGTACAGGAGCCAATAAGGAGTTCCCAGCTGATCCAAAGAAGATTCTAAATAGGCAGACCGAACATCACTCGACACGAAGGAGGCCGCTGATCAAGAGGCAGGAGCGCCAACCCGTGCAACACGGAGTACCTCGTGGCGCGAAGCAGATCTGGATATGCAAGGATGGAAAACCCACAACTCTAATAGCAGACTCTCGAGGAGGCCACAAACAAGCCACACCATCACGGACACAAGTGAAGGAGTACCCTAGGCAATCTCCTAGGCCCACCACATCTATTTGGGTCCCTAAGCGGTCAATGAAGGCTAGCCCCAATGATAGACACATATGGGTGCCCAAGGCCTGTTTACGAGCCCAAATAGCTCCAACTCTAGTTACTGGCATAATTCAACACTCACAAGTCCCCTCGGCTAACAACGCAAGAACTCTACCTAAATACCACCCCGAACCACACTTAGTCAACCCGAGGAATGTCTGGAAATGGGTGCCCAAAAGGTCCCAAAGCCATCACACTCTAGTTCATAAATCTCTACCTGTCTTTAGCTCTAAGAGCTATGAACCCTCTATCAAAGTTTGGAGACTTAAAACATGTATCAAACCCCCTGACCCAATTTTTGTAAATCCATCCACTCTGACATAGGTGCATTCTGAGTCCATTGCATAACCAAAGTAGGCATCTAGGATGATACTGACCTCTAATCACCACTCACATCTATCACAAGCACTTCACCTCTGACCACTAACCTTCGGGATTGTCATGTTAGTATTGTGAAGGGAACACCATTACATCCTGTTTCCTATGCAACACTAATGTGCCTTTCTTCTTCTAGCAGATAAGCACCCGATTCCCATGGCAGCAGCAGCAGGTACGAGTTCTCAGGCAGGCACCAGCACTCAAATCAATTGGGATACCATGCCTGTGGAGGTTCCACTAACAGCTAGGCCGGAGGAGCTTTTGAACGTAAGAAGAATTCCCATTCCGGATCCACCAAGTGGCCTAACAGAAAGAGTAAAGGGGCATTCTCATTGGTTCAATGAGATGCCAGGAGATTTGGGAGACGCAGATCATATCTGGGAATCCAAGATGGAATGTGGAGGAGTGTGGTGGACCTTTCAGTTCTTCTCACGAGAATTTGAAGCATTGCAAAATGCAGCTCCTCTTCAGGATGTTTGGCAGAAAGCGGGATTGCAAGATTACTTTAGTGTAGCTTTGCCCAGACCGGATTTTCTTAGATGCTACTACCTGATTGCCACATTGAATCCGACAGGAGATAAAGATCATTCAGGCACATTCTGGGTACCCTCCCTATCGAACCAGGAGGAAATGAAGAAATTTGAGTTAAATACTACTGTAATCAGGGAAGCCCTTCAGATGTATGGCACCCATGTGCCTTCCGATCACGATCCCTTGATACCAGAGTCAATGAAGAGCAACAGAATCAAGAAGTTGAAGGAAATGTGTGCCCTCACCCCTAACATCGCCATACCCCTGCGAATGTGCCTTCAGCACTTCGCCTTTCCAGCACAAGACCGCTTTACCCAACCTCACAAGAAGATATGGTATGGATTATATCTAGCAGAGACTGGAAGCTTGCCCATTAAGATGCCTGTATGGATTCTGGACCAATTGTATGAAGCAGGCAAGCGGGGTGTGAGGAAGCATACGTTACATGGTGTTGTGCGATCACCAGAATTATTTATAGATGTCTTGCATATGACGTGCCAATAGCCAGGGCCCTTAAATACTCACAACTGGAGTTTTTCAAGGGGCGGAAGTCAGGGAATCAACCTGCGAAACGAATGCGTGGATCACTCTCCCAGGTCATGATCCCTCACGAGGCCACAACCGACGCTCCCCCTAGAGAAGAAGCCCACGTAGCACCTTTCACGGTACATCTCCAAGGAACTCAATCAGGGGGCGTGGTACAGCCCACCCCATCCGCCCCTCCACTACCAACCGATGCCGAGTTTGCATCTATGGCCACCTTAACTGAGGATCCCAATTTTGATTTTGAAAGATTCCTGCAGACGGCACACTTATCTGATAGTGAAGATTTTCCTGACAATGCTGATCCGGGACCATCATTCCGAAGAGAGCAGCCATAGGGCGAGGCAAGTAGGGTACATTGGGGAGATGAGGCACAACATCCTCATGATCCAAGCACACAAAATCAGGAAGAAGAACGGGGAAATGAACCAGAGGAGAGTGAAGAGGAGGCCCCTGCCTACACGGCACAACTCAAACGGCTATACAAGACAATCAAGCAGGTACAGAGAAGACATAAGATGACAGAAGAGGCTAATAGAGCTCTAGTGAACCAAATGCTTCAAGCCGAGAATGTAGACTCACATTTTGTTGAATCATTGAATCTATTGGCGGAGACATGTGGGATCGTGGAAGCATTGAGGACAATGGTCTATCGGGAGAACCCTACCTATGATCAACGAAGGATTGATACACGGCCACGACGAGGAAAGATGATTCAAATGGAAGTCTCTACTGCCTTGCCTACCACAATTTCAGAGGATGTTCACATGACTAGCCCAAGTCCCACTGACAAACAAGATGTAAATACACAGGTACCATCTCCACCGTCACCTTCCATTCAACCTTCAGAACCCTTCTCCACTAGTCTTTCTGAACAACCGATATCCACCCATCATGAAACCATGGTACACACCTCCGTTTTTACATCCTTCCCTTTACCCACATCCATCACTTCCGCCCAAATTTTTGAACCTCACACCGGTCATCCTGCCACCGATCAAACCATAATAGGTCACCCTTCCTATCTCCCCGCCCTTGGACAACCACTTGCCACTAGCCAGACCTTATCCCATCCTTTTCCATTCACCCACACCCAAACCCTATCCACCACTTCCCTTGTAACTGCCTCAGGCTCAACCCAAGTCACACAACCGTCATTCTGGACAAACCTTGTAAATATACTCCAACAGGTTGAGAACTATAATTAAAAGTCCCTTTCCCAACCCCACTCCCCCACATTCACTGCCACCACTAACACAGCACCTACCGTTCCCGTATTCACAATTCACACTTCACACACTCTCACATCCAATCCCATGGATATTTCACCATCCACAGGAGCACCCACCACCACGTCTGTTCCACCATCAACACATTTCACTTCCCTCATAGGCACATCATCCACTGTTCCCTTTCCCACCTCCCGACTCTTTGCATGTTCCACCTCTACCCATGCATCCACATCATTTAGTAATGCACTAGACACCATGGTGGAAGCGGCCACTCAGCTTAAGCAAGAGTATAAGCTATTAGAAGAAAATAACACAGAGCTGCGCAATCTCTCGACTCAACTCAAGGCACGAGTTGATGCCTTGGAACTAGGTAATACAGCACTACAACACCAGGTGACTGACCTCCAACAATCAAAGACAGAACTCGAAGCTAAGTATGCAGAGACAGGCAAAGCTATGGAGGAACAACTCAGAGAACAAATGGGCCGCAATGCGAGACTTCAACGCAACATGGCCCTACTACATCGCCATCTAGCAGCGATTCAAGAAGAGAACCGAAGGCTACAACAACAAAACCAGGAGAACCTAGAAGCGGCCATGGAAAACACCCCGGGAGCACCTATAGACCCTGCAAAATTCCAGGCTGTCCCCTCAGAGCATATTCAACAGGTTTTAGAAGGTTATGCGACCCTCTTGGAAGCCCATGATCAGTTGGCAGATCAGATAAAGGAACTACAAGGATCCAAAGTACCGACAACACACCCACCCACACCTAAAGAGACGGTCGATGCCGCTACTTCACCAGAACCTGAACCTTCTACCAACAGCGAGGTACTTGAGCTACGGCAACAGATTGCAGAGTTGAAAATCAAGTTGTTACAATATGAACGACCTCCTTCCCCACCTGAGCAACCCATAGAAGAAGAAGCAGTTATTATTCCAGTGGAGGAAGCATTTGAAGAGAACTATGAGCCTCAACCTTTTCCAGGAGGCACAATCACTGAGGAGGGAAAGGACACTTATGAGGAACCCCCATCGACATGGATGAAACAGGTAGAAGAAATGGGGAAGACTCATGAAGAACGTATCTCCTACGAGATGTTGGCCATGAAGACCATTGAAGAAACATACTTCAATCAGACTACTTCAGACATCTGGCCCCTAGAAGACTAATAACCAGCTCAGAATTACAATATAAACCATACTTTGTACTGTTGGCAGACTACAACGCGGAGATCAAACGTAAGACCAGCAAGTACCCAACTTTCGCAACACAATTTGAACCTGAGCACATTCCAGAGGAGGCGCGCAAAGGGAAAATACACCAACCCATCTGGAGGCAAAAGCTATTGGAAACCTATCCCGAGATGCTACAGACATGGGACCACGTGCCCATGCACTTGAAGTATAACAATTGCTATGGACCAGTGCAACGGAGAAGAACATGGAAGTCATTTGCCATCAAAGTCAAGAACAACGCCAATTGCAAAGAATGGCTCAATTACCCTGCCATTGCACCCCCAAACGGCACGCCTACTGTAGCCTACATGATGGCTACCATCAGACATTGGCTTCCATGCCTCCACCCCATGCCAGATGTGGCTGCCCAGATGATGCTCAAGATCTTCGATATGATGCAGGTTGTGCTCAAAACTTTCCGCAATGTATGTCATATTCAACCTCCGATTCCCAGGTTTGTTAATGGTAATTACGACCTGCTATATGATATGAGCACCACCCCGAGCATACGAGTTGCTTATGCATGGCACGCACGCATCAGATATCTCCCTGCCTGCTACAAGCAAACTTTCGACGAAATGTTCACCACGGGGTTCTAGCAAGCACACTCAGAGGTGTTCGTGCCACGGCCCACCCATTTGTTACACCTCTTTGCATGCGAACAAACGATGCACTCAGAACTCTACACAACGCCACAGCCGGACATACCGGGCCCAGTCAATTGGGATACCCTGCAGAGAGACCTGATCCGAGGGCTGCGAATCAAAGAACATGATGTGGCAACTGACATTCTCCAGGACTATATTGATCAACCCGCAGATCAAAGGTCTGTCAAAGGCGATAGACGCTAGGGGGGGGAGAGTGTTGGCAGTATACGGGAAGAAGCAAATATGGGCATACATGCAGATCTAGTACTAAGGCAACCCTTTATTTCTTTCCAAACCCCTACACCATGTAAAAGTGATTTTTATCACTAAAAACCCTTGTAAATATCATTTCACCTTTTTGTAGCTCCATTTTGTACAAGCCGAGGAGTCCTTGAGCTTGGGGACCCTTAGAAGTAGTTGTCTGCCAATTTTCATATTTTTTAGATCTCGTTTGAGCCCTCGAATAAGCCCTGGAACCTAATTTTTAACTAGGCCGGACACTAGGTCTGAATAGGGCCAAAGCTAGTAAAAAACGTAAGACCAGCAAGTACCCAACTTTCGCAACACAATTTGAACCTGAGCACATTCCAGAGGAGGCGCGCAAAGGGAAAATACACCAACCCATCTGGAGGCAAAAGCTATTGGAAACCTATCCCGAGATGCTACGGACATGGGACCACGCGCCCATGCACTTGAAGTATAACAATTGCTATGGACCAGTGCAACGGAGAAGAATATGGAAGTCATTTGCCATCAAAGTCAAGAACAACGCCAATTGCAAAGAATGGCTCAATTACCCTGCCATTGCACCCCCAAACGGCACGCCTACTGTAGCCTACATGATGGCTACCATCAGACATTGGCTTCCATGCCTCCACCCCATGCCAGATGTGGCTGCCCAGATGATGCTCAAGATCTTCGATATGATGCAGGTTGTGCTCAAAACTTTCCGCAATGTATGTCATATTCAACCTCCGATTCCCGGGTTTGTTAATGGTAATTACGACCTGCTATATGATATGAGCACCACCCCGAGCATACGAGTTGCTTATGCATGGCATGCACGCATCAGATATCTCCCTGCCTGCTACAAGCAAACTTTCAACGAAATGTTCACCACGGGGTTCTAGGAAGCACACTCAGAGGTGTTCGTGCCACGGCCCACCCATTTGTTACACCTCTTTGCATGCGAACAAACGATGCACTCAGAACTCTACACAACGCCACAGCCAGACATACCGGGCCCAGTCAATTGGGATACCCTGCAGAGAGACCTGATCCGAGGGCTGCGAATCAAAGAACATGATGTGGCAACTGACATTCTCCAGGACTATATTGATCAACCCGCAGATCAAAGGTCTGTCAAAGGCGATAGACGCTAGGGGGGGGAGAGTGTTGGCAGTATACGGGAAGAAGCAAATATGGGCATACATGCAGATCTAGTACTAAGGCAACCCTTTATTTCTTTCCAAACCCCTACACCATGTAAAAGTGATTTTTATCACTAAAAACCCTTGTAAATATCATTTCACCTTTTTGTAGCTCCATTTTGTACAAGCCGAGGAGTCCTCGAGCTTGGGGAGCCTTAGAAGTAGTTGTCTGCCAATTTTCATATTTTTTAGATCTCGTTTGAGCCCTCGAATAAGCCCTGGAACCTAATTTTTAACTAGGCCGGACACTAGGTCTGAACAGGGCCAAAGCTAGTCAAAAACTATAAATAGAGCTAGAGAGCTCATTTTTGGGGGAGCTTCTTGTAGTTTTGAGCTTGTATGAGATCTTGGATGCAATAGAATTGATTCCATTGTCTTACTCTCTTTGTTCTTGCTGTGTGTGCGCGTGTGTGTGTATGTGTGTGCATGTTAGTGTGCTTCTCACTCACACACTTGTGCCTTCACTTGCTCGAGGTCTTCATACCATCCTCATGTCTTCCCGGATTGACATTAAAGGAGGTGCTACTCATCACTGAGCTACAAAATGCACTAATATATTATATGTATTCCTCTTTCTAACATATTTTCACCCATGACACATGATAGTGTAGACATATTTCTCTCATGTGATCCTCATTGGCTCTACTTCTTTTGCACTATCTCTTGTGTCTTGCATAGTTGACTACCTTGTAGCTCCTCATATGTAGGATCATGCGAGTGATAGCCTAGCAAGCCAACTTCCTCCATGGCCTCTCTCCATGCAGGTGTACAGGCGATATTGAAAGATAATCCACAATGTATGAAAAGCTTCATTATATCTTCATCAAAGCACAAAAAAAACATTCAATGAACTAATCACATATGATATACACATGTCCAATGACACATGTGACATATCACACACTATATTCTATAATCTATTACACGTGTACATATTTCATACACAATGCACATACACATTGTACAAGTGACAATGCACATGAATTATCATTGATGCCACATGCATAACACATATTACATATATGTGACATGTCATAGTACATACATAATTACAATGCACATACATATTACTTTTTATGCAATGCACATGTCACGTATGTCAGACTCATGTGACAAAGAGAATGGAGTCATGTACATACACATGTAAACAACGACATACACAAGTGACAAACTACAATGCATTGTGCACAAGTGGCGATGCATGTCGCACAAAAACAATGCACATGCCACATATGTCATACATACCTCACATAGAGTAAAGGCATATTACATACACAATGCATATAGTGACATATATGACATATCATACTTTATAGACCATGGACATGGGGTCATGGCATTGGATACACACATATCACATATTGTATACACAAGACTCAAGTACATACTACATACATGGCACATGTGACATGTCACATACACATAGTACATACATATACACATGTGACATCATACATGTCACAATGTCACATGACATATACACAATGCAGTGATACACCTCATACATCTCATATACATATTACACAACGCACATACACATGTCATATATATATACTATACACATACACATGTCACATATAGATAATTGTATAGTCTGTAGTACAATGTACACTAAGCACTTAGCACTATACAACTTACCTATAGATTGCACAAGTGACAATGCAATGTGCACATACAGCATGCACATACACACAAGTCATATATGATAGTACATACACATATAGTATATAGTATATACAAATTGCACAATGCACATGGCACATACAGATACACATGTGTCATATACAATGCACATGCCACATATATAATATGCCATACACAATGCACATATAAATATGTTAGGACTTAGGGTTTAATTGTCTACCTTGCTTTGCATGAAGCTCCCTTTGCTTCAGAAGGCCGACACATATGGATGCAACATGGAGGCATCCTCGAGGAGCCTTTGTCAGAGGCTCAATCTCATCATCTGGATGGATGATATTTGTATGGACACTCCTCTGTGAGTCTGTGGCTCCCATACTATGTGCATGAGAATTATGGTGAGTCCCACATGATGTTATAGATGTTGATGTAGAGGTGGGGCATGATTATGGATATTTTTTTTGCATCCCTCCGAGCCATCCACTCAATCAACTCATCTTTGATATCATTTTGGCCATTGCCTCTTTACATTCGGCAATACCTAGGCCCATATACCTCGATAGGTGGGCTTTAATTCGATGAGCCCCACCATCTCCTTTGTAAGCGCATAGGCTACATGCTAATTTTGCTGATCCTTTACTCCCAAACTTCCCTAATGGGGTCACATGCTTCCAATTCCTTTGCTTATATTCCTTTTATTTTTGTTACTATCGCAACACATCACATAAGCTTACATTTGCTCTCATTATCTATAATGACTTGCACAACATTCTCTGGGTCAATATGTTAAATAATGTGATCGATGTGAGGGAATATGTATTCGCTTGTAATACAAATTCAAAAAGATAACAAGGTAGAACTTAGAGCTCCAATTATAATTCAAGCTTCATACCAAATTTCAATGAACATGAAATTTTAAGTTTAAACATACCAGTAACAGAGATTCAAACAATTGATGCAAGAATCGTAGTGCCTTTATGACAATGCACTAATATATTATATGTATTCCTCTTTCTAACATATTTTCACCCATGACACATGATAGTTTTTTTTGGTTTTTTTCTTTTATTAATATTTGACAAAAGAAGAAGAAAAATTCGAACAAATATCTTGGTTGCGTCTATTTTCTATCTTGGATGTAGTCCAAATCATAGAAGGAGATGTCTTACTTTGCATGTTGCTAATGGCTCCTCCACTTTATAAGAATATTTCATGATCTCTTCGACGAAATCTTATTCTTTTAAGATCTGAATGATTATTACACAGTCTTCTTATTATCCCCCCAGATAATAATCATACAACCATTTTATAGAAGGTGGTTATAAATTTTTTTTTTTTTTGTGTTTTTCTTTTATTAATATTTGACAAACGAAGAAGAAAAATTCGAACAGAAGGTCTATGGAGGTAGTTTTTGCATGCATTCTTAACACAGTCTGAAGCAGGTTCACACACACATACACTTGAAATCCTCCTGAAGGTTGGGCTAATGCACATCATATACACACACACATGCACACACACAGTTGACGAAAGTTTCTTCTAGAGAGAGAAATCTTATCCAACTTGACTCCATTTCCAATACCAAAATCAAATGCAAGAAGACTTATTTCATTGTGTGTGGGCCGTAGCAATTACAATATGTTACAAAACATATGTCGTGTGTAATGAATGATATGTTTTGTATTCATGTTTTGGAAAGTTAGCGTCTCATAGCTAAAAATACCACCCTTCATCCATCCAGGGGATAGTATCTGAGGAGGAGAGGGATCTATTCAATATACCATTCTACATGTGCCATGAGGAGGAGCTACTGAGCTTGCTAGAAGAGTTCGTGGATGTCTTCCGTGTCCTCAAAATGGAGACCATGAAAGGTTGTGTTGGGATGCCAACTGATGAGGAAGAAAAGCTTCTAGAGGACCCCCCAGCCTTCGGCAGGTTTTGGGCAAATTTTATTGCGAGCTTGGTGAGGCCCATGGTGAGAGAACACATTGGCGAAGAAAGAAGTGTGCAGTTCTTTGCAAGACTTGAATCTCTAATCACAGAGCGAGCAAATAAATGTGCGATAAGGAGGAACACTCTTCTTGTTACAATCATCCAGCGACTGTAAACTCCCTCCTTGTCTTTTATTTAAGTGGGCGATTGGTCCATTTTCAATACATGAATCAGCAGGATTTTCATGTGCTCATATCACACCAGTCATTTGCTGACCAATAAAGTTTCTACATATTAACAAAAAAAAAAAAGCGCATAATGCACTTCAAATCTGGTTCAATATGTTCCAATGTGACAACAACTTTATTTTTAATACCCAAGTTGTCATTGTTAGCATGTTCGAGCTATGCTTCTTATTAAGCTATGGTGCTTATTCAGCTATGGTTCTTATTCAGCTATGGCCTATCAACCGATTGCAACACAGAACTAAGCATTATCGAGGTGTTCTAGTCTTATGTTATATTCAACAATCATCGATGGTTGATAACCTTTTGCAATTATCGATGCTTGATAACCTTTTGCAATTGACAGAGTCTAAGATTGTTTACGTTTTTTTTAAATAAAGGAAGTTCGGCCTTAGCCTACTCTCCTGGACTTGAATTAATTAAAAGAAGAGTACAGGAGAAGGGGACTAGTGCCCACGGGATCCCCCAAATCCCATAGAGCGGGGGTAGCTTTTACAGAGTTTAGATGGCATTTCAAAGGAGTACTTGATAAAAAGGAGTACTTGATGATGCCTAAAAAAAAGGGGGGGATTTCTTACAATTAGCGATCCTTTTGCCAAAGAGGAACAATAAATTTTGGATCGACCACTCTATGGGGAGGTCATCAAAGTTTTGAGCACATCTTTCCTGCCATATCTTCTATAGGATCTCCCCTTTGAAGGCGTTCCAGAGAGTCGCGGAGCAACCTCTCGCTTCTCCCAGCAGAGCTGGCTTCCAACTGATATGTTTCTGAAGTCTAATTTTCATTCCGATAATCTGCCAGAGCCTTCGATCCTTTTGATCCTTTTAATACCCAAGTTGTCATTGTTTCGATCCTTTTGCCAAGGAGGAACAATGAATTTTCGATCGACCACTCAATGGGGAAGTCATCAAAGTTTCGAGCGCATCTTTCCCGCCAGATCTTCCATAGGATCTCCCCTTTGAAGGCGTTCCAGAGAGTCGCGGAGCGATTGCTCGCTTCTCCCAGCAGAACTGGCTTCCAACTGATATGTTTTTGAAGTCTAATTTTCATTCCGATAATCTGCCAGAGCCTTCGTGGTAGGCCTTGCAAAGCTTACATGAAGTTATAGAGGAGGTTGAGAAACCTCGCATCCCCCTCATGTGGAGCCCACTTGGTTTTAAGCTTATTGTTGACATACTATACCTCTTTGTCATGTCTGAATGGGGGGGTTTTCTTACAGTTAGCAATTCTTTTGCCGAGAAGGAATAGGGACTTCTCGATCGACCACTCCTTGGGGGTATTGCCAAAGTTGTGCGCACATCTTCCTGCCAAATCTTCCAAAGAATCTCTCCCCTGATCGCATTCCACAATGTCGCAAAGCAACTGATCGCTTCACCAATGAGGGCTTGCTTCCAATTGATTTGTTCTTGGAGTCCCAGAGAACGACCAAGGATCCTCCATAACCAAAGGGATTTAGGGCAAGCAAAGAACAGGTGACCAATATCCTCTTTGCTATGGCAACATCGCTTGCACCAGGGCAGAACACCACAGATCTTGTTAGCTTTTGCATTGGTCCATATTCCATGCTCTAAGATTGTTTATTGCTATCAGAGTCTGTAAGATTGTTTATTTCCCTTTCAGTACAAAACCTTCTTCAGAGTCTAAACATGTATATGTGTTACCACTGTATGGATGATGAGCTTGTTCTTACTGTGTTATGCATGCACGGTTTATTTCAGTTCTCACCATATGCGTTACCGCTATGCATATACCCGAATCGCTTTCTGTTGGCATCATATGGGAAGAAGCAAGTACGGGCATACATGCAGATCTAGCACTGAGTCAACCCATCAATTTTTTTCAATCCTTACATTATTTTAAAAGTGATTCTCATCATTGAAAACCATTGTAAATACCGGTTCACCTTTTTGTAGCTCCATTTTGTGCAAGCCGAGGAATCCTCGAGCTTGAGGAGCTTTATTAATATTTGCCTACCAAGTTTCATAATTTTTAGAGCTTGTTTGAGCCTCCAAAATAGCTTAGGGACATAATTTTTAATTAGGCCAGATGCTAGGTCTGAACAAGACCAAAGCTAGTCAAAAACTATAAATAGAGCTAGAGAGCTCATTTTTGGGCTAACTTGTTGTAGTTTTGAACTTGTATGAGAACTTCGTTGTAATAGAAGTGATTCCATTGTCTTGCTCTCTTTGTTCTTGCCGTGTGTGCACGTGTGTGTATGTGTGTGCATGTTTGTGTGCTTCTCACTCACACACTTTGAGCTATCGCGATACATCGGCTCAATGCATAAATTTTTAAGGGGTGTAATTTGTGTAATTGTGGTAATTTTGGGCTTAAATTTTGACAAGTTGGGGTCGTTTAGAGCATTAGAAGGGAGCAAAACAAGTAGAAAACCATAGAAAAATTCTTGAACCCTAAGTGCCTGAATGGTCATAACTTCACCATACGAACTCCGATTGATGAGATTTTGGTCTCGTTCGAAAGCTCGTTGAGAATTCTACGTGGACCTCAACTGGTTTTTGAAAGAATCATACATGGAGTTTTAGAACATGTATTTTTAAGTTGGCCATTCGGTAGGATTAGGGGGTCATAAGATTTTGGGGGTACAGTGAGCTACTCCAAGGGGGGATCATATTTGTTGATGTGTGTCCATCAATTCATTGTAATGTAAGGCAATATTAACTTGTGAACCTTTGCAGGAACGTTGTGAGCAATCAAGGCATCCAAAGCAAGCTAGCAAGGGTGAGTACCAAGCTTGGGAAAAGGCTACCTGGGCTTGTGCAGCAGTGTGAGCAACAAGTGAATTGAGGTTGGAAGTTCTCTCAACCCTTCGTCGTCAATTCCTAGCTTAGGCTAAGTACGACTTAGATGTGGTGATTAATTAGAGTGACGCTAGGCACGAATCAAGTCCAAGAGATCTAATCAACTAAGTATAAGCATTAAGTAGATCTTAAGTGCAAAAATTCTAAGGAACAAAAGTAAACTTGACTCGGTCAAATATCAAATGTGAAATTCACTCAAGTAATCCTGACGACGTGATTCCAAACAAGGGCTTAACACAATATTCAACTAAAAAGAACAAAGTGATTGCTACAAATTAACCTGCAACAAGAGTGTATTTGGGACCAAGGGGGTTAGAGAAACCAGGCATATGAACCTTAGGTCAGGAAGACACTTAGGCCGAGATAGAGAAAGCCTCAGATCTTCTGAAGCTAGTGTCAATCACACTGCTAGGTCTTGGGCCTAACAGTTGAGTGAGTAGCCATACATTCCCAGATGAGAAACAAGTGATTCTGAGATGTCCTATAACGTGGAGAGACCAGTAGGTAGTTCGGGGGTGGCGTACCTAGAAAAGCCAGAAGGACCTTACAAGACCGGCCTGAGAAGATCTGTGGTCCAGATTAAGAACCCCGATGAACCCCATGGACTAGAACATCCGGTAGTCAAGTTCGAGAATGGAGCATACCTAGATAAAGAAGGGACTATTTATGTAGTCACCACCCTTCCAGATAGGACAGACGAGTTCGGCAATGTGATCGCAAAGACTGACATGGGTGACATAGAGCAAGGGAACTTAGGGAGAGAGCCGAGGACTCCCCGTGGCAAATCAGTCTTGACCAGAATCATGACTCCAGAGTGGGTTCTCCAGGACAATAAAAGTATAGATTTGCTTTTAAATCGAGAAACAGATGAGGCTTTTCGGAGGTATAAGCCTGACCAGCTTCATGAAGTAGGAGCTCTCACAATTTATGAGTTTAAAGATCCTGAGAGCCCAGGCAAAGTGACTGTTGTGAAAACTCCTTCCTAGAGTATAGCATCCACCAGAGAGTGAGTGAGTACGTATCCACCCATCCAACTCCACCCATATATATACCAAAGATCCAAGAGTTGCATGCTTTAATTTTTAGCCATGTGTCCTTCCAAGTATCCTTCATGTGGATACTTTCCAATGAGAATCACATGGCTTCTATTTCAATTGAAGTCATGTACGGGTCAAGGTATCACTTGGGAGAAGCTTCTCCCAAGACTAAGATTTTATTTCTTTAGGTTAATTTCCTAAGGTAACAAACCCTTCAATTTGAGACTTCTATGAAATAAAACCTCAACGGTTAAATCCAAGAAACATAGGTTCCTTTTGGAGGGTCTAACCCATGATTTATGCAACATTCTTCCCCCCTTTAACATTTCCGTCCTCGAAAATGTGTTTTGGTATATTATGTGGAGTATTCCCCCGTGCAACATGATTCACTTCTTTTGATCATGGACTCACTCTCAAAAGATGCTTTCCTTGTTTTTAACCAATAGTTAAGAAAGAGGGAAATCTTTTATTTATGGAACTTACTCATTCCCAAGTAGCACTTTCTTCGGTTCCATCCCTCCATTTAACTAGGCACTCTTTATATAAATGATTTTTTGTTTTCTTATCTCGAGTGCGTAGTATTTTCTCACGTTCATGAGGGATGTTAAGAAGGGAGATTGGTTGAATGATTGTATCCGAAGATACCAGATTGTCTTGTTCAGCCAGTTTCCTTTTTAATCGACTTACATGGAATACTGGATGAAGTAAACAATCTTCTAGGAGTTCTAACTTGTAAGCCAAAGTCCCTATTCTTTTAAGAACCTTAAAAGGGCCACAGAATCTCGGAGAGAAATTAGGACAAGGTCCTATTTTTAATGTTTTATATTTCTCAGGGACTTTAAGATATACTAATTCACCAACCTGAAAGGAAATATCTCGCCTTTTAGGGTTGCTAAAAGATTTAGCTCTATCCTGGGCTTTCCTCAGGTTTTCCTTGGCTAGTTTTAGCTTAAAGTTCATATCTTCTAAGAAATCCTTTGCTGCTTGGACTTTTTCGTTTGGAAGTCCAACTGCATAAGGTGCTCTAGGTTGAAACCCATACATCAACATAAAAGGACTATATTCTGTTGCAGAATGCTTTTGCACTATTGTAAGCAAATTCTACTATCGATAGATAGTCTTCCTAGTTAGTTTGGGTAGAAGATATGTATGCTCGTAACATATCTTCAAGTATTCAATTGACTCTTTCAATTTGACTATCCATTTGAGGATGTTCAGTATGACTCAAATTAAGCTTTGTTTCTAACCGATTGAATACAACTCTCTAGAAATGACTAGTGAATTTCCTATCTCTATCAGACACTATGTCTTGAGGTAATCCATAGATTCTATACAGTTGCTCTATGAATAATTTAGCCAATTCTAGAGTTTTTACTGTAGTTCGAGTAGGTAAGAAACGAGCTATTTTGGTCAATATGTCACCTATGTCCCAAACAACGTCATGATCTTTAGGGGTGCGTGGCAAGCCTGTAATGAAATCCATGGAAATACTTTCCCATTTTCCATTTGGAATTTCTAAGGGATGCAACAAACCCCCTATCTTAAACTTTTCAGCTTTGTTAACTTGGCACTTAGTGCATCTAAGTACATAATTATGTACATCTTTATGTGTACTAGGCCAGTTAAATTGTCTTTTTTACTAATTCATAAGTTTTGTTGATTCCAGGATGTCCTGCGCTTGGAGCGTCATGACATTCAAACAAAACTTTTTTTCTAAGTTCGGAATTACAAGGAACACAGATCTTTCCTTTGTACAACAGATATTCTTCTTGCATACTGTAATGTTTAAACTTATCGTCATTTGATAAGCTTGTACTTGGAGTAGAAACCTTTGTTAAACCGTTTCTGGTTTGAGTGCTACGTTACTCCCTATTCAAATGTTTTTCGTTCAATTTGGTTTTAAATCTTCTAACCGTGATTCGTTCTCTTAGCCACGTGGGTTCTTGGGAGTGGTAGGGGTCTGTTAAACAGAGGCCCTGTACTAACTTCCCAATTTAACACACAATCTTACGGTCATTCCGTCCTTAGCTCAGTATCTGTCCCTGAACAATGGAAGTCTGTTCAGCGTATTGGTATTAGAACCCCAGGACTGAGGTTAGCGGGCGGATACGTACTCCTCATACAAAAGGTATTTCAAGACCACCTGATTCGTACTTCTTCAAGGTAGGTAGGTTTGCCAACTAGACATTATACATTAAGGTCACGCGAATTCGAACAGTTAATCTCCTCGTAATAACCCATCCACCACAAATTAGCGCTGTTCTAATCACACGGTTACTAATCTTCCCGTAGTTGGGGTAAATAACAATTATAATACACGATAACGAATTCAGCGACTTACAAAGAATCTACAGACAATTAGTTCGAGGTTACTTTTCGCACTACTTACTTCACAGAAGAACTAACAGATAACATAACACACTGGTCGTACTCAGAATCCTACTTAACTATCAC
Organism: Ceratopteris richardii; assembly: GCA_020310875.1. Classification (NCBI taxonomy): domain Eukaryota; kingdom Viridiplantae; phylum Streptophyta; class Polypodiopsida; order Polypodiales; family Pteridaceae; genus Ceratopteris; species Ceratopteris richardii. Next base: position 14,164,295 of record CM035411.1, read on the forward strand.
CGAGCAGATTCGCCACACACTACAGCTGATTCATCTTCCCGTATTCAGGTGAGTATACTCGACTAGTAGGACTACAGATGCAACGGCTCAAGCGGAACTTATCCCTTCAACAACATATACGCGCACACAAGGCGTGGTAACAATCTCAGCGGAACTTAATCAAACAGCACGGTAACCTTCCCCCAAAAACCAGGGACTAAAAACAGGGACTAGACATAGTAACGATCTCAGCGAGGCTTAATCAGACAGCATGCTAACCTTCCCCCAAAAATCAGGGACTTCCTGCTCTTTCTTTTCATTGCTTTAAATAGAGGATTTTTTTCTTTTTACAAGGGTGCGCTCTTCTGCAATTTTTCTGCGCGTTCCCTGAAAGATTCTCTTTTTCATTTAAGTTCCCTGTCCTCGTACTCTTGTCCTTGTTCGGCGGCCGTCCAGTTACTTTCACATTTAAGGCATTTGTCTGGGTTCATCCGTCCTGGTTTGTCGGCTCCTCTAACACTGGCACGCACGGTGGACTCGAACCCGCAAGTGCATTACTGTCTTTATCATCCTTTTGTACTGCCTGTATGTCTATTCCAGGGTTTGACTCCCCAATCCTTTCTGACCGAAATTGTTCAAGCAGCGGAACAAGTATAGCCAGCCATCGCCTGCGAAAAAGTGTCCAGCTATTTTGAACACGATTATTCAATTGCTGTTTTACGACGTCGATGTCCAGATTTGTCATTAATGTGGCATTTAGTTCTACGCCTTCGTCTTTTAATAGCTTCCTTTCGAGCTCTTGCAAAACTTGTATCCTTGACTGCAAAATTTGATTTTCGGCTTGCAAGTTAGCATTCATGGTGGAAAAACTTGACATTTCGGCTTGAATTTGTGTTTGGATATTTTGCTGCCACTGATTCAAGTCTTGAGCACACTTTTTTACGGTGATCAATTCTGCTATTAGTTGCCGGTTGTGACTCTGTAATACCGATATTAAAGCTTCTTTGTCATCCAATTCTTTTTGCTTCTGTGTCAGTAATGAATTGGACTTAGTCATCGTGGCGAATAGTAAATCGTTTTTGTGCTGAAGTGTCTGTTCTTGTTGCCGCAAATATTGAGAAACCTCTTGTAGTTTGTTTTGCATCCTTATGACAAAATCGGATTGGAGATCGTCCGGTAGTTGCTCTGGACTGGGAGTTGGCAAGTTGTCTGCCCTTCGGCGTTTAATGGACAGCCGAAACGGCGTCCCTACGGTCGGGTTTTGTGCGCTGTTACCCGTGTGGAAGAAAGGTGCAGACGAGGTGGAGGGTTGAGCTGCCTTCTCAGGCTTGGTGTGCTGTTCTGTATCGATGCGATCAAGTTCTCCGGAATAAAAATGGGGGGACCAGTGTAGCTGCTTATCCTTTACTGATTGGACAAAATTGAATATAGCAGCTAAATAGGCTGCGAGTCTGCTGTTGGTGTGGGATCTTCTCTTATCCCCGACAATGATTTGTGCGTAGAGGCGGTTATACAGCCAATGTGTCCAGCTAACCAAACCTCCGTCTTCGGCATGTAACAGGGGGGAAAAATTTTCTTTCGACATTAAGTCGAATTTCACTAGTAAACAGAGCTTTTCTAAATACCATTGAAATTGTTCTCGTCGGGGGTAGGTGGCATGTTTCAACAGGAAATACCGTCGGGGGCCTTCACAGTCGCCAAATTCCTTCCTCAGATCCTCATTTGAACATTTCAGATAGCGGGCGTCATCATAGAGTGGTAGTTTAAATACGGCTGAGACTAGCTGGGGTGAAAAGCGTACCTGATTTAGAATGAAGCCGTTTGTTTGTCTCATGCCATGTAACTGGTCTTCTGCATTGTCATTAGCAATCCACTGCTCCCATGGTAATTGGGCAAACTGAAGGAGCCCTATCTTTCGTAACCAGTCCTCATTCTTTTTCGAATTGATGTCGAGGTTGATTTTGAATTCGGTGGAGAATTTATGCTGAGTTTTTCCTGAGGCAGAAGTTACTGCGTCATCTGTTTCATCTTGTAGGGTAGTATCTGTTGTCGTTACCACGTGGGTCTGTGTTTTGGTGTGCTTTCTGAGTTGCCATCGAGATAAGTCAGATTCCGACATGCTGTTGAAGGATTGCTGAGAAGAATATGCTGGAAGTTGCTAATTGGCGCTGAATCTTTGAAGAATACTAATGAAGAATGTTGTGCTCTGTATACTTATTTTATAAACACCGGTGCTGGGACGGCCATTTGTTAAACTGATTGTATGTCAGCAGGACATGACTCTTTCCTCATTTGATATGTTTGTATCAGAATAAAAATCATTATCCTGTGTGGTACTCCATAGATTGTTGCGAAACTGGACAAGACCTTGCATGTGCGATTATGTCAGAAAACCAAAGTTGTTTGTCATACTCATTGCAAATCCATCGTTACATTAAGAATTAGGATGGGCGAATATACTTATTCTTCTATGAGACCCTCGAGATACATACTCCTAGCCGATCTAAATGTGCGAGCTATCTTTTTCTTAAGGGTTTCTAATAGTTGTTTTAGCGTGTCGGGCTCTAAAACCTGCGCATCTATTCTAACAGAGCTAAGCGCGATTGCTTCGGTGAGCACATTTTCGGCCTAGGTCTGCACAAAAGCTTCCTGTAGATAGAAATCATTGGATAGGGCGGCATCCTTGGAAGTCTTTAGTTCGGTCAGTTGGGTCTTCAGCTCTGTAATACATTCCTTCTGGTGACGCACTTGGTTGTCTAGGCGTTCAAAGTGCTGGGTTTGGAAATCGAGGGATTTCCGATACGCATCTCGTTCTTTGCGCGCCCTGTCGATATCCTTTAGGTATTGGCCTTCCCGTAGCAGTTGGCGTTTTAGTATAACGTTCACCTCAGCTGCGCATTCTTCGGCTCGCCGTAACTGTTCTTGGACTTGTTTGGTTTCTTTCTGTTGATCCTGGTTCTTCTGAACACTTTCCTGCAGTTGAGCCTTCATTGCTTCGATCATAGCTTCGAGGGAGGAGTTGATGTTGTCTTTTTCTTGGAGTTCGAACATCAATTCTCGAATTTCTGCGTTGGCTTCGTTGAGCAGTTGGTCTTTGGCAGCCAGTTGCGCCAGGGCATCGTCGCGTTGTTGTAGTACTGCTTGGTGTGCGGTGAGTTGGCCTTGGAGGGCGGCTAATTGGGTGTGTAAGTGATGGTTCTCGGCTTTTACAGCTGCGGATTCTTCTTGGAGGGGGGTGATATCCGCTTCCAGGACGTCAACCTTATGTTGGTATTCTGCCTTCAGATTGTCCGTGGCTTCCTTAAACTGTATGGGCAGTTGGTGTGATAATTGCATGAGGAACTGCCCCATGGATGCTAGTTCTGAAAATACGTTGGGTGGTGGTGGTTGACGAGGCTGAGAGGAGGTATCGGTGAGGAGGTTCGGGGAGTGTGGCGGAGAGTAGTTAGGGGAAGAAGATGAGGAGGGTGTAGGTTCAAGACCGGGTCGGCGGGATGATTCTGGTGGGAGGTCGGGGTTGACAAGTGGGGTGGGCGAGACAGAGTCAGTCGTGATTACCTTTGCAATGGTCTGTTGTTCGGCTTCTGTGTGAGTGATGGCCGTGATAAGTTCATCCAGTGCTTTTGTGGCGGATTCCAGTGCGTCTTGTTGATGCTCGGATTCCTTTTCGGTGGACACTATCTCTGTCTCTGCTTGCTGTTGCTGGTCTTGCTGCTCCGTCGAGGTGTCGTTGTGTATTGAAGTGGCGGTGTCGTGGTATGTTTCTTCTTGTTTGTCCTTTGCGGTGTCTTGTTTCTTTCCGTCGGATCCTTGGACTTCGCTTTCTGAAGAGCTGATCCGGATTCGCTTAGTGCGGAAGAGTTGATTGATTTCTTCGTCGTCTTCTTCAGTTTCATCAAGCGGTTGTGCTGATTCTTCGTGCCTAAATGCTGGGCCTGTGGGTGGGGGTTGTGCGGCGAGCAGGGTTGGGAAGAGGAAGGAAATGATGTGGGGGAGGCGAGAGCGCGGAGAGGTGCCTTTCTGGAGTTGTTTTACTATCGCTACAGATTCCTTATGAATGCGTTGGAAGAAATAAGAGGCAAAGTTGACAGGTTCGCGGGTGGCTAAATCCAGGGCGGAATAGAAGGGGCGAGAGATGCCGTAGGTTCGTTTTTGCAGGTTGAGAATTGCAACTAGGAACTGTAAGGCGGATCGTTCGGGTTCTGGGCGGCAGAGGATGGCATATTCGTTTGATGAGGAGCGGGGGAAGAGTTTGGTCATGCGAGCTACAGGGATGCTAGGGCCATTTTCGCGTCCTTGCGGGGTAAGGCGGTAGGTTGCAGAGAAGGCTTGGAAGGTGATGACGGTTCTAGCTGGGAGGGAAGGGAAGACCAACTGCCGCTCGGTGATGGGGAATTGGGTGATGGCGTGGATGATCTGCGTGGAGAAGGGGTGGGCTTCCACTGAGTGCCAGGGCAACTCAGCGAAGTTGGCCAATCCTCTGCAGCGCAGGTATTCACCGACTTCTGTTGGGATACCATCACGGAAAGCAGCGTAGTTGGCTAGCGCTTCCATGGTGTTTTCGAGCACAATTACAGGCAACACAGAAGACAGGGATAATAGGTATACTCTCGAGAATACAATAGCGTTGTTGGCTCAACCGAGGGGGTTAAGGAGAACACGGTGGGGGGGTGGGTATCATTGTGCAGTGCCTGAATGATACGGTTTGCATGCTGGCGTGCGTGCTGGAGTGACCGATAGGGAGGGGCGGCTGGTAACATAAAGACTCGTACAAAACACGACTAGAAAAAGAAAAAACGCAAAAATTTTATACAAAACCTAGTTCATCACCGAATATTTTAATGCGTACTAGTAGTGGAATGATACGGCCGCAGCTTCGACCCATTGATTACCTTGGGAAGTGGATATCCGGTCAACGTAGTCAACCGAAAAGTTGCCGGACCGACTTGTTCTGAGATTTTGAAGGGGCCGAACCATCGTAGTTTGAATTTTCCTGCTGCTCTATCCGATTTTGCGTTATAGAAGAGTACAAGCTGGCCTACCGAAAAGATTGGAGTCTTCAAATGTCGATCGTGTGTCTTGGCTTGCCTTAGTTGTACTTCGCGCATAGTTAAGAAACTGAGCCATCGGTGTTCATCAAGTTCTCTGAGTGCGTCCATTCGTGCTGTCAGTGAATATTCCGGTAGCATCTTCTGAGTGATTGCTACACGCAGACTTGGGATGACTATTTCCATAGGTGCTATTGCTTCTAAGCCATAAGCTAGTTTGAAAGGTGTCAAGCCTGTCGTTACCTTATATGTAGTCCGGTATGCCCATAATACTGCAGGTAGTAGTTGATCCCATCTTTCCGGTGTTTCCATGATCAATTTCCGGAGGATATTCAACAGTGATTTGTTTGTACTTTCGGCCAATCCATTAGCACGTGGATAATAAGGAGAGCTAAATTTATGTGTGACCTCGAATGATTGTGTAAGGGCCTTCATTAGATTGTTTACAAAATGAGTGCCTTGATCTGAGACAATTTCCAAGGGTAATCCGAATCGTGGGAAGACCTCCGTGAGTAGGCATTTTGCTACCGTAACCACTGTAGCAGATCGTAAAGCCCAGGCTTCTGCCCATCTTGTTGCATAGTCTGTACAGGTCAGTATGTATCTGTTGTTAGTGAAGACGGCTGGAGGTGTGATTGGACCGATAAAATCTAGTCCCCATTTCTGAAATGGTTCGAGTGGTAAGATGGGTTGCAAAGGAAAAAGATGCCTTTGCAAGGGTTGACCCGTCCTTTGACAAGTATCACATTGTTTAACAAACTGTGCGACATCTCTGTACATCGTTGGCCACCAGAGACCTCCTTGCAGAATTTTCCGGTGAGTTAAGTCTACTGCAAAATGGCCACCGGAAGGAATTGAGTGTGCCAAGGTGATAACTGAATTAACCTCATGAGGTGGAATACAGCGAAGTAAGATTCCTGTATGATCTGCATAATATAGTTCTCCTGCTACTAGCCGGAATCGACGGCTAAAGACTGTCAATTTCCTTCGAACTGCCTTGGTCGTCTCAGATGGGAAGCATCCTTCAGTGAGAAAAGTTAGAATCTGATCATAGTATGTAGATGGTGCTGGTGGGTTGGTCGTTTCATCGGATAGTGGTTCAGCATTATAAATCGCAGGAGTCGTGTCATCTATGCCTATCGGAGCTTTACCAGAATCCAGGCGAGATAAGAAATCTGCTAGGACATGTGCTTTTCCGGGTCGGTGAATGATGTCATAGTCGAATTCTTGTAAAAGTAGCACCCATCGGGCTAATCGTCCGCCTAGATGTTGTTGTCTTACTAGATACACGAGGGCAGCATGGTCCACATGAAAGGTAAACTTCCGGCCTAGTAGATAATGTCTGAACTTTTTGATTGAGTAAATCAATCCTAGACATTCTCTTTCAGTAGTGGAGTAATTCTTTTCTGCTGGTGCAAGCCTTCTACTGGCGTAATAAACAGGGCGAAACCACTTATCTGTTTGCTGCATCAGAATACTGCCAATTGCAATATCTGAGGCGTCGACAAAAACATGGAACGGATTGTCCCAGTCTGGTGGTTGCAAAATTGGGGCTTGCGTTAGGAGATATTTGAGCCGATCAAATGTAGTTTGACATTCTTCAGTCCATTCAAACTGTCGGGGGGTTTTTGTGATTAGCTTGTTCAGTGGTACTGCGAGGTGAGCAAGCCACCGTAAGTGTCTGCCATGCCATGGTATTTGACCCATAAAGCGCATTACTTCTTTTGGAGTTGCGGGTACCGGGGCTTCTAAAATTGCCGAAATCTTATCTGGATCTACTCGGATACCTTGAGCAGATACAATATGCCCAAGTAGTTTGCCACATGAAACCGCAAACACGGATTTGTTTGGGTTAAGACAGAGTCTATATTCTCTACACTTCTGAAAACAACATCGTAAATGATTTAAATGTGCTATCATCTCCCCAAAGATTGAGAAGTCGTCAAGATATACTTGCATGAATGAAGTGAGATAAGGAGAAAATATCTCCTGCATACATCGCTGAAATGTGCTTGGTGCATTTCTTAATCCGAACCACATTACGGTGCAGGCGAAGACACCCCAATTGGTGATGAAAGCAGTTTTTGGTATATCTTCTTCAGCCATTCTAATCTGATTGTAACCGCTGTATCCGTCTAAGAATCTCACTCGGAAGTATTCGCGCTATGACCTACCCATCTCCTATAGTTATTTGCATGCGAAAAAACTATGCACTCCGATTTCTATACCACACCACAACATGATATTATGGGTGCTGTCAATTGAGATGCTCTTCAAAGAGACTAGTAAGAGGACTCAGAATCAAAGAACAGGAGCTAGCCACTGACATAGTACAACACTACATTGATCACCCAGTGGAACAAAGGTCTGTCAGAGACGACAGACGCTAGGGGGGGGAGAGTCTTGGCATCATATAGGAAGAAGCAAGTATGGGCATCCATGCAGATCTAGCACTGAGGCAACCCATCAATTTTTTTCATTCCTTACATTATTTTAAAAGTGATTCTCATAGGTGAAAACCATTGTAAATACCAGCTCACCTTTTTGTAGCTCCATTTTTTGCAAGCCGAGGAGTCCTCGAGCTTGAGGAGCTTTAGTAGTATTTGCCTACCAAGTTTCATAATTTTCAAAGCTCGTTTGAGCTTCCAAAATAGCTTAGGGATCGAATTTTTAACTAGGTCGGACACTACGTCTGAACAGGACCAAAGCTAGTCAAAAACTATAAATAGAGCTAGAGAGCTCATTTTTGGGCTAGCTTGTTGTAGTTTTGAACTAGCTTGTTGTAGTTTTGAACTTGTATGAGAACTTCGTTGTAATAGAAGTGATTCCATTGTCTTGCTCTCTTTGTTCTTGCCGTGTGTGCGCGTGTGTGTGTATGTGTGTGCATGTTTGTGTGCTTCTTGTTGGAGAAACACTCACTAATTGGACATATATTTGAAGGTCAAATCTTAGGAAGAAAACACCATGCCTATGTGAAGGGACAAATTCACAAGTGTATCATATTTGTAAAGTTAGTTCACTTTAGTTCTAGAAGTTTTTTAAAATCACGAGAATACGAAAATCTATATAAGTTAGTTTGTATCAACTGACGCGGAGAGAGAGCGAGAGAGAAGAAGTAGAAGAAGGAGTTCATTTTATACGACTGAGTATAGTCGGGCTTCTCTGAGTGAGAAAGCATTTGTAAAACTTCTGAGTTTTTTTTAGTTATGAGAAGAACTGAGTAAAGTTCTGTGTATGAGCCTCTCTCCATCATCTCCATGATTACCTACTGTGTGATGAGTTAAAAAGATCAAGTTTTCCAAGCAACTCGATGCCTGGCATCGAATCTCTGTTGATAAGTCATATTTTCATTTATCCTTTTCATTCAGTACTGAAGTGTTTGAAAACATGATGCTGTTGGAGCAACTCGATGCCTGGCATCGAATTCCAGTTGATAAGTCATATTCTAAGTGTGCATGAAATCACCTATAGTTTTGGTGTCTAAAAGATTAAGATTTTATGCGGGAAGTCGATGCCCGACATCGAATCCCTGCTGAAAAGTGACCAAAAACATCCCAAGTCGATGCCCGGCATCGAATTCTCGTTGCAAGTCGATGCTAGGCATCGAATTCTAATTTTAAACAGGCGCTCTTACTATAGCAGGAAAGATTTCCAGTTTTAGAAGATCATACAGGGTCATCTTGTGAGAACCATAACTTGAGTTCTAGAGATCCGTTTGATGCATATGATAGCTTCTTGGAAAGCTCTACTCTTCTAGTTTCAGCCTATAAAGTTTCATGGAGAAATAATACTTGAGCTAGGAGAAATTAACAAAATACTGAAGGTATGTCATTTCGGTGACTAGGAATTTCTGTAGAAGCAAAGTTCTCACTTTAGGCTATCATTTCTCAAAGTTTGGAGTGGCAATGAGTTAATGGTGACCATAGAGGTGTTCTAGTGTCACATTAATTCATTTCTTGTGGTGTTTCATACATCAACACTTCTCACTCACACACTTGTGCCTTCACTTGCTCGAGGTCTTCATACCATCCTCATGTCTTCCCGGATTAACATTTAAGGAGGTGCTACTCATCACTGAGCTACACTTTCCTTCTATTGGGACTATAAGAATATAAAGCTATAAGAATACAAACTCATATAAGGTAACCGAGAATCTTGATACATCTGAAATTTATGTCCAACACTTAATGTTCCTTTTACATATCACTGCCCAAAATTTGGCAGCTTGCTTCATGCATACATGTGTCATAACATTGTGAGCTTTCGTAATGCATTCTATTAGTGATGACACTCTACATGAGGTGCAACGATGAAGACGATTATAGGGGGGAGAGAGAGAGAGAGGGAGAGAGAGAGAGAGCTCTAAAAACAGTTATGATCAACTGAGCATGAAAATTGAGTGTCTGATTTCATTACGGTTTATTCGCGTTACATATACTCATAATATATACCTATGAACTTCATCTCGATTGGTGTTCGAATTCACTACTTATAGCTCGCCTCCATTATTTCCATAATTTCCATCTTCAAAAAAAAGAAAAAACAAAAGGCATGGCTCCACATTTTCTATCATCCTTACTCAAGTAGGCCAACGTTTCATGATGAGAGAATCATAGGTAAGCCTTCGGACAAGATATCCATACAAAATTGAAACTAGAAGTGGGGAAAGTTGTAGGACTCCTTGAGACTTCAATAGAAGGTTAGTACAAGTTATTTGGATTCCTCAATGGATATCCATATATCTTTGATATGATTAAAGGGATTATACATTTTAATATGTTCAATATAATTTTGAAAATTGGGGGGTTCTTGATGAGATCTTCATACATTTCACTCCTCTCCTTTCATAGGAGTGGCAATTGGTTTACAATCTTCAAGATCAAAAAGGCAACAATAATATGTGAATATATTTTGTTTGACACAAAGCTATTCACTCATGAGCTTGCATAAACTCAAAGCACAAATAATGATGCAAATGCTCCAAATTTAACATCTCAAAAGAGGCATGTGAATTAGCCTTACATTCAACAGTATGCTTCTCATTAGGACCAATGAGCAGCATGCCATCGACATATACAACGATGATAGCAAGTACATCATCGACATGTTTAACAAATAAGGTGCTCTAAGTTGGACTATTTTCAAAACCATGTGCAATCAAGTAGGCATGTATCTGTTCGTACCAAGCATGTGACAATGCTTTTTTCAAACTGCACACTTTGTTTTCATGCCCTTTCTACATAAAACCACAGGGCTAAAATACATACACTTCTTCATGTAATTCACGAGTCAAAAATGCAGTTTTAATGTCCAACTAATGTACATTCCAACCATGATGATCTGCAAGTTTAGAAATGCTATGAGGGGTGGTCATTTAGCACGTGGGAGAAATGGCTCATCAAAATAAATACCTCTTTTTGGAGCATAACCTTTGGCAACAAGCCTAGCTTTATACTTGTCAAATGTTCCATCAGGCTTGTAGTTTAGCTTGTATCCCTATTTAGTGCCAATGAACTTTTACCTGGAGGAAAATCACATAAAGACCAAGTACCATTCGTCATAATAGCATCATATTCTCATTGCATAGCAACCATCTAATTTACTAAATCTTGTGCTTCATTAAAAGAAATAGGCTCATTCTCATTACAAAGAGTAGAGATAGCCATTGCATAAAAATCTGATGCAAAGGAAGCACTATGAGAGCTTGAATGGGTGTGATATGAGAAAGGTGCATCTAATTTGCTATCTCTCAAAGTTTGCACCAGCCATTTAGGCATTGTTTTAGCCTCTTCTATGTTAGCACTCATATAAGAACTTCAAACTTTGCTTTCAATGAATACACCCATGCATGCCTAGAAAAATCATCAATAAAATTCATGACGTAAATGTAGTTTCCAAAAGAAGGTGTCTACATAGGACCACATACATCACTTCGAACAAGCTGAAATTTATGAGGAGCTCAAATTGAACCATCTTTTGGGAAGGAGGAATGTTGCATTTTGCCCAAAATATAGCCTTTATAGACAATGTGCTCATGTTGACAAGGTGCTCCAGTTTGGGTAGAGAGGAAACCATTTAAGATTTTGCAGGCATAAAAAACTAGCAAAATTCAAATGACCAAAGCATGCATGTCAAAGCTTTGCATATGAGATAATAAAGAGATTATAAATGCATCCAAGAGAAACAAAGAGATTATTAATACATGAAATCATAGCTATATGAAGGACTCATCCACGCATCATGATCCTTAGTATTGAAACCATTACCCAAATTTATTTATTAGGATAGGGCTTTTAACTAACACTAGTAGACCCAAATCTCTTCAATTGTACTATGGCTATAAGAGGACAAACTCATATAAGGTAACCGAGAATCCTGATACATTTGAAATTTATGTCCATCAATACTTAATGTTCTTTTTACATATCATTATCAAAATTTGGAAGCTTGCTTCATGCATACATGTGTCATAACATTGTGAGTTTTCATAATGCATTCTAATAGTGATTAGACTCTACATAAGGTGGAAAGATGAGATGATTATAGAAGAAGGGGAGAGAGAAAGAGAGAGGGGGAGGACTCAAAAAATAGTTATGATCAATTGAGCATGAAAATTGAGTGTTTGGTTTCATTATGGCTTATTCATGTTACATATACTTAGTATATAGTTGTTTCTATCAATATTATCAATCATTGAGGGAAATCCATCACCCATCTTGATATAACTCTAATACCACTGAGAGAACTTGGAGAAGCTTGTAGGAGGTACAACAGTGAGATTCAAAGTGATGAAGATTGGTCTACCCAACCAGCAGAGGACCAAGTCTTAAACTCTTGGAGTGTCAAATAAACCTCAAAGTTTTGTGATTAGTGCAATAAAATCAAATATGCACTTTGAAACATCAATGACAAAGATTTGATACAAAATAAATAAGTTTGCACTTTGACTAGCTCAAAAAACTTGCTATCTTGGAATGAAAGACTCAAGTTCAAATGCTCAGAGAAGCTAGCATGATTACAATCGAAAAACTTCCTTTTGGAGGAATGTTATAAATAGGATTGGGTATCTAAAATGCAAAAGGGGAGGAATTAACATCAACTAATGTGTTTAAAATAATCGAAACATTGATTGGTGGTACCCCCGATTTTGAGGGTTGCGCAAAGATAGAATCTGAGACCTTAAAATGAAGATTTATAACAATACACCAAACCAAATGCTACAAAAACTTTTACACTTGAATTTGAAAGTATTAACTTTCCAATAAATGCTCACTCATCTAGTTTAGAGCATTGTAGAAAGCAAAACAGTTCTTGCAAGTCAATTGTACCTGGAGAAGATGATGAAGAAGAAGAAAATTCAAGATCAAACATGTATTTGTATTGATCTAACATAATGTACAAATAAGTGTGAGTCTTTATATAGCCTCTTGATGCTCCTATGACTCTTTACAAGAGGTTTTTGAATTCCAATCCAAGCAGCTTGGTAGTTGTGATGAAGAAATCATCTTCCTATAAACTATAAAAGTCATGGAATTCGATGTCAATTTTCATGCAGGTGCATACCACAACAAAATGGCATTGTTAAATGCAAAAATAGACATATTGTAGAAATAGCAAGAGCCTTGATGGCTGAGAGGAATATGCCTCATTCTTATTGGGCAGAAGCGGTGCACAATGTTGTATACATCACGAATAGAAGTCGAATTGCTATTGTACATATATCCCTAAGGAGCACAAACGCAACAAGACACACAGAGAAGACGATGGCTAGAATACCTCTCTCTATTGATGATGAATTGAACTAAAGTAAGAGTTGAAATATATCCCTAAGTACAAAGTACCACCACATATGAGAGTATCAAGTATGTGGTAACATGGGGAAAAAACCTCTAGCCAGCACTAGAGTAAAAAGTGCCCATGTATAGGGAAAAGGTCCACATCAAAGCTACTCGAGGAACACATAAGTGTAAAAGATAGCACTAGAATGGAGTAAACCTATTGTAGATTATCTTCATGAAGGAATACTTCTAGAAGGTATAACTTGTGTAGAAGCAAAGCACTTGAAGAAGAATGTAATGACATTCTCTTATACGGAGTAACCTACATTGCACATAGATACATGAAGTTATGTTGAAAGATGTGATACATGTCAACAAAAAAAATATTCTTTTCATAGAGATCAAATGCCACTCATACCAATGATGCTAAAGAGAGCATTTGCTAAGTGGGGAATTGATTTTTTTGGAGTTTTTAACCCTCTAAGAAAGGGGATATCCAAAGTTCTTGAAGTATTACGATCATGTACATAGAGAGATGAGTCTCTTTTCCTTCCAACCATATGCCTCTATATATAAATCTCTCCAAGGGATTCCCTTCTATGGCAGGTGCATACTAATCATGCAAGTGTTGGCTATGTAACTATGTGTGCCAAGTGTCCTAGTTTATTGTAGTTAACTCAAGTGGATGCTTTTAGAAGGCTCTAGAGCTCTTTGGGCAAAACACTCTCCCACGTATCTCATAGGACTTGAACCCAAGACCTCTTCCTTCTCATCCATACGACTTGACCACTAGGCCAAGCACCTTTGATTGTCTAGAGATCATAAGCACCTTTGCTTAAGTACTCTCAAGAATTCTACCCAGCACTTGAATGACCAAACGATGTCCGATCTTAGATCCGTCTGAACCTATCAGACCCTCATGTCATAAAATCTCCTTTATAACATTCTTCACCCCCTTGGAAAACGTTTTTCCCCTAAAAAATAAAGCTATATAAACCTCTAGGAATCCCTTGAGCTTCATGTAAAAGTTGTTTAATCTCTACGTGTTGTTTCCCCATATCTTTTCCCTTAAGAAATATCATAAAAGATCATCTTAAATCTGGGAAACCATCTACATGGTGGTTACTATATCCCATGTATACCTAATTTCCAAAATATAACTCCCATGACATATAACATTACCAAAATGACCTAATTCCATATGATATATCTTCTATGGGGTAATAATATGAAAAACAAATGTAAGGTGCTGAGATTATAGGCTTGACCATACCAAAATCCTCTGAAATATAGAACAAAGTTCCATAAAAAGTGACTCCAAACCCATCCATACCTAAGATGATAGACTTTCCCTCATTACACTCTAGGTCTTCCTAACTTGGAGTGTACTCACACGTGATAGTTTTTACCTAAACCATCCTTGTGATCTATGTAAATCTATCATCCTAGCTCTCATAAAAGAATTCCTTGGAAATAAAAGGAAATTTCTACCTTCCACTAACCAAGAAGTCTTTGGTTTTTCATCCATTACCTTTGGATAGCTCTCTTGGAAGAGCATCTATTGGCACAAATGCAAACTCTATCATTTTCTCTTCCCTCTATTTTTCCATATGAATGCAAAGTATTCTTACTTGAGATTCAAAGCATCAAAGACCTCTACTAAAATGGTCAACAATGATATGACATGATATCATAATGAATAGATGTGTATCCATAATAAAGAAAATATTTTTTCCAACCATCCTCTGTGCATGGATCTACATTATCCATCTACAATAATGGAATCATCTGTCCTGAAAAGTATAAAGTGAGTATGTGATGTCTATGGAGATAAAATCACCTAACTCATACTCTATTGGAAGATAAATCTTCCATAAACTATGAATGATAACTCCAAATGCTAAGGAAATTTCTAAGAGCTATTCTCTGATTGAGTGAGACATATCCTCATGAATGATGAGTCCTTTTGTCCTTGGCCATAGAATAAGAGTGCTCAAAGGGAAGTCGTTTCCACCATCCCATACCAGTGGATCCTTCTTCCAATTGATGGTGTCATACCTACACTAAATCAAAGGTATAATCCATATATATATATATAATGGAATATGTAGGTGGACTCTAATGAATCCCATGTCCTGAACTCATATAAGTGGATTCAATTGAATCCCATATCCGTGAAGTAGTTTAGTTTGGTTTTAGTCAACATGTGGCATTGGATGTACCTTTCTATTCCAAACTAACTTACTCCTAGGTACCAAGATTGAACCTAAGTACCTCTATTTGGATCCCAACATACATATATGTATTGGGTACCCCAACTATTCGTGACTAAGGGATCTATGCCCTATATCATAGAGCTAGTGCCATGATTATGGCCTTCCTAGCTATCGCTCAAATCACATTAGCACCCATCGATGCTCTCTCATCAAACCCATCTTCCTGATCCCATCTAATTGGTTTTCTTAGTAGTGTAGAAAAAATGTTTCACTACTTACTCAAGTGATATGCATGAGTTAAACTAGTTACTCCTTGGGTAGTCCTCATGAGACCCTATAGTTTCTTAATCATACTATGAGACTCTTGGAAGGTAAGTAAACCTTCAGTACATGGTAGATGAGCATAAATGTATCTCACGCAATCCTCTATGCAATTTCCTAAAACCTATAGAATTGCTTGTGCACATTCCTAATAGTGAAGGTATATCTCCTTTGCCATTAGAAATTCTATGGTATAAATCCATAAAGATGATGTATAGGGATCTAATTAATACTAAAGTTGCCTCATTTATGACACTTTGATGGTCATAAGTCCATCAACCATATGCTTACAAGCATGCTTACACCATAGTGATGTTTGTACACAAGGCATGTTACTATTGTTGAGAGTTCCATGCTCCACCCTTTTGTCTCAACTCACTTTCATTCTCATGCAAGCTCATTTATCCCACATGCAAGGGAATTCTCCCAAACTCCATATAAGCAAGGCCTCCCTTCACTCCCCACAAGCTCATTCACTCAATCCCTTGGCATCCTCCTCATGGAGTCATCATGCTCATAGAGCATCTTATGTAAGTCATTTCTATTTCCATTTTAATTAATTCATCAAGTTTCATTATCTTTCATTTCTTCCTCCATAGATTGATAGCATTATGTTTGTGAAGTAGAGTATGAGTAATTTCTTTGTTATTTTAACATGGTATCAGAGCATAGGTTTTGCATTGATAGCATTTCCTTTTGAGTTTTTCTTTTATTACCTTCATTAGCATGTTTTATACTCTTTATCCTTCCCTCCCTCCCATTTTGCATCTTTCCCAATAAAAAGTGCTTTTAAGCGCTACTCCCATTCTTCAATATGCATGATTATAGTCCATCAATTTTGTGTTTTTGTTTATTATAATAATAAGTGCTTGTAAGCACTATGATCAGCGAAGAATCACCATAGGGCTATGCCTCCATCTCTATTGCACATGAATGTCAAGGATAACCACAACATAGCTTTGAGAAACTTCATTCACATAGCTATGTTCAGCCCATGTGCATAGTAGAAGAAAGAAGCCTTGACAAAATTTCACCGCTTATGGTGTTCTATATGGAAATTTTGTCACTCTCACACATACCCAAAGTTGTACTGTCACATCTTCTATTATGCAATTGTGCCACTTTTAGAGAGGGAGAGAGATTTGAAGACGCTCAAAAGCAAGAGAAGGGCTTTTCAGTACACTACTACTACATACTGAAGATGGAGTCTATCTTCAGCCATGTTTCCACAAAGATTACAAAAAAAAAAAACAAAACCCAGTGCTCCCTCATGGAGAGAGAGAGAGAGAAGCACAGAGATAAATAGTGTCGACTAGTCGTGGCAGTACCTAATGTCTTTGTGCTTTTCACGGAGCTATTCCAATCCCACGTACCTGATCTCCTTGTGAAGTTCAAGGATTGAAGCCAATTTTTCATTGACAATAGCTATTGGATCATGCTTCAAGCGTACATGGCGTGCATCAAAAATCTGCATTCATCTAAGGAGCTTCAGAGAAAGCACTAAGAGCATGATTAAAATCATTTTCTATCAAAAATGATTCCACAATGTTCTGGATGGTACATCCTTGGTATGCACAGATATGGCCTAGAAAGCAATCACAATCATGGACAGTTTTTGGTATGCAATGCTTACTGTTCTTCAATTTAAGCTATTGAATAGAGAATGGTGGTCTATGCTACTCTGCGAATGATGTGCAAGAACTACCAAGTAGTGTGTGATCAAGCAAGGCAAGATGTTCCATTCTGCACTATTTTATGTTCTCCTACGACCTATCACTATGCACACAGACAGAGAAGAAGATGGACTACTAGCCTACTCCTAAATTCTCGTTGATGAATGCCAAAATAATTGATGAATGTGCGACTTGACTATAGATTCTTCGAATGGGGACCTTGTTCGGCTCATCCTCTTGGCTGGTAAATTTCATCCATGAAATTGCATGTCGAAGACTGGAGTTCTACGTAAGCTATGATGTCATCGTAGTTTCCTATGGGCTATACCATTCAATGAATATGGTGCTAAAAACACAGATAATTTTTTTTTTAAGGTCGCATCCGATGTTCGTTCGTCATTTGTAAATTGCAAATATGCTTTCACATTGTGTCTCAAGGAGAATAAGGGAGGAGTCCACAAATTGCATAGCACAAACCTTTATTTTGAGTAATGTCTTTTTTCAACACTCTCTTTGTAATAGGATTAGACACCACCATGAGTATTACTCAATGGGACCATTAGATACACTTTTATCTATGTGTCTCATGTATATTTCTTTACACCACAAACATGTGCAAAGCCATTTGTTAGCAGCAGACAAGGGAGTCAACGACGATTTGGCAAGTAGGCCAATAATTTTCTTCATGAAGAAGCAAGTACGAGCATTCACGCAGATCTAGCACTAAGGCAACCTTTTAATTTTTCAAAATCCTTACACAAATTAACAGTGATTCTCGTCACTAACAACCCCTGTAAATACCATGTTCACCTTTTTGTAGCTCCATTTTGTGCAAGCCGAGGAGTCCTCGAGCTTGAGGAGCCTTAGAAGTAGTTGCTTACCAATTTTCGTATTTTTTAGAGCTCGTTTGAGCCCTCAAATAAGCCCTGGAACCTAATTTTTAACTAGGCCGGACACTAGGTCTGGACAGGGCCAAAGCTAGTCAAAAACTATAAAAGGAGCTAGAGAGCTCATTTTTTAGGTTAGCTTGTAATTGAAATGAACTTGTAAGAGCTTTTTGGAAGTAATCTAAGAACTCCATTGCTTCTCACTCTTTGTCTTGCCGTGTGTGCGTGTGTGTGTGTATGTGTGTGCATGTTTGTGTGCTTCTCACTCACGCACTTGTGCTGCCACTTGCTCGAGGTCTTCATACCATCCTCACGTCTTCCCGGATTGACATTAAAGGGGGTGCTACTCATCACTGAGCTACACCAAATTTTGGCGCCGTTGCCGGGGATCGAGCTTTGAGGACGAGCGTGTGATGGTAAGACGTAGAGTTGACGCGTTGGAGTTGTAGGTATTTTCTTCACTTTTATCTATTTTCTTGTTTTTTCTTCACCACCTTCATCACCATCATCACCATCTCCCACCTCCATCTCCATCATCGCGAAAATTTCTGTTTTTTTATTATATCACCATCTCCACCTCATTTCCCTCATTTCACTTGTGAGAGAGAGCGAGAGAGCGATATTGCGTGTGTGGTTTTTTGCATGTTTCTTGAGCATTTTGCAGGTTGTTGCTGAATCATCATCCCCAGCTCTCTGCGCAGGTACGAAACTCGTCGAATCTGTCTCGCAGTCGCCAGCCTCTGTCGATCGCGATCGACAGAAAATTTGATCATTTGGCAAAACAAAGTGCACCACTAGCACAAGCATGATGAGCACATCCCAAATCACCTAAAACAGTAGAAAAATTCCGAGTTTTTCTGTCAATCGCGACCGACAGACCCTATCAATCGCGACCGACAGACCCTGTCAATCGCGACCGACAGACCCTGTCAATCGCGATCGACAGACTTCACGACCGACAGACTGCCACGTAGGACCCTGTCAATCGCGATTGACACCGTCAATCGCGATCGACAGCCACGACCGACACCCCTGTCAGTCGCGATTGACACCGTCAATCGCGATCGACAGAAATTCAACGATTGATTGACTTTTACGCGTAGCCACATGTCCATCGCGACTGATAGGCCCCCGATTGACTGAAATTTCGGTGAAAAAACCGGAAAACGTGTCGATCGCGATTGATACCGTCGATCGCGATTGACAGCCACGATCGACTCTGTCGATCGCGATTGACACTGTCAATCGCGACTGACAGGCCCGACGGACACCTCTGTCAATCGCGATTGACAGACCTGTCGATCGCGATTGACAGACTTTTCGGCCAAAAATTAGGGTTTGCTTTTGTTCAAAATTTGGGATAATTTTAGGGCAAAATAGTCAATCTATTAGCAATTTTTGGAGGTTCCTACACTTGTGAATTGGGAGAAAATCCTAGGATCTGTCAGCCAGATTGAATCCTGTTTTAACCCCCTAAACCCTGAACAGTCATAACTTTTTCATACGAAATCCATTTTTTGAGCTCTAGGGCTTGTTGGAAAGCTCGTGGCATATACTACGATAGGGCTTGTTGATTTTAAGATAGGGTATTTTGAAGTTGACCATACCCAGGGGGATCAAAGTCAGGGGTCTTTAGAATTGTTTTCTTAAAAATCACTATGCAAATTAGTGTTTGTGCTTCAGGAATGAAAATCATTGGTTCTGTCTTTGGAATTTAAATCTTAAAGCTAACTTTGGAACTCTTACAGATCAATTGAGAGCATCGAAAGGCGTTCTAAGCAAGTGTAAGTGCAAGCTTGGGAACACACTTCCTGGGCATTCAAGGGCAACCAAGCAGGAAACAAAAGGTTGGAATATTCTCAACTCCCTCTGTCATTTTTTAGCTCAGGCTAAGTACGAATAGTGCTAGAGGTAAGTTAGGGCAACGATAGGCATCAATCAAGTTGAAGACTACCTATGCACTCAAGTCCAAGATTAAATATAATCTCTTTGTGATACGATGACCATAAAGAAAAGAATCTAACGTGGAACGATCAACCTAAAAGTACGAAGAACATTCAAGTATTCCTGACGACGTAATATCAGACAAGACCTTAAACACGATAATAACTAAAAAGAATCAAGTGACTGATACCAATTGATCGGCAACGAGGTTGTACCCTGGGACAAATTGGGATAATCAGTTAGGCATATGAACCTTAGATCAGGGCGACATCTAGTGAGGGAGAGACAAAGCCTTAGGTCTTCAGAGGCTAGTGTTAATCACACTGCTAGGTCTTGGGCCCAGCAGTTGAGTCACCACTCATACTACCCTAGCTCTGAGACGAGTGAATCAGAGATGTCTCAAGGTATGGAGAGACCTACGGGAAGTTCAGGAGTGCCATACTTGCACAGGGTAGAAGGCCCTTACAAAACATAGTTGGAATACCTTAGGACCAACCGATTAGGTGCTAGCATCTATGAGGACGGTCTAGGAAGATCCGTGGTCCAGATTAAGAATCCTGATCAATCCATTGGACTAGAGCGCCCAGCTGTCAAGTTTGAAAACGGAGCATACTTGGACAAAGAAGGAACCATATACGTAGTCACCAGTCACCCAGATAGGACTGATGAATTTGGGAACGTAGTCCCAGAATCGGACTTAGATGACCTAGAGCAAGGAAACATGGGAGTAGAACCGAGGACCCCTCGAGGGAAATCTGTTCTTACGAGGATTATCACACCAGAGTGGATTCCCCATGATAATAAGAGCATAGAGTTGCTCCTCAATCGAGAGACTGACGAAGCCTTTTGGAGGTACAAACCTGATCGGCCAACTGATATAGGAGCAATCATGATCTATGAGTTTAAGGATCCTGATAGCCCAGGCAGAGTGACCTACTTAGATCACGCTTCGGAGAGGATCTTTGTGGTGACAGAAAATGATAGGCATGCTTACACTTGGAAGGGTGAATTCATTTTTCCCCAACCAAGATCGAAGGTATCCTATGGTCACCCTGGAGCTAGAACATCCCAAGCTCATGGAATGCAAAGAGACAGAAGCAGAGATAGACCAGAAGTAAGCTTTGCCAACCCAGTGGGCAGAGAAAGAACGAGGACGGAAACAAATAGAGTAGAGCCTGAGATACTTAGAGCTCACAGGAATCAAAGAAATGCGGATGAGTTCCCTCTACCACGACCTAGAGAGCACACAAGGACTTTGAGACCAACTCATCTAGTTAAGTCCATGAAGAACTACTTCGATGGCACGGGAGATCCATACGATCATGTGGCTGAGTTTAGGCAAGTCCTGAGAGCTGAACAAGTAGAGGATCTATTCACTCAGTACAATGCCTTTGGTCTGACCCTTAGGAACACTGCCCTGACATGGTTTCAGCCGCTAAACGAGAGGCAGTTCAGGAGCATAGACCAACTCCTAGAGGCTTTCATTATTGAATTCTCTAAGAGTGGCATAAGACATAATACCTCCTCGCTAATTCATAGCTTCAAGCAAACCCCTCAAGAGATCGTGAGACTTGCAGGAAGGAGATTTAGGCAATATCTTGAAAGATGCCCTGTTCCCGAGCTACCCACACCAGCTAAGCAAGTGGCTTTATTCTTGGATGGATTGCTAAGTACCAAATTGAGATCTTATGTGTACTTGAAGGACCCTAGGACCATAGAAGAGTGTGTACGCATGTGCATTGACATTGAGGATAACCTAGGGGAGGAGTTAGAGCTTTCCAAGATATACAAAGATTCAGATAGTGCCTCTAACCTCTCTTCCACGCAATCCACATCGATCGAGGAACTTGCAGAGAAAGTAGCTCAGAAATTAGGTGTCACTAGCAAACAAATCCCAAGGTTTGCCCCTGTGAAAAGGTGCTATACTTGTGGTGGCGACCACATGGCGAATGTATGTCCCATTATGGCTCAACCCCAAGTTAATCCTAGTAGCCAGTACTGCACCATAGAACGAAGATACACCAATCACACCGCGCAAGATTGCCCCTACAATAAGCAAACCGTTAGGCAGATGTACCCACAGCCATACCCTCAACAAGGAAGATACCAGAACCAGTACCCACCTCAGCAGTATGCTAGGCCTCAACCAACCTACCAACCCTACCAAAACCAACAAAGGCCTCAGCCTGTGCTAGCACAACAACCCCGAGCTTCAGCTAATGTGATTCCGGTAAAGTATGCTGCTGTAGAAGAAAACCTGAATAGAGCTATAGTCCCTGTAACACCAATGCTCTCAGAAAGTGATCCCAGTGACCATAGCTTTGATTCTACACATGTTGATAGTCCCCAGGCTTACTACATGCAATCTCCTGGACATGGTGAGTCTTACTATAGTGAAGAGCCAAATGAACCTAGTTGGGAATCAGATTACACAAATGTCATGTATGCAAACCCCAACCCTAGACCCCAACCTAGGCAGGTAAGACCCCCATTCCCTAGAGGACCTTGCTACAGATGTCAGGGAGATCATCTCATTCGTGATTGCCCTGTGCCTCCGCCGACACAACCCCAGTCAGTAACGATCCAAGGCTATTGTCAGGAGTGTGGAAAGGAGCATCTCCTACGAGATTGTCCTAAGAATCCCAACAATATGCCAAAAATCACTCCTATAAACGTTATTGGATTAGTTGTAGACTCCACAGGGAGTGTGACTTCCACTGCACCAGTGCAAGTGGTCACAAGAGCTCAAGCATTGCAGCAAAACCAAGCTGTAGATCAGGGAAAGAGCCCAGAAGTTAGTGAAACCGAGAGCGTAACAAAGAAAAGGACTAGAGCGTGGAAAGATAGTCAGGAAAGAATGAAAAGATAATGGGCTAAAAAGATGAGTGAACTTGAGGAAAGCATAAGAGAAACCAAAGCCAGGATAACTGAACTCACATCTCAAACTCCCTCTCACACTATCCCACCACCACCATTCCCAACTCCATCCGACCCGCCACCTCCCAACCCGCCTCACCTAATTCCACCACCCCGAGTAGGATCAGTCCTAGCAGATCCCACTCCCGAAGACCTTAATATGATGCTTAAAGCATATCAGGCCAGAATCCAAGAAGGGCCAAACGTAACTGATCATGAAAGGTGTTACCCTAGAGCAGAACTAGAGCTAGAGCGAACCAAAATTTGTGCTAAGATGGTGGAATTGGCTCAGACTATGTTTGAAGCCAGTCGCCTCTTTAACATCTCGGGCTCAGCCAAGACGCAATTACACTTGGATGGACTTCTAGAGAAGTTAGAGGGCATAATTGCAAGATCTTCCAAGGAAGAAAAAAATCAAGAAAGAAAAAAAGCAAGCAAAAACATGACCCCTCCCCCACCGGAAGCTTATGTGCCCAATTCCACTGAACCAGACAACCCCCCTTCACTAGAAAGAATGGAGAATCTAATGGCACAATCACAAAAGGAACCAGCCTCTCAACACCAGGGCAAGGCAAGTGAAATAGTAAGCATTCCTGCTCAGGAAGCCTATATGCCTGAAGCCTATGTGCCTAACTCTACTGAGCCAGACACATCATCTTCTATGAATCGGTTCACACCAGAATTCCTACGCGAGATTCAAGAGGACAAATGGGCTAAAGAAAGTGAAGTCCCTCCTCCCATTGAACTTGTGGATGATGCACATGACCAATTCCCGCAAGACATCCCATCCATTTATGGGGAGCAGGAGAGTACCCAATCTCAAGAAAGATTAGACTTCGAGTCTAACTCTCTACAAGAATTACCCCACTTCACAGGCCCATGGGAAGCGAAGTCTACTTGTATGAGAGCACCCACGGTCATGGTACGAAATGAGGACTCAGTCTTACCTAGGAACACAGAGGTAGTGAAAAACACTAAAGTGCAGTGCAATCTCAAGTTAGAAGAGCTACTCAAGGTTAGACCTGAATTATGGAAACATGTAGCCAATCAAGTGCCCGAGATGGCAAAACCTCGTTCCCAGGTAGGATCACATAGGACAGTGCTAGAGATACCCTTGGATAAGATAGGAGATATGTGTGAAGGTGAAGAAGGGAACACCTATCTTCCCATTACCTACCAGGAGTACACCACCAAGGCAATTTTGGACTCAAGTGCAGGAGTCGCAATTGCCACCACTTCCCTATGGAAGCGCTGGGGCAAGCCAGCACTCAGGCCAACGAGAATGAAATTGCAGATGGCCGATGGTCACATAGAGAGACCCCTAGGGTTGTTAGAAGGAATAACTCTCACCACCTGTGGTGTCGAATTTGAGCATACCTTTGCCATATGTGACTTCAGCAAAAATCATGCCTATGAGATGATTTTGGGAAGACCATTTATGCGACAGTTGCAAGTGGTACAGGACTGGGGAACCAACTCCTTGTATTTACAACACTTAGGTGTTACGACCAAAGTCAATCTCAAAGATTACTCTCATAGAGATGTCCCTCCCATCCAATGGAATCCTATCCATAGAGCCAAAGATGAGACTGAGTCTGTGCATTCCATAGGATCAGGATCCTCATGGATGCATGAAGACACCCACTTATGGATGTGCAAAGTAGCAGTAGACGAAGAGAAGAGAGAAAAAGCCAGAGAGGTAGGTGCAAAAGAAACCCATAGATCAATCCAAGACCCAGCCTATGCACCTGTAGTTTTTCCAGACGAAGAATTTGAGCCCCATGGCTGGGCAGAAATCCTAGCAACGATGGATGTAGCCATCAACGAGGAACAATGGACACCTCATTGTGATGAGGATGGCTATGACATTTTAGTCTTCTCCATAGAGCCAATCATGGGAGAGGCTGTTCTAGAAGAATGCGAACCTAGCCCTGATGCATTTGAGGATGCAAGTGACTCCGATTTAGAGTCAATCATTATGGACCCACCTTTTGCATCAGATGAAGAATACTTCCATGAAGTAGAATTTCAACCCCAGAGGCATGGAGAGCTTACAAACAATGTAAGATTAGCAACCCATGTGACCCCGAAGGAAGAAGGAAAGAAACGAAAGAAGAGAGAAGTCTCACCAGAAGAGGAAGAATCTTTGTTTGAGGTCCCAGAAAAGTTTAAGAAGTATGAGATAGACGACAGGAGAGTCATGATAAGAATGCCTAAACGAGAGGCACAATCAGGAGAGGCCTATGATAACAAAGAAACCACCAAGAAAATAGTAGTGGCCCTAGAACAAGGAGAGGAGAGATGCACGTACATAGTCCATGACTTAACAGAGGAAGAAGAGCATGCGTTAATAGCCTTGCTAAGAGAATACAGAGATGTATTCGCTTGGAGTTACAAGGATTTGAAAGGTGTTGACCCTGACATATGCTCACACACTATCCCCATGACCTCAGATGCCAAACCCTCTAAGCAAAAGCCATATACGTATAACGATAATTATGCGGCTAAGATCAAAGAGGAGATAGATAGACTGGTTGAAGCTGGATTTATCTATGAAATTGAGCACACTGAATGGGTATCACCCATTGTAGTGGTGCCCAAGAAGAACGGCAAATTGCGGGTATGCATTAACTTGAAGAAGGTTAACGCAGCCACGATCAGAGATAACTACCCGCTTCCTATCACAGAGCATCTATTAGAAAGGGTGGCAGGCAAGGAAGTGTACAGCTTCCTAGATGGGTTCTCTGGCTACAATCAAGTGGCCATTGCACCAGAAGATCAGCATAAAACGGCTTTTGCCACAGAGTGGGGCATATTTGCTTTTAGGGTAATGCCATTCGGGCTGACCAATGCTCCCGCAACCTTCCAAAGGCTGATGTGCCATGTATTTAAGGAGTTCCTGAGAAAGAACTTAGAAGTCTATGTTGATGATCTTTGTGCTCATTCCAACATTAGACACACCCATATTCCTGAACTCAGACAAATCTTTGACAAATGTAGAGAATATCAAGTCTGCCTAAACCCAGAGAAATGCATTTTCATGGCCAGGCAACGCAAGATTCTAGGACACATAGTGTCAAAGAATGGCATATCCACTGATGAAGAGAAAGTGAGAGCCATCGCAGAACTACCTAGGCCAAAGAATGTCAAGGAAGTACAAGCTTTCATGGGGCATTGTGGTTACTACCGCCGGTTCATTCACATGTATGCCGTCATTGCAAAGCCCATGTACGGACTTCTGACTAACTTTGAGTGGACTGATGAATGTGAGAATTCCTTCCAGGAGCTTAAACGAAGATTATGTTCAGCACCAATCTTGACCACACCAGATTGGAACAAGCCATTCCATGTTCATGTCGATGCATCCAATTTTGCCATTGGATGTGTGCTTGCACAACCTACTGGTGAAGGTAATATGGATCTTCCAATTGCTTATGCTAGTCGAAAATTGAATGCAGCTGAACGAAATTACACCACTACGGAGAGAGAAGGCTTAGGCATGGTGTATGCAGTTAAAAAGTTTCGACATTACTTGCTTGCAAATAAGTTCAAATTTTTTACTGACCATCAGGCATTGCTATACCTCGTAAACAAGCCATGCAATACACGAAGATTAGTAAGATGGTTTCTCTTACTAATGGAATATGATTTTGAGGTTGTGGTAAGGAAAGGGAGGACTCATTTGAGAGCTGATCATCTTTCTAGGCTCACATCTGGAGAAGCCCCACAAGGAGTGTCAGATGACCTTCCTCATGCTTACTTGTTTAATTTGGAAGTGGTGCCACAGTGGGCTAAGCCACTAGTGCCAGTATTGACATACGGGCCTAACCACCCAGTAATAAACACACAAAATAGAGAGGTTGTGAAAGCCCAAAAGTACCACATCCTGGCTGGAAGTATGTACAAGCACACAGATCAAGGAATCTTGGCCTGTTGTGTGGAAGAGGATGAGTACACTAAATGGTTGCAATTAGCACATGTAGGTGCATTAGAGCAACACTACTCAAAGCAACGAACCCTGCAGACACTAAGGAGACTCGGAGTGCATTGGCCGACTATGGAAGCTGATGTCCAAAAGTTGTGCAAGGAATGCCCAATCTGTCGCACTAAACCACCTGTGGAACATGCCACTCTTTATCAAGTGTCCATAGTGCCAGATTGGAGTGAACCACTAGTATCCTTCCTGAGGATGAAAACGTTCCCTCCAGACATGACTCTGGCTAGGAAAAGGAGTTTAGAACAAGAAGCCCAAGATTACTCACTCATTGGTGATAATCTATACAAGCGTGGTAAAGATGGTTACCTGAGACTATGTGTCCATGAGAGTGAATATCTTAAGATCTTGGAAACTGCTCACCAAGGTGTAGCAGGAGGACACTTTGGACCAGATCGGGTGATCAAGGCAATATTATTTGCGGGCTTCTGGTGGCCGACCCTTCACATGGATGCACATACCTATGTGAAACGATGTGATGTCTGTCAGAGAACTCAGTATCCTATACGTAAAGATGAGATGCCACTGAAACCTATGATGGGTGGACGTGCATTCTCTAAGTGGGGAATAGACTTTGTAGGTCCTATTAATCCCCCAGCTAAGGGTTCCCATGCGGAATATATTATTAATGCCACAGACTATCTAACAAAGTGGGTAGAGGTAAAAGCCACAACGAAGAACGATGCTCAAACAACAGCTAAGTTTTTATTTGAGAATGTGTTCACTAGATACGGGCTACCTATAGAGCTAGTTAGTGACAGAGGCACTCACTTCTTGAATGAAGTTATTGAAAATCTGCTCCAAGAATTCTTGGTAGTACATAAGAAGTCTGCCCCCTATCACCCTCAAGCAAATGGCCAGGCTGAGAGCACCAACAAGATCTTATGCAATGTACTGACGAAATTAGTGAACAATAAACGCTCTGATTGGGACAAACAGCTACACCATGCTGTTTGGGCATACCGAGTTGCCTACAAAACGGTACTCCAAGCCACTCCTTTTCAAATGGTGTTTGGTCAAAATGCTGTGCTACCTTTAGACTTTTTGATACCTACATTGAAAGTGGCACAAGAGCATGAATGGACGGGTCATGAAGTCTCTTCTAGACTTTTTGACCTTGAACGATTAGGAGAAACAAGACTGAGAGCAGCTGCAGGGATATATGCAGCTAAGAAGAGACAGAAGGCATACTTTGATGCCCATGTGAAGGATAAAGGCTTGAAAGTAGGAGATCTAGTTTTAGTCTACACATTGAAACAACATGCAAGGAAGCTAGAAAAGAGAGGCTACGGACCTATGATCATCAATAGGATCTCAACAAGTGGAGCAGTGCAACTAGCCACATTAGAAGGTGATGTTCTCCCAAGTTATATCAGCGGATGCAGAGTCAAGTTGTATCAGGAACCTCTCACAGAGGAAATGCTAAGTCGACTCAACACTGCTAAGAAACCCAAAGAGGAAGAAAAGCGAATTCGAGAAGAAGCTCAAGCAGAAGCCCTAGAGCGCATACGAAGAATGAAATTAAGAAGACAAGGTAGAGAGCACCCTAGGCAAGATGCATATGCAGATCAAGGATATGACGTAGCTATGTGTGAAGTTTCAGGTGTTAGCTCACATAGGATAACTGATCGACGTCCTTTCATAACCTTAGATATAGGACAAGGAAAGAGTGCAAGGACTGTAAGAGCCTTGATTGACTCAGGCGCAGCCACTAGTGCTGTTAAATCGTCTTACTGTCAAGAATTGCAGTTAACTGTCAATCCTGTGGAAGCATATCTCATAGGATTGGGAGGCGTGGAAACCCCTTGCATGGGCGAGGTGGAACTTCCCCTCTATATTCATGATGAGGCAATGACAGTTAAAGCGCTAGTATGCCAAGACGAGGACCTCACGGAACCCCTTGTCCTGGGTCAAGACTGGATTTATGACCAAGCAGTCAACTTAAACCTAAGAAGTGGACTTCTTCAGGTATGGGTGAATCAGACTAGAATTACAATGGAGTTAAATAATGGAGCACTCAAGGAACTAGGAAAGGCACAGACTCCTGGTCCCTCCAGGGGTGCACATGAAGCTGACCATGCTGTTCTTGTCCAAGGCTATGTGATGCAGAAGAATGAAGATCTCAAAAAAGGAGTCAGAACCACAACGGAACTCCCTTCTTTTCCAAAGGCCAGAGGGAGGCAGCAACCCAAGGTGGATCAAAGGCAGAAGAAGCAGAGTACTACCTATGTCGGAGATCAAAAGTACCCACGCAGCAAAATGTCTCAGCTAGTGAAACAAGTGTGGGTGCGGAAAGGAGAACACCCGGTTGCACTCAAGCCAACCACACGGGCAAAGCCTCTTATTAGTAACCAACAACAAGAGACCAATGAGAAGTCTTTCAGAAGTTCTTCTGCTAACGTGAAGTCTATTTGGGTACCCAAGAAGTCGATGAAGGCTGGCTCACAATCAAGACAAATTTGGGTGCCTAAGGCTTGTTTGCGGGCTCAAATAGCTACACCAAGGCCCATGAGCACGAACAGAATCACTTGTAAATGGGTCCCTAAAAGGTCTCATTTTCAAGCCGACACACCCATAAAGCTCTCGAGAGTCTCTACGGAACCAAGAGCAAAACTCATCCACTGCATTTGGCAGCCTAAGACTTGTAACAAACCCCCGGACCCCAATTGTAAATCCATGATAACCTACTAACCCCATCACTATCACACTACATCATTCCACTTAGCTCTTAGGTGGACTGAACTCCTAACCACACACACACTCACACCGAGCACTTACTAACCCATTAATCTCTCCCAACCCTCGTGTTAATGCTGTAATGGGAGCAACAACGGTTCTCTCTTGTCCTGTACAATGTTAACACTAGTTTCTATATTCTCACAGAGACAGGCAGCAAGAAGTAACATGGCAGATACGGTAGGAACTAGCTCCCAGGCAAGCACCAGCCCCCAAATTGTGGACATTGAAAGCCTTCCGGTGGAGGAGGAATTAAAGGAACGACCAGCGGCATTAAGGGCATTACATGCCATACCGATTCAGAATCCTCCACAGGGTCACACAATGCCGGTGGGCAAAACCTCACACTGGTTCAGTGATGTTGCGGGACCTCTGGGTGAAGGCACATACATATGGGAGTCCGAGGTAGAATTCAATGGACGTTGGGGCAGATACCACTTCTTTACCAGAGTTTGAAAAGCTACAGAATAACAAAGGACTGAAGCCGATATGGAAGAAAGCTGGGCTCTATGATTATTTCAAGTTCCAACTACCAAAGCCCGACTTCCTAAGGTGCTCATACTTGATTAGCACCCTCACTCCAAGCAAAGACAAAAAAGGATACAGCTCCTTTGTACTCCCATCACTCACAAGGGGCAATGAGCTGAAGCGTTTCCGCTTGACTATCAACTTGGTAAGAGAAGCTCTCGATATGAACGGAATGCACATTCCTACGGAGAAAGAGACTATGGTCCCCGATAATATGAAGAACAGGAATCTGACAAAATTAAAGGACATGGTAGCGATGACTCCCACGATCGCCATTCATTTACGTATGGTCATGCAACATTTCGCATTCCCCGCGCAAGACAGGTTCACAATGCCTCCCAAGAAGATTTGGTTTAGCCTCTACTTAGCGGATGCCTTTGATTTGACAATCAATATGCCCCACTGGATTATAGACCAGATCCATATGGCTCATCAAAGGTGGTATAAGAAACAAAAATCTGTACTCTATGGATGTTGTGCGCTTACCAGAATTGTGTATAGATGTCTCGCATATGATGTACCGGTGCAAAGGGCTCTCAATTGGTCCAGAGCACAGGAGTTTCAACGCAGATTGTTAGCCGTCGGACCTCCCTCAAAGAAGATGAGAGGCACCGTACAGATGCCTTGTGCACAACCCCGCGGTGCAACCCTAACACCAGAAACAACTCCAAGGCTTCCTCGAAGAGTGCAACCATTTACTATCAGGTTACCCAGGCACAGCACAGATGGCCCTAACCTTGTGTTTCCACCAGTACCTACTGATCTGGAATTTCCGCACGGATTTACTTTGGAAGATCTAACGGATGAAGAAGTGGCTAGAATTATTGAAGCAGTTAATGCGGAAGTCGAGGCAGAGCAGGGTAGTGGACAACAAACGGCTACACAACAACCCCAGACAAGACAACCAGAAGTGGTAGAAGTGGAAGATGAAGAAGAAGGAGACCAAGAGGATGAACAAGAAGGATTTTCTGATGAAGGGCGCATGACTATGAGCAAGAAGTTATACAGGAGTTAGAGGGTGCCCCAGCATATACAAAGGAGTTGAAAAAGCTCTACGATACCATCAACAGGGTCCAACAACAACATAAGTAATCCCTTGCAGCAGGAAAGGCTATCATGCACCAAATCCTTGAGGAGGAAGGAGTTGATGAACAGTATCGTGCCACACTAGATATGATCTCTGATGCCCTAGGAGTACCTGAGGCAGTGCAGACGGCCCTGGCACAATCACGCAGAATGGAAAGAAGATACGGAAGACGTCCCCCACGAGCAGGGAAACAAATGAATGTATTAGGATCAGGACCACAAGGCACCCCCACAACCACGGGC
This sequence comes from Ceratopteris richardii, assembly GCA_020310875.1. Lineage (NCBI taxonomy): Eukaryota > Viridiplantae > Streptophyta > Polypodiopsida > Polypodiales > Pteridaceae > Ceratopteris > Ceratopteris richardii. Next base: position 14,195,644 of record CM035411.1, read on the forward strand.
ACTGCACACACCGCTCACGACACCGAGGAAGCCCATATATCAAGTGCACCTCCATCACCTCCCTTACCACCTTCGCCCCCACACCCGCCACATTCACCCCCCCTTACCAATGTAACAACCACCGTTACCGCCTTCGAGTCCACCGCCATGACTGAAGCACAAACCGCCAATCAACCCGCACACCCTCTCAACACCTCCCGTGTATACAACCCCACTACCACTGTAATCCTAACGGCAGCTACTGACATCCCCATTCCCCCACTCACACTTTCGGGTAGTTCACATTCACAACTGCACGCAACACTGTACACATTCACCACAATCACTGCACCCACAATTCCACTATTCACAATCACTCCCACTATTGCTTCCACCATGGATTTTATGGACATATCACCCTCCACTGCACCTCTCCCTCCCCCCATACCACCACAATCTCCCATTCCCCCACCACCCACTTCACCATTTTCCAGCACTGCATTCACACTCCCCTTCCCCTTTCCCTTCCCCTCTACACATAACACCCTCCCTGCATCCACCCCCATTAATAATGTATTTAATAATATGTATCAGTGCATGTCTCAGTTACAACAACACTATCAGCACCTCGATGCTCAGCATACAAGCTTGTTCAGGAGACATGAGGAGTTACAAGGAAGATTCATTGATTTAGAGAAGGAAAAGCATCAATTACAACAGCAGTTTAGTGCATTGCAAGAACAACATGAGCAACTAGTGGCAAATCCACCGAAGCCAGATGCAGAAGAAAGAAAACATATGGATGATTTGCTACACTCACAAATCACAGAGAACCTCAAGCTCCGCCGCAACATGGCTCTATTACGGAAGCATATGTCTGCAGCCCTAGAAGAAAATAGACGGCTTCAGACACAAAACGAAGAGAACTTGGAGTTAGCCATGGAAGGTTCCCCACAAGAAATTGACCTGGAGAAATTTAAGGCTATTCCCTCGGACAATATGCAGATCATATTGGAAACCCATGCTGATCTCCTCGAATCCCATGCAGCCTTAGAAAAGGAAAGAGACGAACTACGAAAGCAATTGGCAGCTCAACCAGCACCACCCAAAGAAGTCCCACCCACAGCTGACACAACTGACGAAGTAGCAGCGCTCAAAGCACAACTCGAAGAATTACAAAAGAAAGTGCTTGTTTATGAACGCCAACCCTCCCCCTTGGTAGAACCAGAACCTGAAGACCTAGTACCAATCGAAGTAGAGGAAACCTTTGAGGACCCGTACGTTCCGATGCCAGCACCTGGGGGCAAGCGAACATATGAGGGCATGGACACCCTTGAAATAGAGGCTCCGGAATGGATGCAGAAATTGGAAAAGGTGGCCACAACACATGATGATAGGGTGGCAGTCCAGATAGCATCGATGTCACGCTTAGAAGAGGTGGTCATAAAATCGGACTATTTTAGGAACCTCTCTCATCACAGGTGGATCGGCACCTCTGACGACTTGTACGTTCCTTTTTGTGTCCTAATGGCGGACTATAATGCTGAGATCAAGCACCACACTTCACGGGAACCAACCTTTGCCACACAGTTTGCACCAGACGACCTCCCAAAAAGTGCCAAGCAGGGAAATATTCGCCAACCGACTTGGAGGATTCGGCTGCTTGAAACCTATCCGGAAATGAACCGCACCTGGAATAACATGCCCCTATATATCAAGTACAATCCCTGCTACTGTCCTGTTTTCAGAAGAAGGTCGTGGCCAGAATACACAAAGATGGTGCTGACAACCAAAGGCTGCGAGAAGTGGCTCAACTATGTCTACTTAGCACCCCCTAAAGGCCAACCTACCGTAGGGTATATGATATCGACAATTCGGCATTGGGGTGTCAGGTTCAAAAACATACCAGATGTCATGACACAGATGTGTCTTAAAATTTTTGAACTCATGATAGTCACCTTCCGGACCTTCAAGAATGTTAAGGAACCTCACCTCTCTGCGCTCGGATTCAATGAAGGCAATCAGGATCTTGTTTATGACATGAGCACAACGCCCTCTATTAATGTTGTTTATGCATGGCATGCCCGCATCAAATACCTACCGGCCTACTTCAAACAGACATTTGAAGAGATTTTTGTCACAGGGTTCTGGGAATATCACTCAGAGATCTTCATTCCCAGGCCCTCACATTTATTACAATTGTTTGCAGTGGAACAAGCTCTCCACTCAGAAAAGTTACGAATGCCACATCCAGAGGTTCCCGGGCCGGTAGATTGGGATGCTCTACTCACAGACTTGGCCAAAGGATTGAGGATTGCTGAACATCACTTAGCGCAAAACGTTGTCGAATACTACATCCAACGACCCTCCCAACAAGGGTCTGTCAGGGACGACAGACGCGAGAGAGGGGGGAGTGTTAGCAGCAGACAAGGGAGTCAACGATGATTTGGCAAGTAGGCCAATAATTTTCTTCATGAAGAAGCAAGTACGAGCATTCACGCAGATCTAGCACTAAGGCAACCTTTTAATTTTTCAAAATCCTTACACAAATTAACAGTGATTCTCGTCACTAACAACCCCTGTAAATACCATGTTCACCTTTTTGTAGCTCCATTTTGTGCAAGCCGAGGAGTCCTCGAGCTTGAGGAGCCTTAGAAGTAGTTGCTTACCAATTTTCGTATTTTTTAGAGCTCGTTTGAGCCCTCAAATAAGCCCTGGAACCTAATTTTTAACTAGGCCGGACACTAGGTCTGGACAGGGCCAAAGCTAGTCAAAAACTATAAAAGGAGCTAGAGAGCTCATTTTTGAGGTTAGCTTGTAATTGAAATGAACTTGTAAGAGCTTTTTGGAAGTAATCTAAGAACTCCATTGCTTCTCACTCTTTGTCTTGCCGTGTGTGCGCATGTGTGTGTATGTGTGTGCATGTTTGTGTGCTTCTCACTCACGCACTTGTGCCGCCACTTGCTCGAGGTCTTCATACCATCCTCACGTCTTCCCGGATTGACATTAAAGGAGGTGCTACTCATCACTGAGCTACACCATTGTAAGAAGAAGATCAAAAGGGTACAAAGCTCAAATTCAAGCCCAACATCAAAGACATGCTTCTACCACGATGATTATTGAATTGAGAATAGAACCAACAAAGAAGGAGAAAGAAAGGCTTCATCAACCACACGAAAGAAAAGAAAGATCCCACCAATGGATCCCATGAGGACTACAACAACAAAAAGAACAAAGGTGGCAAATGGTTCCATAAGCACTACCTACCCCATGATTTAAACCCTCTTGTATGTCTAGGGATCCCATATGTCCCTAGATTCACAAAAAACTACTTGAATCCCAGATGTCCAAGTATATGTCTTGGGATCCCATATGTCCCAAGATCCTCAGGATGCCATATGTCCCACACACCATGGATCCCATATGTCCATGGAACTAAAAACCTAGGGGTGCCATATGTCCAAGTTATGTATAAGGATCCCATATGTCCTTCGATCCTAAAAACCAATGGACTAAGTGATCCCATATGTCACTAGTCCCCCATATTAAAAACAAAAGGGTCATCACATGGAGGGGGGTGTTGAGAGTTCCATGATCCACCCTTTTGTCTCAATTCACTTTCATTCTCATGCAAGCTCGTTTATCCCACATGCAAGCTCGTTTATCACACATGCAAGGGAATTCTTCCAAACTCCATATAAGCAAGGCCTTCCTTCACTCCCCACAAGCTCATTCACTCAAGCCCTTGGCAAGAGTGCCCTCACTTCCCCCTCATGGAGTCATCATGCTCATAGAGTATCTTATGTAAGTCATTTCTATTTCCATTTTAATTAATTCAACATGTTTCGTTATCTTTCATTTCTTCCTACATATATTCATAGCATTATGTTTGTGAAGTAGAGTAGGAGTAATTTCTTTGTTATTTCAACAACTATGCCATAAAATTCTTACCTAAGGGTAAGTGCCTATATAAAGCCATGAGATGGGAAAAAAACTTATAGCATTTCCCCAAGAAAATGGAGTTCCAAAAAAAAAGAACCATAAGATCAAACATAAGGCTTTGTGGGTCAATGGCACATAGGCCATTCACTATAGCATAGGGCTTGGAAAGCCCACGGCATACAAACCATATACTCACATATGAACTCCATAAACTGCAAAGACATAGAATGCTAACAAGATATGTGTTGCATAACCTTGTACTTAATACATGTGTATGCTACTTTGTTATCATAAACTTCCTTAATTTGTTAAAATTCGCATACCATGGATAATTTTGCAAAGATGCATAGAACTGGATATGCATGTTGTGTCTTTCCTTCCTTTAATGAAGATGTACAATTCTTTCATGAATGCCTAAATAAAAAGAATTTAAAAATTCCTACAATTCATCTTCATAACCATGCATATACCCTAGAGTATGCATCATGTAACCGAAGAGAAATAAAAAGTGAAGATTAAGGGGTGTCTCTGTGATGATCCAAGGATCCATCGGCTCTTCGACATTGTAAGAGGCACTTTGCATTGAGCCCTCCATCTATTATATTCCTTGATGCCTTGAGATGAACTTGCATCTGCTTCATCTGTCCTCTTTCCCTCTTACAAGGCAAATATTATGTTTTCCCTTAACATTGGGGCATAATAAATGTTACAAGAGCATACATGTGCTAATATAAATGTCCCTAAGGCACCTACATGTTCCAAATATACATATACCAAATTGCCTAAGGCACATCATGTGCTACAGATTCAAAATTACAAGATTAAGTAGGAGTTTCCTACTTTTACAAGCTTAAGAGATGGCTGTTGAGAACAAATTTTCTATGCAGACCTACAAAATCTTCCTCCTTTTCCAAATATCTTCATATTATTGGAAAGCTTATGAGAAGAGCTTTCCAACAAGCTATCAAAATCGGGTACTTCAGGGAAGAGCAATGCACATCCTAATTTGACTGGCTGCTAGATTATCACTAACTAGAAACAATGTTTGAACTGGCTACTTTGGATACTTCTCAAAGGGAATTGGGAGATATGTTCTCAACTTTGAATCTGTACATCTATAGAAAATACTCCAAGCAACAGATAGAAATAAAAATCATCAAATTTGGACAACATATGGTACCCTTTTTGAGGAGTCAAAAATGCCCTCTTGCATGATTTGCTTCTTCTTTTGAGACTAGTTTTTATTATTTGCAAAAGGAGTTTTGGTCAATATCTAGCTTTGTCTTCATGGATAGGATGTTCAAGTATGGCATGGGCTGCCCGAGCTCAATTCGGTAAGGAAGCAACCTTTTCTCTTCTTGTGAGTCTCAAATATACATCCATTACTTAACCATCAACAAATTTAGCATATATATAACCCATCTGAGCACTGTAGCACCAAGATGCATGCACCATAGTGGTAAGCATGGGACTTTCCATACATGGGGACCTGAGTTTGAATCTCGGATTCATCTCTGGTAGAACCACAATCCGTTTTACAACCAATCGACTTGAGCTGATGAAAGCTCCGCACCCAATACATGCAAGCCCTCTCATAAATGATGTAAATGGTAAGCTTTACACTCGATGGAGACAAAGAAGAAGAGGTGTAAGTGAGAATAAAAATCAAAAGAAGGTAGAAATTCTTCTAAATGATGGAGATGATGATGATTCATCCAAGGTCTCCATGGAAGCTTTAGGCGCTGATACCAATGAAGCATTACAATGATGTACATAGAGAGACGAGTCTCGTTTACTCCCAACCATATGCCTCTATAGATAGCTCTCTCCAAGGGACTACCTTCTATGGCACATGCATTTTAACCATCCATGTGTCAGCCATGTAACTACATGTGTGCCAAGTGTCCTAGTTACCTATAGTTAACTCAAGTGGATGCCTCTAGAAGGCCCTATAGCTCTTTGGGAAAAACACACCATATGCCTCTATATATAGCTCTCTCCAAGGGATTTCCTTCTATGGTAGGTGGATACTAACCATTCAAGTGTCGGCCATGTAACTATATGCGTGCCAAGTGTCGTACTTAACTCTAATTAACTCAAGTGGATGCTTCAAGAAGGCTCTAGAGCTCTTTGGGCAAAACACTCGCGTCTCTTATAGGACTTGAACCAAAGACCTCTTCCTTCTCATCCAAGGACTTAACCACTAGGCCAAACACCTTTGTTTGTCTAGAGAGCATAAGCACCTTTAATTTTCTAGAGAGCATAAGCACCTTTGCTTAATTCTACTCTCAAGACTTCTGCCCAACACTTGAATGAACAAACAATGTCCGATCTTAGATCTTTCTGAACCTATCATAAACTTCCTTTATAACGGTGCTCCTACATATGATACTAGGAATATGTGGAGGAAGATTATGGAAGATGCAAAATAATATGGAGTGATATATTTGTAATGCTTTGGTGGGACACTTGTCATGTACATATGTTGCACATATAATAGCCTCAAGCATGTAGCTATGTCGTAAAGGCTAACTTTTGACCATACACCTTGCCATCTCCATGAGAGACTTGCTTTTCTTTCAGCAACTCCATTATGTTGAGGTGTATATGACATTGTACACTAATGTTTTATCCCACTTTCAGTGATAAATGAATAAAATAAGAAGACATGTATTCCCCCCTTGATTAGAATGAAGGGTGCCCAATTTGCATGCTCATAGATTTTCAACCATAACCAAAGACTGTTTGAAGCACATAAACACTTCGGACTTTGCTTTCAATGGATACATGCATGCATGCCTAGAAAAATCATTAATAAAGTCACAAAGTAAAGGTAGTTCCCAAAAGAAGGTGCCTACATAGGACCATATAATTCACTATGAACAAGCTATATTTTATGGGCAACTCAAACTGAACCATCCTTAGGGAAGGAAGTACGCTCAATTTCTCCCAAAATACAGCATTCACACACATGTTTACAAGGTTCCTAAAGTTTGGGTAGAGAGGCCACCATTTAAAATTTCTGCAGGCATAGAAAGCTAGCATAATTTAGATGAACAAAGGTTGTGTGCAAATGCATTGCATCTGAGATAGCCTAAGAATCTTGTATTGCATATGCTAAATCATTCAAAGATTTTGCATAGTTTATGAGCTTATACAGGCCATGACATAAAATGACAAAAGCAATAATGGCATCCCTGTTGGAGAGATCATGAACTATACACCTATCATCAACAAATTTGACAACCAAGCCAATCTTGGCTTATGTTAGAATTGACAATAGATTTTTCTTGATCCCTGGCATAAACAAAGCATCTGAAAATGTGAAAGAACTACCGTCAATAGTATTTAGAATGATCTTAATAGCTCCCATTATAGGATAAGAGAAGTTGTTAACGCATGTGACAATATTCCCTATAGGGGTAGGCTCAAGTGAACTAAAGAAGCTACACTGCAAGGTAATATGTTTGCTTGCCCCACTATCAAAGTACCAAACATCTAAGTCTATTGCAAACATACACTGCTCACGAGAAGATGGCTCATAACTGCATACAGTAGTAAATGCGTATTTTTCATTCTACATAAGATTAGCAGTCTTTGTTTTAGGTGTAAAGGCCTCTACAACAATCACTCTAGCCTCTTTTTTCTTTGTCTCTTTTGCACCCAATTTGGACAACTCTTTATGAAATGATCATTTCCTTTATAGCATTTTCAAAATTGTTTTTGCCTTTCTGTTTTTTTGCCATCTTTGTCTTCTTCTTTGATTGTACAACATTAGCAAAGTTCTGTTTACTAGTAGATGAGCTCCATTTACCTTTGCCATTCTGACTAGCTAAGAAAGCTTGATCTACAATATGCATAATGGACTTCTTCTGCCTGGACTAATCTTCGTCCAACAAAACAGGGACTAACTCCACAAATGGTAAGACATTTGGATTGCCTTTCATCATCAAATCGAAGAGTAGAAGCAAAACTCTGATATGAATCTTGAAGCCCATTAAGAACAGTATGTGCAAGTGAACTATTTAGCAAGGCTTCATCAGCAGAAAATCAACTGCTCCTTTAAAGCCTTGATCTTTGTCAAAAAATTATCCATATAATCTCCTTCAGTCATATGCTCACTCCCCAACTATTTTCAGAAGTGAGCAATGTGAGCCTCATTTCTTGTCTCGTATAAATTAGTATCTCAAGCATCCTTTGTTGTTTTGCAAGAGCAAATGTGATGGATCATGGCATGTTTGATAGACAAAGCTATCAATGCATGTGTCTGAGCATCTTTGACATCCCAACAAAGTTTCTCTGCAATAGCTGCGGTAGGAACCAAAGCACGAAGAGGAATCTGAGGATCATCATCTTCAATGCCATCAGCATCACCTTCAATAATTGTATTCGCAGGTGTAGTAGGATTTTGTTCAATACCCTGCACAATATTCCACAGCCCTTTTGCTACCAATACATGATGCATCATATATGCCCATAATGGGTAATTGGTACCATCCAACTTATCCTCAACAGCCAACATACAAAATACAACGTTGCTTTTAGCCATGGCCACTAACTAAATACCCTAATGTAGAAAAATGGATATATCTCAATAAGTTGAACAGAACTACCCTCTCAAGCTCATTTAAACATGTAATAGACTTGGAGGTGCTTGTATAGGTGAACCAAAAAATGTATATATGCTTGGCACAAAAGGATGAAAATTCATGTACATGCATTGCGATAGTGGGTTCAAAGGCCGAAACCAGCTTAGATCAAAATTTTGACACCACACAATGAAGCTGGTTTGAAATCCTAATTGTCCTAAGTATGCTCACAAATTTTCATGTGATTCGAAACTTGTGACCAGAGGGGTGTTGACAATTCCCTAGATGAAGTGAAGACCTACTCCAATACAAATTGTTGGAGTTCAAGGTCTATGCAAGCACACGAATAACACAAGGAAAAAGAAGAAGCTTAGGGCGCAACACACAATTCTGAATGTATTACCAAGTGAATGTAAAAAGATAAGTAACATGTTAGGGTTATAGGCGTATATACAAGCCAGGGAAAAAACCTCCTAAAGAGGGAAAAATTTTCCCTGAGCATCCTAAGTGTGTTCACACACATCACTACCAAAACACATCAACAAACTTGAGGAGAAATTAGTTGATTTTGGAAATAGCATATATAAGTCAATGTAAAGAAGGATTGAGGGCTTTAAGTCATTTGTATTCTTTCATTCTTGAGAATAGAGAGCTCCTCCTTTGGTTTTCGTCTTCTTCTTCAGTGAGATTCCTTTGTGTGATCCATTGTGTGGATTATTGTGTGGTGTTTGTTTGAAACTTCATATCTGGAATGAGTTTAGACTTGTATGCAAGATCACTGAAGAGCTTGTAAGTCTCTCTGAAGATCTTTCATTGAATTGAAGAGAGTCGATTGTTTCAAAAAAGTTGCATCATTGATTTTTTTTCTCAAGATTAACATTTGATAATATATTTAGTTTTGAATGAAAAATGGAATGGAATAGTGTAGCTCAATGATGAGTAGCACCTCCTTTAATGTCAATCCGGGAAGACATGAGGATGGTATGAAGACCTCGAACAAGTGATGGCACAAGTGTGTGACTGAGAAGCACACCAACATGCACACACATACACACACGTGTGCACACACGGTAAGAACAAAGAGAGAGACAATGGAATTCTTTTAGATTTCTCAAAAGTGCTCTTACAAGTTCAATTCCACAACAAGCTCTCCTAAAAAATGAGCTCTCTAGCTCTTTTCATAGTTTTTGACTAGTTTTTGGCCATGTCCAGACCTAGTGTCCGGCCTAGTTAAAAATTAGGTTCTAGGGCCTATTTGAGGGCTCAAACGAAGTCTAAAAATCATGAAAATTGGTATGATGATACTTCTAATACTCCTCAAGCTCGAGCATCCTCGGCTTGCACAAAATGGAGTTACAAAAAGGTGAACTAGTATTTACAATGATTTTTAGTGATGAGAATCATTGTTATGAAGATGTTGATTTGGAAAAATTTGAATGGCCTACTTGCCAGATCTTCGTTGACTACTTTGTCTGCTTGTGCCTTCTCTCCGTTGTGGCTCCCTTCTTTGGCTTCCTTGTCTTGTGAGTCCTTGGGTGCTTTGACTACTGCCAACACCCCCCCCTCTCTCGCGCCTGTCATCTCTGATAGACCCTTGTTTGGCTGAGCGTTTGACATAGAATTCAACCACGTCTAAAGCTAGGTGGTGTTCTTCCAGGCGCAGTCCTCATGCTAAGTCTGTTAGGAGGGCATCCCAATCCACTGGACCTGGAACGTCCGGATGTGGCACACGCAGTTGTTCTGAATGTAATGTTCGCTCCATTGCAAAGAGGTGGAGTAGATGGGAGGGTCTGGGAACAAAGACTTCAGAGTGATATTCCCATAATCCCGTAATGAACATCTCGTCAAATGTTTGCTTGTAGCAAGCGGGGAGGTATTTAATTCGTGCGTGCCATCCATATATCACCTGGATGGAGGGAGTTGTACTCATATTGTAGACCAAGTCAAGGTTACCTGCTGTGAATCCGACACCTGAGAAATGTGGATCTTGAATATTTTTGAAGGTTCTGAAGGTAACCAGCATCAACTCGAATATCTTTATGCACATCTGAGCCATTACATGTGGGATGTTTTGCATTCTGACTCCCCAGTGGGGGATGGTGGAGATCATGTAGCCCATTGTAGCTTGTCCTCGTGGCGGTGCCAGGTATACGTAATTGAGCCACTTTGCATAGCCTTTGACATTCTTCACCATGATGGCAAACTCAAGCCATGTGCGTCTTCTGAGTATGGGAGCATAACGGGGATTATACTTAATGAATAGTGGCATGTTGTTCCAGGTTCGAACCATCTCAGGGTAAGTTTCTAAGAGTCGTAGCAGCCAGGTAGGTTGATGAATTGATCCTTGTTTAGCACTCTCATGGATATCATCAGGGCCGAATTGAGTGGCAAAGGTTGGAGCTTTGCCACATCATCATTGAATTTCGGCGTTGTAATCTGCCAAGAGTACACAATACGGCACATACTGATCGTCGTTGGTTCCTATCCATCTGTGATGAGACATACTTTGGAAATATTCTGATTTGATAATGGTGTCCTCAATCTTGGTCATGGACTCAATCTGGACTGCGACTCGATCATCATGTGTATTGGCCATTTTTTCGAGTTTCTGCATCCATTCTGGGGCTTCTACCTCTAGTGTGTCCAATCCCTCAGAGGTTCGTTGGCCACCCGACATTGGCATAGGAACATATGGCTCTTCATATGACTCATCCACTTCTATGGGTACCAATTCTTCTGGTTCTGTCTCGATGACTGGGGAGGGTTGTCTTTCATATTCAAGTAACTTGCTTTGCAACTCCGCGACCTGTTCTCTCAATGCATTTACCTCTTTTGTAGTGGTGGTAGAATCGGTGATCTTGGGTTGGGCTTCTTGCATCGTTAGCTGTTGATGGAGAGTATCCCATTCTTTGCCCAAATCGTCATGCGCTTCCAGTAGATCCACATAGCTTTCTAGAATTGTCTTCATAGTCTCAGATGGTACAGCTTTGAATCTTTCAGGGTCGATCTCTTGGGGGAACCCTCCATGGCTGCCTCTAAATTTTCTTCGTTCTGCCTTTGCAAGCGCTTGTTCTCTTCGAGGGAAGTGGCCATGTGCTTTCTGAGTAATGTCATGTTGCGATGGGTTTTAACGTGTTCTAACTGATAAAGTTCTAGTAGGGCTATTAGTTTTTTAACTTCATTGGAATCGGATGGCTGGGAAGCTTCCAAAAGGGTCTGGTGAGCGTGCTCGAGCGTAGTCTAGCGTTGATTTAGGTCAGTATTTTCTGCTTCCAAGGCTGCAAGCCTCTTCTGTAGTTGCTCATGATCGGTAGTTATTTGGCGATGTCGATCTTCCAAGTTTTGGTATTCTGTCTGCAACTGATGTACACACTGATGTAATGTAGAAAACATGTTATTTACATTTATGAATGGAGGGAAGGTGGAGGATGCAGGGGGAATGGGGAGGGGGAAAGGGATAGTGAATGAAGTGGACACGAGGGGTGATGTGGGTGGAGGGGGTATGGGAGATGGTGGTAGAGAGGGGGGAGGGAGTGGTGCTGTGGCTGGTGATGTTTCCATGGTGTCAAAGTGTGGGTGAATGTGTAGATGGGGACCGTGGGTGGGGTGGATGTGATGTTCGTGAATATTGTTGTAAATGTGGGCATTGTGATCCTTCCAAATTGGGTGCCCGTGAGATAGGAATCCCCATAACATATGTGGTGAGTGTTTAAGTTGCGGTGGTAGTGGCGTGTGGTGAAGTGATGTGTGTAGTGAGAGGTGGTGAGGGTGGTGATGGTGGTGCCTCGTGATGCTCCTCTGTCTCTGTAGTGTCTCTTGGTGCCGATAAATTCATGTGAATGTGTTTGCCGGAGCGCATGAGACGGGTAGGCACCCATTTCTCAAAGCGATGAATATAAGCCATAGCTGAATGAATGGCTTCATCCAAGCCCACCCCGTCCGCGTGCAGGTTCATGCATTTAATAAACATTTCATCCACGCCTTCCTCTCCTAACATTTGGCTCATTAGCACCTTTCCTGTATCGAGCGACAGTTTGTGATATTCCTTGACCCGCTTCATGGTTTCATACAATCTTTTTATTTGTGCCGCATAGGCCGGGGCACTCGCTAGTTTTGAAGTTTCTTCGTATTCTTGATTATGTTCCTCATCTGCTTCATCTTCAGTCTCTTCTTCATCTTCCTCTACGTCTACTACTTCCGGTTGGGTCGGGGCTAAAGTTGTTGTAGTGGGTTGTGGTTCGTGAGTCTGCTCTGCTTCTCTCTCAAGGTTAGACTCATTAATCATCCTAGCGATTTCTTCATCCGTTAGATCAGCCAGGGTGTAGCCCTGTGGGAACTCCAGGTCAGAGGGGATCAGAGGGAAAACTAGATTTGGTCCTTCTGCACTCTGTATGGGTAAGTGTTGAGCCCATAAAAGTCATAATGGTCAAAGTCAACTGTAGTCAAAGGCAACCACAATCAAAGTCAAAAGGTCAAAGTCAAACTAGTCAAAGTCAACAAGGTCAAGGTCAAAATCAACAGGTGCAAAGTCAAAGTGCTAAAGTGCAGGTGTCAAAGTGCATAGGTAGTGCACAATTAATTGTCCACAAAGGGTAAATTGGAGAAAGTGGGTTGTAGGTTGCAGAGGTATTTCTCTAATTTCCCTAAGGTTCAAAGTGTTTTTAAAGTGTTTTGGAAGGTTCAGGTGAACCCTCCCTTATGTGCACATTTGAAGAGTTAAAAGGAAAATGTGAAGGTATGTGAAGCGGCAGCGTACGTAGAAGTGAAAGTATGGCCTCCCAATTAAAATTTTTGGTTTTAGTCTAAAGTCACTACAGCATAAAACAGGGAGTCGTTGGCTGCCACTTGTGAAGACAATCTTGGGACATCAAAGTGAGCACCAAGATACGCTTGCAGTTAGGAGCGTACGTGAATCGACACACTCAAATCAAGGCAAGGACTATTCTTGGACAATTCTAAGTGTAAGCAAGAGTGGGCATAGTCTATGTGAAGCAAGAGAGAGAAGTGCAAGAGACACACAGTGTGCGACGCAGAGAGTGAAGTGCAAGGTGTGCATGAAGAGTGACCAAGGAAGTGTGCAGAGAAGTGCTAAGCTTGTCCCCCAAGGATCCCAAGGTCTTATTGAAGTGTGCGTGTGCCGACAGAAGGTATCCATCCCTCCCCCTTAGTGGAAGCTTGGTGCAAGGTGTGCACAAGAGCAGGCTTGGAGAAGGTGGAGGTTTGGTGCAGAGGAGGCCGGCTGCAACAAGTCCCTTGGGTATTTGGTATTTTGTAATTGAGCACTTTGTGGGGTTTTGCTCAGGAGCATTGGTTTGTATTGTGCTTCAACCTTGTATTTGTCTTACTGTAATCAATCGACACAGAGGCTTCCAGTGTGTATTTTCTCTTCTAGTCTTTCCCTTTTCTCCTACAAACACTCAAATCCTTTCTTGTCTAAGAATCCCCCAACAAAATTTGGCATGCACGGTGGGACATCCAAGGAGATTTGAGCATAGGAGAAGATATATTGCAGTTGGAGAAGCAATATTCAAGTGTCGACAGTACTACTTCAGTGGACAAAGAGGTACATATTCTTATCAATTAACTCATACTAAGAGGACTATGAACAACCCATGACCGCAACCCAGTCCCAAACATTGAGGGTCACCTGCAAGCAAACAAGAAGGAAGGCTGTTACAAGATCATCTAGTCCACTCTCATCAACTTCATCAGTAAGGAGCATGGCTGGTCAGGTAGACTTGGAACCTTACTATCAAGATTGAATATAAAATTTCCTTCTTTCAAAGGCCTAGCTCAGGAAGATCCTGACGAGCATATTAGAAGGTTTTTGGCACTATGCAAAACTAGAGGTTTAATGGGCAGAGAGGATGCCTTTTTTATACTCTTCCCTGCCACATTAGAAGGATTAGTAGATAAATGGTTCAGCCAATTTGTTGAGAACCATTTTACAACTTGGGATTTGATGAAAGATGCATTTAAAAATCAATTCCAGCATGGAAATAGTGCAGAGATCATCATAGAAGAACTAGAAAATTTGAGATTGGGTCCAGGTGAAAAGTTCCCAGAGTTTGTGACTAGGGCCAAGGCATTAATGGTTAAATTACCAAATCCACCACATGATTTTTTTGTTAAGAAATGGCTAGCTAAGCCACTTCCAGTGGCCACCCAATGCAAAATCAAGGAATTAGTGTTGCCTACAGCCTCCATAGAAGATTTCATCAACACAGCTACTCGACTGGAGCAGATAAGGCAACAGTATGGAGCAACTTCTTCTCAACTACAATATTTTACAGAAATGGAGGATCCAGTAATCCAGCTAAGGAAGGAGTTGAAGGGCTTAAAAAGGAATAAGCCCCACAAAGAGGAGGAGAATGTTGTTACTCAGTTGGGAAGGGAGATTGAAGCATTAAAGCTCCAAAAGGAGGAGGAGGCCCAAGCAGAGGAATTGGCTCAACTGCGACAGGAGCTGCAGGAAATCAAAGGGGGCGGCATCAAGAGTGGACTTTGGTGTTCCATGTGCAGCAAGCAAGGGCATATAGTAAGTGAATGTCCTCTGTTAAGTGTGACTTGCCAATTATGCAGGAAAGCTGGTCATGAGGCCCAGGAATGCCAATCAAGGGGAATACCTGCAGCAACATATTGGACACAAGGAGGACCCCTACCACCAACAAATGTAATGGTGGCGGCACCCCAATCAAGGTAACACTTACAACCCTAGACAGAGGAATAACTTTGCCAATGGGCCTATAAGGCCAATCATTTGTTTCAGATGTGGAGAATGTGGGCACTATAAAAGTAGATGCACTCTACCAGAAAATGCCCCTCCTTGCAGAAACTGCCCAGAGGCCAGAGACCACTATACAAATTGTTGTCCTAAGAATTAAGCCTCTTCATCCGGGCCCCATATTCAAATGATTTCTGTGCACAAAGATGAAATGTTAGATCAAGTCAATGAGCCATCACCATCTACCAGGGTGGTGCAGTTAGAAGAAATAGAATCTTTTAGAGTGCAGACAAGAAATAAAGGAAAGGCTCAAGTAGATATAGCTCAACAACCAAGAATTGATGGATTGAACAAAGACAAAGAGACATCTGAAGATAAGGCCACTGCATGTGCAGATACAAGGCAAAAAGGAGATCCCATATGTGCCAGTGATGCCATTGGGCATGCATTCAACAGGGCTCAGGAGGAGTTTGGTAAGTCAATTGGAGCCCATGCTCTTAAGGAATCAGAGGCTTCAAAGCTTCTCAAATCCATGAAAAAGGAGGTTAGTATTTTTTATTTAATAAAGATGGATGGGAAATTCAGGTCAGAACTATTGCAGATAATTGATGAGGCTTCCACTACAAGTTTGGTAGCAAAGACTGTTGTTTTACATAAAGGAAAAATTGTAGGGGAAGCACCCCTTACAGATTATAAAAGTCCTCAGCTGGCAGTATCTATCAAAGGGCATGAATTTCAAGGAGTTATTGTGGATGGTGGTTCTGGCATTAACTTGATGCCTGAACATGCAATGGAAAAGATTGGACTCCACCCTTCAAGGCCTGAAAATTTCACTGTTACTTTGGCAGATCAGAGCAAAGTAAGGCCCTTGGGAGTGATCCCAAAAGTTCCACTTGAAGTACAAGGTAATCTATTCATTCTGGATTTTGTGGTTTTAAGATTGCCCCAGGTTGAAGGAGGATTTCCCCTCTTAATTGGAAGACCATGGTTGAGACATGCAAGTGTCATTCATGATTGGGGCAAGGACACTATGTGGGTACAAAAGAAAGGGCAAGAGCTGATACAGATTCATTTAGAAGAGGGCCCAGATAATCAACGAAACACCAGCATGATGCAAACAATTGGCATTTGCATGGAACCAGAATCAGAGGATCAACCCCAAATAGATTTCGAGGAAGAAGAGGATATTCTAAATTAGCTCCAAGCAGGCAACTCTTCCTCTTGTTTTGGAATTTTTCTTAATAATTCTTGCACGACTGAAGGTTATGATGAAGATGAGGAAAAAGTCAAGGTTGATGGATTGGGAGAGCCCATCACAGACCATAGAAGGGGCAGGAAGACACCCCTCAAATACAACTTGGAGGAGGATATGACAACCACAGATAAGGAAGTTACTAAAGTTAAAGGCAAGGTAAAATATTCTAGTGAAGAGTGTTATTTTCCAATTCAAGAAATACCTGCAGGATGGATGCAGGATAAGGAGGAACACATTGAAATCCATAATACCCCTGCTTATGAAGCAATGCACGAAAAGCTAGTGGAAGAAGACAAGGATGGAGATGAGCACAAAGATAATATGGTAGAAAGAAATCCTGTCAAAGAAATACAATTAGGCACTCAAGACAATAATCGGCCACTTTTGGTGGCCACTTTGTTGTGGAACCACCCAGGGCTCCTTGAAAAGGTAAGATCATTCTTGACCCATTATACAAATGTTTTTGCTTGGCATTATAAAGACTTAGAAGGAGTGCCTGCCAATTATGGAGAGCATAGAATCCCTTTGGTTGAGGAAGCCAAACCAATACGAGGGAAGAGTTATAGACTCAACCCAAAATATGCCGAAGCTGTTTATGTAGAAATACAGAAGATGGAGGATGCAGGAATCATTATTCCTGTGGAACACTCAGAGTGGCTCTCACCTATGGTTATAGTGCCAAAGAAGAATACCAATAAAATCAAAATTTGCGTTGACTTTAGAGCACTTAACAAGGTGACAATCCCAGATGGATTCCCAATGCCATTTGCAGAGCAGGTCATTGAAGAAGTGGTTGGACATGCATTATATAGCTTTATGGATGGCTTCAGTGGCTATAATCAAATATCAATACACCCAGAGGATCATGAAAAGACTACTTTTATCACACCTTGGGGAACATATGTGTATGTAAAAATGACACTTGTGCTCAGAAATGCTCCAACCACCTTTAACAGAATGGTCAATCTCATTTTTGGCCCCTTATTGCTGGATTCACTTAGAATCTTCATGGATGACTTCTCTTTGTTTTTAGGTTCTCACAAGGAGACTCCTTTAGATTGTTTGGACCATCACTTGCGATAGCTACAGAATGTTTTTAAGAGATGCAGGGAGACTAAGCTAAAGCTCAACCCAAACAAATGTCATTTCTTGGTTACAGAAGGAACTCTTTTAGGACATGTGGTGTCGGCTAAAGGTATGGCCCCAGATCCTGACAAAATAATTTCTATATTAAAGTTGCCTAAACCTAAATCTCCTAAAGAGATTCAGAGTTTCTTGGGGCATACTGGATACCATAGAAGGTTTATAAAAATGTATGCAGAGATAGCCAGACCACTGGCTAGACTTATAGGTAAAGAAATACCTTTTACATGGGAAGAAGAGGAGGAAAGAGCATATCAAACATTACGTTCAAGGTTAGTGTCTGCTCCCATTTTGATCACACCTGAGTGGTAAAAAATCTTTCATATACATGTAGATGCCAGTGCCTATGCAGTGGGGGCATTTTTGACCCAACCTAGTGAAGAATTTAAGGTGGACAGACCAATTCAATATGCCAGTAGAATTTTGACCAAGGCTGAAAGGAATTACAGCACTACAAAAAGGGAAGCCCTAGCCATGGTTTTTGCTGTCCAAAAGTTTCGTCATTACTTACTGGGAGTAAAATTTGTTATTATAACGGATCACCAACCACTAAAATGTAGTCCACAGACCAGGTAAAGAAAATGTGATGGCAGATCACCTATCCAGAATCAATGTGATGGATCAAGCTAGTGGAATCAATGATGAATTTCGAGATGCTAATCTGTTCGTTGTACAAGCTCAAGGTTGGTATTATGATATCAAGAATTTCATGAAAACTGGTGTGTATCCAGAAAAGGCTAGTGTTGTGCAAAGGAAGAGACTGCTAATCAAGAGTAGACCGTATACCTTCATTGAAGATAAATTATATAGACAGGGAAAGGATGACAGGTTTAGGAAGTGCTTAGAAGAAGAAGAAGTGAGGGAACTCCTTCAATCTGCACATGAAGGAACAGGTGGTGGGCACCTTCTAGGGCATATTATGAGTCAGAGGATCCTCGATGCTGGTTTATGGTGGCTTACATTATTCAAAGATGTTGATGACTGGGGAAAAGCATGTGATGTTTGCCAGAGGTGTGGCCCTAAGCCCACCAAGCAGAGGCATAACCCCTTGATTATTTCCACATCTTGGCAACCGTTTGAGAAGTGGGGGTTAGATTTTGTAGGGCCTATCTACCCTCCATCGATTCTAAAAAGAGAGAAGTATTTATTGATAGCCACAGACTATGCGACGAAATGGGCTGAAGCTATTGCCTCCTCTGACTGCAGTGCCCAAACTGTTGCTGATTTCATTTACAGTAGCATCATTTGCAAGTTTGGATGTCCACTTGAAATTTGTACAGACAAGGGTACTCATTTTGTGAATAAGGTACTACAGGAAATTTTCAACAGGTATAGAATTCTACACAGAACTTCTTGTGCCTACTATCCAAGAGCTAATGGACAGGCTGAATCAACAAATAAGGTATTAATTTCCATGTTAAGGAAAGAATGTATGTTGCAGCCCACTTCCTGGGGCATTGCTTATCAAGGTACCCTATGGGCATACAGGTTAGCTTACAAAGAGGCCACGGGATATTCTCCATTCCAACTGGTTTATGGCATATTGCCAATTGAACCCTTTGAATTTTTACATGGTCCCCTAAAGTGGCATTCATGTAGGGAAAGAAAGATTGTGGTGTCTCTCAGAGGCTGGGAGCCCTGCATAAAGTAGAAGAGATTCATCTACTAGCAACAAAACAATTGATAGAAACTCAGATGAAGAGGAAGGAGGCACATGATCGACATCTGTGGAACAACAACATAGAGCCATACATGTTAGTTATTCTCCATAGACCCCATCTTCATACACAAGTGAGAGGAAAATGGCTCCCACACTGGGAAGGCCCTTATCAAGTTAAAACAATGCTAGACTGGGGTGTTGTGGAGTTAGAGACCCTACAAGGAGAGGCCTTGCCACTGGTCAACATATCAAGGCTCAAGGCCTATCATCAACACACTTGAAGAAGTATGGATCACCTTGAACTACAAAATCTGTCCAGGTTGTACATAGCTTTCTCATCAAACCTCTGCAAAAGTACAATTTCTGGGTATTTTCTGGGAATTTTTTTATCATTTTTTATCCTTTTCCGATATCGTTTTCTTGCCAAAAAAATTTTCAGATTTTCTTTGGTATTTTTTTTGGATTTTTTCTCCAATTTTCTCTATTTTTGGATAATTTTTCAAAAAAAAATGCCCCCCTGGATTTTTCGGGTTTGAGGATTTAAAAAAAAAAATCTCCCCCTTCTCCCTCTCCCCTCTCTCTCTCTCTCTCTCTCTCTCTCTCTCTCTCTCTCTCTCTCTCTCTCTCTCTCTCTCTCTCTCTCTCTCTCTCTCTCTCTCTCTCTCTTCCCCCCCCACCCCCTCCCATTTTTTTATATATTTTTATTTTTATTTTTTATTTTTTGTTTATTTTTTTCTTATTATTCTTTGTTTTTTTATTATTTATTGTTTTATTTTATTTTTATTTTTCTTTTGCTTTATTTTATTTTTCATTTTTTATTTATTTTTCGGCAGCGTCCAAGAAAAAACAAAAAAAAAGGCAACATTTTTATTTTTATTTTTTTTATTTTCTTATTTTTTATAAAATACTGGAAATTTATATTATATATATCTATATTTTTTTTTTTGCATGGCTCAACTCTTTTGGCTCTGGATCGTGCCTCGGATGGCCTTTTTTTCAAATTTGGAGTCATTTTCATGTATTTTGGCACCTCTAGATTCATTTTTTGACTTAATTTTTCCAAAATCCACACTTCTCTCTGACTTTTGGTCAAACCCACATGTTTTGAGCACATTTATCACATGGTTTTATTTCCCCACATTGTCCACATGGTTTATTCTCACCTTCTCTTACCTTATGTTTCATAATTTCCCATATGCACCCTCTGTAGCTCTACTGTAGCTCTACTGTATGATCATTTTAACCCTCTCTAGACCCCATAATCATACTCCCAATCCGTCCCTTTACCAATCTGCCCAGCCACATCCTTAACCCTCCCAACCCCATCCATCTCCGCCGCTCAGCCCTCCCCTCCACCTCCTTTCTACCCTCCCATTGCCCCCCTTTGTTTTTCCATGGCAAAATCCACCTTTTGGTTCTTCTCTAGTGCTTGTTCTATCCTGCTTTTGGTGGAATTGGTTGCTGCTCAGGTGTCCTCTTCACGATTTTACAGCTCCATAATCATGGTATCCTATATGCTCAGAGTTTTAGCTGTAGCTCTTCGGGACGAAGAGCACATTAGGTGGTGGGCAACTATTGAGCCCATAAAAGTCATAATGGTCAAAGTCAACCATAGTCAAGGCAACCACAATCAAAGTCAAAAGGTCAAAGTCAACAAGGTCAAGGTCAAAATCAACAGGTGCAAAGTCAAAGTGCTAAAGTGCAGGTGTCAAAGTGCACAGGTAGTGCACAATTAATTGTCCACAAAGGGTAAATTGGAGAAAGTGGGTTGCAGGTTGCAGAGGTATTTCTCTAATTTCCCTAAGGCTCAAAGTGTTTCTAAAGTGTTTTGGAAGGTTCAGGTGAACCCTCCCTTATGTGCACATTTGAAGAGTAAAAAGGAAAATGTGAAGGTATGTGAAGCGGCAGCGTACACAAAAGTGAAAGTATGGCCCCCCAATTAAAATTTTTGGTTTTAGTCTAAAGTCACTATAGGACAAAACAGGGAGTCGTTGGCTACCACTTGTGAAGAAAATCTTGGGACATCAAAGTGAGCACCAAGATGCTCTTGCAGTTAGGAGCGTACGTGAATCGACACACTCAAATCAAGGCAAGGACTATTCTTGGACAATTCTAAGTGTAAGCAAGAGTGGGCATAGTCTATGTGAAGCAAGAGAGAGAAGTGCAAGAGACACACAGTGTGCGACGCAGAGAGTGAAGTGCAAGGTGTGCATGAAGAGTGACCAAGAAAGTGTGCAGAGAAGTGCTAAGCTTGTCCCCCAAGGATCCCAAGGTCTTATTGAAGTGTGCACGTGCCGACAGAAGGTATCCATCCCTCCCCCTTAGTGGAAGCTTGGTGCAAGGTGTGCACAAGAGCAGGCTTGGAGAAGGTGGAGGTTTGGTGCAGAGGAGGCCGGCTGCAACAAGTCCCTTGGGTATTTGGTATTTTGTAATTGAGCACTCTGTGGGGTTTTGCTCAGAAGCATTGGTTTCTATTGTGCTTCAACCTTGTATTTGTCTTACTGTAATCAACCGACACAGAGGCTTCCAGTGTGTATTTTCTCTTCTAGTCTTTCCCTTTTCTCCTACAAACACTCAAATCCCTTCTTGGCTAAGAATCCCCCAACAGTAAGCAAATCGTAAACGGTCGGACACGTCGCGTTTGTGGAGGTGTCACCTCTGGTGTGGTGGTGGCTCCCCTTGCTTGGGCACACGGTAATTGGACAGAGCCTCTCATTTTCTTTGATGGGGGTCTTGCTGTTGATAGCCGTCTCTAGAATTCCTGAGCTGTGGACCACACTAGTGCCCTTTGAATAGGCACGTCATAAGCTAAGCACCTGTAAATTATTTTTGTCAGCGCACAACACCCATGAAGCATGTTCTTCTGTTTCTTATTCCATCGTTGATGTGCTAGGTGGATTTGATCTATGGTCTAGTGTGGTAAATTGATTGTGAGATCCTCTGTCTCCGCCAAGTACAAGCTGAACCAGATTCTTTTTGGTGGCATAGTGAAGCGTTCTTGGGCGGGGAAGGTGAAGTGTTGCATGATCGTTCGTAGGTGGAGTGCGATGGTAGGAGTCATAGCAACCATATCCTTTATCTTGTTAAGATCTTTGTGTTTCATTCTTCCAAGGATCAATGTTTCCTTCTCTGTGGGAATGTGCATGCCATGCATATCCAAGGCCTCCCGTACTAGGTTGAGGGTAAGCTTGAATCTCTTTAGTTCATGGCCAGGCGTCAATGAGGGGAGCACAAAGGTGTTATCACCTCCCTTGGCTCTGCTCGGGTGATGGTACTGATCAAATAGGAGCAATGCAAGAAGTCTGGCTTAGGTAGGAGTGCCCGAAAGTAGCTATCCAAGCCTGCTTTGGTCCATACAGATCGCATTACTTCTACATTCTGGTACTTCTCGAATTCACGGGTGAAGAAATGGTATCTTCCCCATTTGCCATTAAACTCAATTTCTGCCTCCCAAAAGTAGGTGCCTTCTCCCAATGGTCTTGCGACATCACTGAACCAATGTGCGTGTTTCCCCACTTGAGAAGTGTGTCCCTACGGAGGGTCTTGAATGGGAAGTACATGCACAGCTCTAAGTTCTTGAGGTCTCTCGGTGAGTTGTGGTTCGAGGAGGAGGGTTTTAATGTCCACTATCTAGGCGCTGGACCCGGCCTGGGAACTGGTACCTTCTGCTTCTGCCATGTTACTTCTTGTTTGCTGGTTCTGTGAGAATATAGAAGCATGTGTTAACATTGTAATAGACAAGATAGAACAATTTTTGTCCCCGTTACAACATTAACATGAGGTTAGTGGGTTAGTGAGTGCTCGGTGATTGTGTGTAGTTAGTGAATGAATTATCCTATGAGCTCAATGGGAAGATGTAGTGTGGGAATGATGCAGTTAGTAGGTGGACATAAATTTACAAATGGGGGTCGGGGGGTTTATTACAAGGTTTAGGCTGCCAAACACAGTTGATGGCTTTTGGTTTTGATTTTGTGGAGACTTTGGAGGGCTTTATAAGAGAGTCTGCTTGGAAATGAGGCTTTTTAGGGACCCATTTACAAGTGATTCTGCTCGTGCTCATGGGAGAATATGTGTTCGTGCGTGTTGAATAGGAGTGGGTATCAGATGTTTGAGTGAGTGAACCATGTTGTACATGGTGTGGTCTGTGTGTAGCTATTTGAGCCCACAAGCAAGCCTTAGGCACCCAAATTTGTCTGGATTGTAGGTCAGCCTTCATTGACTTTTTGGGTACCCAGATAGACTTCACTTTAGGGGAAGACGTTTTGAAAGACTTCTTATTGGTGTCCTGTCGTTGCCCACTAATATGAAGCTGAGCCAGTGGTTGTGACTGGACCGCAACACGCTGATCACCTTTCCACACCCACACTTGTTTTGGTGGTTGAGACACCATCCTTTGTATTTTCTTTTGGCTTCGAGCATAATTCATCTACTTCTTCTGTATTTGATCCGCCTTTGGTTGGTGCATCCCTGTGGCTTTTGGAAAAGAATGGAGTTCCATCGTATCCTTGACTCCTTTGTTGAGATAATCATCCCTCTGCATCACATAGTTTTGGACAAGAATAGCATGGTCATCTTCATGTGTACTCCTGGAAGGACCAGGAGTTTGTGCCTTTCCTAGTTCCTTGAGTGCCTCATTTTCTAACTCAAGTGTAATGCGGTTCTGATGTACCCAGACCTGAAGAAGTCCACTTCTTAGGTTTAGGTTGACTGCATGATCATAGATCCAGTCTTGACCCAAGACAAGCGGTTTAGTGAGATCCTCATCTTGACACACTAGTACTTTAATTGTCATTAAAACATCTTGAATGTAGAGGGGAAGTTCCACCTCGCCCATGCAAGGGGTTTCCACACCTCCCAATCCTATGAGGTATGCTTCCACAAGATTGACATTTAAGTTCAATTCTCTACAGTAAGAAAGTTGAACAGCACTAGTGGCTGCACCTGAGTCAATCAAGGCCCTTACAGTCCTTGCATTCTTCCCTTGTCCTATCTCTATGGTTACAAAAGGACGTCGGTCAATTATTCTACGAGAGCTAATACCTGAAACTTCACACATAGCCATATGATATCCTTGAGCTGCATAGGCATCTGTCCTAGGCTGATCTCTACCCTGTCTTCTCAACTTCATCCTTCGGATGTGTTCCAATGCTTCTGCCTGTGCCTCTTCTCGAATTCACTTTTCCTCTTCTTTACGTTTCTTTGCAGTATTGAGTCGATTTAACATCTCCTCCGTGAGGGGTTCTTGGTATAATTTGACTCTGCATCCGCTGATGTAACTAGGGAGGACATCACCTTCTAGTGCAGCTAGCTGAACTGCTCCACTTGTTGAGATCCTATTTATGATCATAGGTCCATAGCCTCTCTTCTCTAATTTTCATGCATGTTGCTTCAATGTGTAGACTAGTACTAGGTCTCCTGCTTTTAGGCCCTTATCCTTCACATGTGCATCTAAATATGCTTTTTGCCTCTTCTTGGCTGCATAAATTCCTACTGCAGCTCTTAATCTTGTTTCACCTAGTCGTTCAAGGTCAAAGATTCTAGAGGAGAGTTCATGGCCTGTCCAATCATGCTCTTGTGCCAATTTCAATGTAGGTATCAAGAAGTCCAATGGTAGTACTGCATTTTGGACAAATACCATCTGAAAGGGTGTGGCTTGGAGTACCGTTTTATAGGCAACTCTGTAAGCCCAAACAGCATGGTGTAGCTATTTGTCCCAATCAGAGCATTTATTATTCATTAATTTGGTGAGCACATTGCATAGAATCTTATTTGTGCTTTCGGCTTGCCCATTCGCTTGTGGGTGATAGGGGGCAGACTTCTTGTGTATCACCAAGAACTCTTAAAGAAGATTTTCAATGACTTCATTTAAGAAGTGAGTACCTCTATCACTCACTAACTCTATAGGTAGCCCATATCTGGTGAACACATTCTCAAATAAGAACTTAGCTGTCGTTTGAGCATCGTTCTTCATTGTGGCTTTCACTTCTACCCACTTGGTTAAATAGTCTATGGCCACAATGATGTATTCAGCATGGGAACTCTTGGCTGGGGGATTAATAGGTTCGACAAATTCTATTCCCCACTTAGAGAATGCGCGTCCACCCATGTTGCTCTAGCACAATGGTGAGAACCACGTTAAGAAGCTCCACCTCCTTAATGTCAATCTGCGGAAGAGATAGGAGTGATATGAAGATCGTGAATGTGAGATGAAGTGAGAGTGAAGGTGAGAAGCATAGAGATGCACACACACATACACACACACAACGAAGAGACAAGCAAGACACAATGGAAGGTGGGAAATTAGTTCTATTACTCAAGAACACTATTACAAGCTCAAAATAGCTCTAAGCTCACACTAGCCAACACTAACCAACCTCCAAAATGAGCTCTCTAGCTCTTTTTATAGTTTCTAGACTAGTTTTGACCGGTTTCACATCTAGTGACCGTCATAGTTAAAAAATAGGTCCTAGAGGCTATTTGGAAGGGTAAACGATGTCTAAAAATAACGAAAATTGGTACGCGCATTCTACCTAAGCTCCTCAAGCTCGAGGACTCCTCGGCTTGCACAAAATGGAGCTATGAATTAGAAAATGGGATTTTGTCTATATTACATATGTTACAAGAGTGATGAAAATCACTGTTGGATGTTTGAAGAGGTAATAAAAACATAATTGTTTAAAAAATAATCCGACTGGCTCCCTGCTCCGTCGTTACATGCTTCCGTGACGTCTATGCCTCTGGCTGCTTCCAACACCCCCCTCCCTCTCGCTTCTGTCGTCCCTGACAGAACCTTGTTGTGAGGTCTGTCGGATGTAGTTTTGTAGGAGGTCGTGAGCGAGGGTGTGCTCAGATACTCGAATGCCTCGGGCCAGGTCGGCCTCGAGTTTCTCCCAATTAACTGGTTGTGGTTCATCGGATGGAGGGAGTCTGTAATGCGTGGAATACACCAACTGTTCACAGGCAAATAAGTGCAATAAGTGGGTCGGCCTGCTGATGAACACTTCAGAGTGGTATTCCCAAAATCCGGTGGTGAACATCTCTTCAAATGTCTGCTTGTAGCACGCCGGTAAGTACTTGACTCTGCAATGCCAGGCGTAACAAACCCGGAGCGATGGCGTCGTACTCATGTCATATGCGAGATCCAAGTTGCCATGCTCAAATCCCGGGGTGTTAACATGTGGTGCTTTGACTCGCCGGAAGACTTTAAATATCATTTGCATCATGTCAAATATCTTGACAGTCATATGCGCTGCTATATCATCCATATATCTCAAGCGAGGGAGCCAGTGACGGATTGTAGCCATCATATAGCCAATAGTTGGTAACTCGATGGGTGGCTTAAAATAGGGGTAGTTCAGCCAGTCTTGGCACTGCTTATTGTTTTGTACTTTGATAGCGAAGGCAGTCCAGGAGCGGCGTCGTGGTACTGGTCCCCAACACGGATTGTATTTTAAATGTAAAGGTGCCTTAACCCATGTGCTCATCATTTCAGGGTACTCCTGTAAAAGACGTGTACGCCAATCTGGTTGATAAATAGTACCTTGTTGCGCATCCAGTGGCAAGTCTTCAGGCTCAAATTGAGTTGCATGTGATGGCTTCTTGCCAGTTCGCTTCTCTATGGCCAGCTGGTATTCGGCCATTAGCATGAAGTATGGTTTGTATTGAAGCTCATGCCCGGATATGTACCTGCGTGGGGCCAATTGAGCAAAGTAGGGAGATTGCAATATTCTTTCTTCGATCATGGCCATAGCATGTAGCTGGGCCTCGACTCTAGCTGAGTGCGTTGTTCCAAGTTCCTCAATCGTTTTCATCCACGCGGGGGTAGGAAGTTCATAGGTCATCTGGCCTTCGGCCGTGACACGTCCGCCTGGGATGGGTTGTGGCTCGTACGCTTCTTCAAATGTTTCCTCCACTGGGATGGTGACTGTTTCTTCTTCAGCCGGAAGTTCAGGTGGCGAATCTGGCCTTGGTGGCGCTTCATATACTTCAATTCTTGACTGAAGAGTGATAACCTGGGCCCGTAATGCGTTGAGTTCGTCAAAAATTTCAGGGTCCACAGGTGCTGGTAATTCTGCTGCTACTTGTACTTGTTGTGTTGCTGGTTCTCTGAGTTGTAGTAGCTTGTGATCTTCCTTTAACTTCTGATGCTCTTCGTTCATTCGATCATAGTCCTCGAGCAGTCGGACATGGTCATCTAGCAACATCTTCATTGCTTCGGATGGGATTGCCGTGAATCTGCTAGGGCTTAAGGGTTGTTCTGGATGGTCCAATGCCGCTTCCAAATTCTCTCTATTCTGTTCTTGGAGTCTCTGGTTCTCCTCTTTTGCTGCGGCTAGGTGTCTTCTTAGTAAGCCCATGTTTCGTGTTAGCGTTGCATTGCGGACTGTCTGGGCTCTTAATAAATTATCCAAGTCAGCAGTGGCTTCCTTGGTCTTTTCTTCGCTTTCTAGCTCTAATTTGTGATATGCCTCACGTAATTCCTGGTAGCGGGTGTTCAGGGAGGCATTCTCTATAGACAATAAATTAAGCTGCGACTGTAAGTCATTGGTTGTCCTCTGCAGCTGCTGATAATTATCACCAAGAGACGTGAACTCATCTCTTACTTGCGTCATACATATGAACATTTGTCGGAATGCATTATCTACAGTGGGTGATAGTATTAACAGGGTGCTAAATGAAGATGCAGTTGGTGTGGATGCAACGGGAACGGGGAATGGGGATGGGAAGGTGGATGATGTAGTGATTGTTGAAAATTGTGATGTGCCTAAAAATGTTTGTGCCGTGAGTGAAGTGAGCGATGGTGCAGTGGGTGGTGAGATGTCCATGTCCGTGGACGTATCTAGTGCGGTGACCATGAATAGTGGTGTGATCGTGGGTGCTCGTGCTGGTGTAAATACGGGATTTACAAATGTTGAGGGGTAAGTTACAGGGGGGCTGGCTGGAGCAGTTTGGTGGAAAGGGGGAAGAGGGGTTACAGTGGGTCGGGGGGGTGAGACGGGGGAGAAGGTTAATGGCGGGGGGAATGGGAAAAGGGATCGTGGAGTTGTGGGGAAAGATGGAAAGGATTGGTGAAGGAATGGGTTGGATAGAAAGGTGGTTGTGGGAAGGGGTAGATTAGGGCTAATGGGAGCGGGAATAAAGGCGGTTTCTGCAACACCACCGGCAAATGAAGGTGTGGGTCTGGGGGAAGGAGGGTGAAAAGGGGAGGCTGGATGGACGGGTGGTGAGGTCGGTACTTCAGTGACTACTGAGGTTTGTACAGCTGGAGCACGGGGTGGGGAATCTACACAGATGGTTTCAACTGCCACCGAACTTTTGGGGACGAGGTATGCCTCCCTGGCTTGTTCTGAAGATTGTGCTCCGGTTGGTACACGAATGTACTCGCCGGGCTTTGAAAGTAGTCGTACTCTGCGGGGGTCAAACTGTGGCAGTGGCTTTCGTTGCAAGTACCTGAGTGCCTCGTTGGAGCCTACTGATTGAACTAATTCTTTGAATCCTTTGATATATGCGTCTTCAAATCCGCCTGTGATAAGTTCTTGTTCTATTATTTTTTGGCTCTCTTCCTCTGTCAGCTGCTTGCGTGCCCAAACTTTTTCCATAGTTCTATACAGCTTCTTGATAGCTAGAGTGTAAGCTGCTGCCTCGTAAGTTTCATCTTCATAGGTACTTGTATCGCCATGTGTGTCGGTTTGTTGGCCTTGACCATCTGTCTGTTCCTGCTCTTGGGATTCCTGTGTTCCCTGGCTAGCTTCGTCGTCTCCTTCGTCATCATCGGTTGCTGTCCTTTCATCATCGGAGCTGGACACGACTTGTCCTTGTGGCTGATCCCTGGGTGTGGTAGGGTAACTAGGCCTTTCGAATTCTTGAGAAAACATGTGCCCTTCTGAAAACCGGAACTCATTGGAGAATGCATCGGGCATCTCAAAATCAAACGTTTGGTCCAGTGGCTCTGCTTGTCCTGGTTCTAAATGCGGTATTGGAAAAGAGAAAGCTTCCGCACCGATAGTGGTGGGAAGTTCAGCTGCTGTGGTGATGGGTTCTGTGGTTGGGGCTGCTTGGGGTGCGATATTACTGGTGGTGCCCTCTGTTACCACTGGTCTAGATAACCTTATGCGGATAGGTTGTACCGTGGGAGTGGCTGCTGTTGGTGACTGCTCTGGAGATGGTTGTGGAGAGGGTGATGCTGGGACTTGTAGGCACGGGATAGTACCTCTCATCCGCTTTCCGGCTCTGCCTTTGCTAGACTTTCTAGCCTTCCTCGTGGTGCCTTTAAATGCTTTCAGTTCCTCACTGGTCATGGCACGCTCAATTGGCAAGTCATAAGCCAAGCACATCTAAACAATTCTTGTCAGCGCACAACATCCATTAAGCACTTTCTTTCGTTCCCATCTGTGTTGTGCCAAATACATTTGATCAATGATCCAGCTCGCCAGATCAACAGTCTGAGGTCCAGTACAAGCTAAGTATAATCCAAACCATATTCTTTTATGTGGCATGGTGAATCTGTCCTGAGCGGGGAATGCAAAATGTTGCATGCATATCCGTAGCGGCTTTGACAGCTCAGGTGTAATTGCTGAGATCTCCTCCCACTTAGTGACATCGCCACGCTTCATCTGTTCTGGGACTAGTCGTTCTTTCTCCGTTGGAGTGTGGGTTCCATGAATTTTGATGGCGGCTCTGATTAAATCCTTCGAAAGATAAAATCTTTTGTAAGGTGGATCTTCCACTAAAGAAGGTAAGATAAAGGTTCCTGGGATATCCTTATTCTCTGAGGCCAGCAAAGTAGTGATTAAATAATAACACCGATAAAAGTCAGGTTTGGGTAGAGGATCACTGAAATACTCCGTGAAACCGGCTCTGGCCCAAACATGAGTTAAGTCCTGGGTGTTCTGTAGGTCTTCGAATTCCCTGGAGAAAAATTGATACTTGCCCCATGTGCGGTCGTCAAATGTCATATTTGCTTCAAAAATGAAATCAGCATCAGATAAAGGTCCTGCTAGGCCTTGGAACCAGTGAGAGTTACGGTGTATCTTCTCGGTGTATCCCATAGGTGGGTTATCGATCGGCATGGGCCCTGGAAATCCTTGGCACTCTGGCGGTGGAGCAGTCGGGTGGGATTCTGCTCGTAAAACATTGAGGGGCACTGCCGCCACGCTGGGGCCTGCTTCCGATGGTCCTTCTTCGGTTTGCATGATGACTGGTGAGCTAATGGAAAAGATCTGCTACAAAAGATTAACACATTAGTATGGAAATTAATTATGATCCCATTAAGGTGAGACCGCAATCCCTTTCCATAACCGATGCGTAACCCGTGTAGCCAAGTGTCGTGAAGTGATTGATGCAATGATCTTTTTGCAGAGCTAATGCAGGTCTCTAGACATCTACATGTTTCAGATTATGCATACATTTCTTGATGAGGTGAGATTATGAGTGATGTGTGATGATGGTGGGTGAATTTATACAAGGTTTAAGGGTTAGTGATTTATTACAAGGTTGTATGTTAGTCGGGGGGTAGTTAGACAATGGGTTAGGGGGAGACGGTTGGACACGCTTCGGTATCCATTTCCTAAGAGTCCTTGGGTGGGTGATGTGGTTCTGCTGAGATACAGGAAGTGGTATCGGGTTTGGTGGTATTGAAGGATGAAAAGATTTCTGAGGGGCATATATTACATGGCTAGAGGGTTGAGATATAATACATTGTTTGGGTACCCAAATCTGCGTGGGTGTGGGTCTATGGGTAAGATATTTCTTGGCGATCCAAATTTGTCGAGTATTGATGCTTGTAGAAGAAGATCGAGAGGACCTTGTCTGCAGACTCTGCTTTTGTTGAAACTTTGTCCTGCTCTCTTCTGCAGTGTTGCTGATAGGCTGTGGTTGCTGTCCTTTTGGCACCCATATTTGTCTGGTGCCGCTTCCTTTGGGTGGCCTAGACTGCTTTCCTTGTTGTGTCTTCTGATACTGCCGTCGGTCTGGGTTCCTTCGTCGTGGTTGACTCTTTCGAGGTTGGGTTTGAGAGGTCCTTTGGACACTCTGCTTTGGAAAAGAAGGGAGATCCAACACTTGCGTGACCTGCCCATTAGGAAGTGATTCGTTCTTCATCTTTAATCTAGGCCAGTCCGTAGCAAGTTTGGGAGGATGAGCACCGCAAGGTGTTGTGCTCATTTGGCCGCTGATGCAACCCACCTGACCGCTGATTGTGTCCATCTGCCCTAGCGGTTGGGTCGCTGCCTCTTCTAGTTTGCAGGAAGTCCTCGGGAAGATCTCCTGTCGTCCTTCTAATTGACAACTGTCCATAGCCAAGCCCGAGTGGGTTGGTGTAGACGTAACGTGACTGATCTGACCCAAGATCTTTCGGTCTTCCGTCGCATGTATCTCATAGGGTCTAGGGTTACAAACCTCAATCGGAATGCCGTTAGGGAAGTCAAGCGGTATCACTCGGTTCTTTTCTAAGGTTCCAATCTGTAAGGAGCCTTGTCTAAGATTTAGGTCCACTGAGTGATCGTATAGCCAATCTTGGCCAAGGATTAGGGGTTCTATCAGGTCGTCATCATGGCACACTAGTAGCTTTGCTGTCATGGTCACATCCTTAATGAGGATAGGAAGGTCCACCTCACCCATGCAAGGGGTTTCCATGCCTCCTAGGCCTATGAGGTATGCCTCGATTGGCCGCATTTCTATTCCTGAATCCTTATAGTGGGACCATCTAATCGCACTAGTCGCAGCACCTGAATCAATTAAAGCCCTAAGCTCTTGGCAAGGGTTACCGTGCTCTAGCCTGACTGTAATGAATGGTCTCCTGTCCACTATACTAGGATGAGTTCGTGACTTTACCTCACACATAGCCATGGGATATCTGGGTGTAGTTTCCAGATGGTTATACTGCTCTCTCCCTAGTCCTTGTCTTCTTAACTTCATGCGTTTAATGCGTTCTATTGCTTCTGCCTGAGCTTCCGCTCGTATTCTATTTTCTTCCTCCTTACGCTTCTTTGCCAACGAGAGTCGTCTAAGCATATCCTCAGTAAGAGGTTCCTGATATAACTTGACTCTACAGCCACTAATATAATTAGGCATTATATCTCCTTCTAAAGTGGCTAACTGTACTGCTCCACTTGTTGAGAGTCTGTTAATAATCATAGGTCCATAACCTCGCTTTTCTAACTTTCGTGCGTGTTGTTTCAGCGTATATACTAGCACTAAATCTCCTTCTTTTAGGCCTTTATCTTTCACATGCGCATCAAAATACGCTTTTTGTCGCTTCTTCGCTGCATATATGCCTGCTGCTGCCTTTAGCCTCGTTTCTCCTAATCGTTCCAAGTCCATTATTCTTGTTGATAATTCATGGCTGGTCCACTGATGTTCTTGTGCAACCTTAAGGGTCGGTATCAAGAAGTCCAAAGGAAGCACTGCATTCTGACCAAAAACCATCTGAAAGGGAGTTGCATTGAGTACGGTCTTGTAGGCCACTCGATATGCCCAAACAGCGTGGTGTAACTGTTTGTCCCAATCTGAACGTTTGTTGTTCACGAGTTTCGTCAGTACGTTACAAAGGATCTTATTAGTGCTTTCAGCCTGACCATTGGCCTGAGGATGATATGGTGCAGATTTCTTGTGAATCACCATAAAATCCTGTAACAAATATTCAATGACTTGGTTTAGAAAGTGAGTTCCTCGATCGCTCACTAACTCTATAGGCAGTCCATATCTTGTAAAGACATTTTCAAATAAGAATTTTGCAGTTGTGTGTGCATCATTCTTTTTCGTGGCTTTTGCCTCTACCCATTTCGTAAGATAATCTGTCGCAACAATAATGTATTCCGCATGTGTACCTTTTGCAGGGGGGTTAATGGGTCCTACAAAGTCTATACCCCACTTAGAAAATGCACGTCCGCCCATCATGGGTTTCAATGGCATTTCATCTCTGCGCGTTGGAAACTGAGTTCTTTGGCACACATCACATCTCTTTACATAGGTATGCGCATCTATGTGAAGAGTGGGCCACCATAATCTTGCAAAGAGGATGGCTTTGATTATCCTATCGGGTCCAAAATGACCTCCTGCAACACCTTGGTGTGCAGTCTCTAGTATGCTCAGATAATCGCTCTCATGAACACATTGTCTTAGATATCCATCTCGTCCTCTTTTGTATAAATTATCGCCAATAAGGGAATAGTCTTGAGCTTCCTGCTCCAGACTACGTTGTCGAGCTAAGGTCATGCCTTGAGGGAATGTGTTCGTCCTCAAGTATGTCACTAAGGGTTCACTCCAGTCTGGTGTGAGAGACACATGATATAACGTAGCATGCTCTACTGGTGGTCTTTCACAACAAACATGGCATTCCTTACACAACCTGTAGACATCTGCTTCCATTGAAGGCCAATATACTCCTAGTCTATGCAGGGTCTGTAATGTTCGATGTTTCGAATGATGTTGCTTTAATGCACCTATGTGTGCTAATTGCAACCAATTCGCGTGTTCTGATTCATCTACACAACAAGCAAGAATTTTTTGATTATCCTATTTATATATGCTTCCTGCTAAGATTTGGTATCTCTGAGATTTGGTAATCTCTCCTTCTTTGATCTTTATCCTAGGGTTCTTGGGTCCATATGTGAGAATAGGGACTATAGGCTTAGCCCATTCTGGTGCTATCTCAAGGTTAAACAAGTATGCATCTGGTAATTCATCCGCTACTCCTTGAGGAGCTTCTCCTGAGGTTAATCTGGAAAGGTGGTCAGCTCTAAGATGTGTCTTTCCTTTCCTGACTACTACTTCAAAATCATACTCCATGAGTAATAGAAACCAACGTATCAATCGTCCCGTGTTACATGGTTTGTTGACTAAGTACAATAGGGCTTGATGATTTGTAAAGAACTTGAATTTGTTGGCCAACAAGTAGTGCCTGAACTTCTTTACTGCGTAGATCATCCCTAATCCTTCTCGTTCCGTCGTGGTGTAATTTCTTTCTGCTGCGTTCAATTGTCTGCTCGCGTAAGCTATGGGGAGATCTATGTTACCTTCATTCGTGGGTTGTGATAACACACATCCTATGGCGTAATTGGATGCATCCACATGTACATGGAATGGCTTACTCCAATCTGGGGTAGTCAATATAGGTGCTGAGCACAAGCGTCGTTTAAGTTCATTGAATGCATTTTCACATTCATCTGTCCATTCAAAATTGGTTAAAAGAGAGTACAAAGGCTTGGCTATGATTGCATACATGTGTATGAATCTCCTATAATATCCGCAATGGCCCATAAATGCCTGTACCTCTTTCACATTAGTTGGTCTAGGTAAATCTGCAATTACCTTCACCTTTTCTTCATCCGTAGAGATTCCATTTTTTGACACAATGTGTCCTAGAATTTTGCCTTGTCTGACCATGAAAACGCATTTTTCTGGGTTCAAACAAACCTGATACTCTTGACATTTGTCAAATATTTGTCTTAACTCTGGGATATGTGTCTGTCTTACATTTGAATGAGCACATATGTCATCGACATAAACTTCCAAACTCTTGCGTAGGAATTCCTTAAAAACATGACACATGAGTTGCTGAAAAGTGGCGGGTGCATTTGTTAAGCCAAATGGCATCACACGAAATGCAAATATGCCCCATTCAGTGGCAAATGCCGTCTTGTGTTGATCTTCTGGAGCAATAGCTACTTGATTATAGCCTGAAAATCCATCAAGAAAGCTGTAAACTTCCTTGCCCGCAACTCTTTCCAATAGATGTTCTGTGATAGGAAGAGGATAACTATCTCTAATCGTTGCGGCATTAACCTTTTTAAGGTTAATACACACACGCAATTTTCCATTCTTTTTGGGCACTACCACAATGGGGGATACCCATTCGGTATGCTCAATTTCGTAAATGAATCCTGCTTCTATCAAGCGATCTATCTCCTCTTTAATCTTCGCAGCGTAGTTATCATTGTACGTGTATGGTTTCTGTTTTGTCGGTTTTGCATCTGGAGTCATAGGGATTCTATGAGAACATATATCTGGATCTACTCCTTTCAGGTCTTTGTAACTCCAAGCAAACACATCTCTATATTCGTGCAATAGGGCAACTAGCTCTTCTTCTTCTTCAACTGTCAAATCATGCCCTATGTATGTGCATTTTTCTTCCTCTCCTTCTATGGCTACGATTATTTTCTTGGTTTTCTCGCGATTATCATATACTTGTCCGTCATTCGCCTTTCTATTAGGCATTCATACCATGATCCTTCTATCTTCGATTTCATATTTCTTGAAGTTCTCGGGTACTTCAAACAAAGATTCTTCTGTTTCTGACATGGTTTCTTTCTTCTTTCTTTTCTTGCCTTCACTCTTAGTAGTCACTTCCGTGGCTAACCTCACCTCATTCGTCATTTCCTCGTGTCTCTGAGGGTGAGTCTCTACTTCGTAGAAATATTCCTCTTCTGATGCAAATGGAGAGTCCATGATAATTGATTCTAAATCAAAATCACTTGCATCCTCAAATGCATCAGTGTTGGGTTCACACTCTTCTAAAATCGCATCGCCCATGATTGGCTCTATCGTGAAAACTGAAATGTCATAGCCATCCTCGTCACAGTGGGGTGTCCATTGTTCTTCATTGATGGCTACATCCATGGTTGCTAGGATTTCTGCCCAACCATGGGGTTCAAACTCTTCGTCTGGGAATACTACAGGTGCATAGGCTGGATCTTGTAGGGTTCGTGGATTTTGTTCTGCACCTAAGGTTCTGGCTTCTAACCTTTCTTCCTCTTGTTTAGCTACTTTACACATCCATAAATGAGTATCCTCATGCAACCAAGAAGGATCTGATTCTAATGAGTGCACGGATTCCGTCTCTACTTGTGTCTTATGGATGGTATTCCATTGTATTGGGGGTACATCTCTATGTGAATAGTCTTTAAGATTGACTTTGGTAGTCACTCCTAAATGTTGCAAGTACAAAGAATTAGTTCCCCAATCTTGTACAATTTGCAACTGACGCATGAATGGTCGTCCCAATATCATCTCATAAGCATGGTTTTTTGCAAAGTCACAAATGGCAAAAGTATGCTCAAATTCTACACCACAAGTGGTGAGAGAGATTCCTTCTAGTAAGCCTAATGGTTTTTCTATGTGTCCATCAGCCATTTGTAGTTTCTACCTGGTGGGTCTTAATGTTGGCTTACCCCAACGTTTCCATAGAGCGGTGGTAGCTATGGCTACTCCGGCTCCTGAATCTAAGATGGCTTTCGTGGTGTAGCCCTGATGGGTTATCGGAAGATAAGTGTTGCCTTCCTCTCCTTCGCTTACATCTCCGATCCTTTCCACGGGTATCTCTGGTACCTTATTTGGTGATCCTATTTGTGAGGGAGTAGTAGCAAGCTCGGGGAATTGATTTGCTACATGTTTCCACAATTCAGGTTTTACCTTCAATAACTCCTCCAGAGTAAGGTTACATTGTACTTTGGTATTTTTGATCACTTCCGTGTTTCTAGGGATCACTGATTCTTCATTCCTCACTATTATCGTGGGTGCTCTCATACTAATAGACTTTGCTTCCCAAGGTCCTGTGAACTGAGGTAATTCTTGTAAAGAATTAGATTCAAATCTTGTGTGTTCACTCAGTTGTTCTTCCTCTACATCATCGTATATAGAGGGAATGTCTTGGGGAAATTGTTCCTGCAAGTCATCTATTTCTTGAATAGGAGGATGGGTTCCTTGTTCTTTTCTCCATTTCTCTTCTTGTATTTCTCTCAAAAATTCATGTGAGTACCTATGTATGGAAGACAAATTGTCTTGACTTTCTGTATTGGGTACTTGAGACAGGGATGGTGCATTATTTTCCTGTGTCTCTGGGACAATAGGGTTCCTATGCTGATCCTTTTTCTCTTTGCTTTCAATCAAATATTCTAGCCTCTCCATTAGTCCTTGAAAGTGTAATTCCGGTTTTGCCATGTTATTCCAATTAAGATATCTAGAGGCTTCGAACAAAGCTTGTGCTAGTTCTACCATCTTCATGCAAAGTTTAGTTCTCTCAATTTCTAGATCAGCTCGAGGGTAGTTCTTGCTCATTTCAGCTACCTGAGGTCCCTCTTCTAATCTAGCCTGATATGCACGAAACATCATGTCTAGATTCTCTGGTATGGGTTCCGCTAAAACTGATCCTGATTTTTGAGCTGGATTCTCTTGATTCAATTCCTGTGAAGTCAATTCTTGGATTTTAGCTCTAGATTCCTTTAAACTTCCTTCCAACTCACTTATCTTTTTACTCCATTTTCTCTTAATTCGTTCTCTAGAATCTTTCCAAGATTTTGTCTTTTTACTACTAGATTCTGCAACTTCACTGGTTTCGGCTACTTTCTCTTGATTAAGCTTTTGGTTCTGTAAGAGCGCCTGGGCTCTTGTTATAGCTTGGATAGGCACGTATGTAGGGTTGGATCCATCTGCGTTATTTACAATACCTATCACGTTGATCGGTGTCACATTCGGAGCGTTAACTGGGTTCTTAGGACAATCTTTGATTATATGCTCTTTGCCACAATCGGCACAAAAGCCTTGGATGTTATAGTATTGTGATTGTCCTGATATCGGGGGGTGTGGACAATCCTTTATGAAATGATCTCCTTGGCACCTAAAGCATGGTCCTCTAGGGCCCTGTGGTCTCTGTTGTCTTGATTGGGGCCGTGGATTTGGGTTTGTGTACATCACATTAGTATAGTCGGGCTCCCAACTAGGTTCCACTGGTGGACTATCATAATAATATGTCTCCACCTGTTCTGGTGACTCTGTGTAATATGCGGGTGGACTATCGACATGCGTAGAGTCAAAACTGTTTGAGTGTGGGTCACTCTCTGTGATCAAAGGTGAAGAAGGCACTAAGGCCCTACTTAGGTTCTCTTCTGCAGCAGCATATTTGACTGAGATGACATTCGCTGGTGGGGGTGGCTGCTGAGCTAAGACAGGTTGAGGTCTCTGTTGAGCCTGGTATGGGTAGTTCTGAGGAGGCCTATAGTAATAAGGCTGAGCATTGTATTGGCCTTGATACCTACCTGGCTGTGCGTATGCTTGCGGGTAGTTCTGTCTCACAGTTTGTTTGTTGTACGGGCAGTCCTGAGCCGTATGATTCGTGTATCTTCTCTCAATTGCACAGTATTGGCCACTAGGATTGGCCTGTGGTTGTGGTGCATTGGGACACATAGTTGCCAGATGATCACCACCACAGGTGTAACAACGCTTGTTTGTTAGCACCCTCGGTTTAATAGAAACTCCTAGTTTCTGGGCCACTTTCTCTGCTAGGTCCTCTATCGAGTTAGACAATTTCGTGGATGCTAGAGATGAACAGTCTGAGTCCTTATAGACCTTGGAGAGTTCCAACTCGTCTCCTAAGTTGTCTTCAATGTCTATACAAATTCTTACACATTGCTCTAGCGTCCTGGGTTCTTTTAGGTATACGTAGGAGCGTAGTTTAGAGCTCAACAAGCCATCTAGAAACAATGACACTTGCTTAGCTTGTGAGGGTAGCTCTTGCGTTGGACATCGTTCAACATATTGTCTAAACCTACGTCCTGCGAGTCTAACTGTTTCTTGAGGGGTCTGTTTGAAGCTATGAATCAACGAAGACGTGTCATGTCTAACCCCACTTTTAGAGAATTCAGTGATGAATGACTCTAAAAAGTGATGGATGTCTCTAAATTGCCTTTGTTGCAAAGGTTGGAACCAAGTTAAAGCTGTATTCTTTAACGTTAGTCCAAATGCATTGTATTGCGTGAACATGTCTTCAACTTGTTCGGCTCTTAGTACTTGCTTGAATTCTGCGACATGGTCGTAGGGATCTCCTGTCCCATCAAAATAATTCTTCATTGATTTGACTAATTGAGTGGGTCTCAATATTCTTGCGTGTTCGCGTGGTCTAGGTAGAGGAAAATCATCTCTACCACCTGGTATTCCATGATCTCTTTGTCTATCCACTCTATTAGTGTCCGTGGTTGTTCTATCTCTCCCTATGGGATGAGTGAAGCTTACTTCTGGTCTCTCTTTATTTCCCTCTCTTTGATTTCCATGGGCTGAGGAGGTTCCTGCCCCTTGTTGACTTGTATTCATGTTTGTTCTAGATGGAGGGAATACCAATTCTCCTCTCCATGTGTATGTGTTTTTAGCGCGGTCGGGTACCACAAAGACTCTTTCTGAAGTCTCATCCAGGTATACAACCTTTCCAGGTGTATCCGGGTCCTTGAACTCGTATATAGTGATGATACCTACCTCACTAAGCATCTCGGTCTTGTATCTCCAAAAGGCTTCATCCGTTTCTTTATTTACAAACAACTCTATGCTTCTGTTGTCCTGAGGGATCCATTCTGGGATTAGTACTCGTGTCAGTACAGATTTCCCTCTAGGTGTTCTAGGCTCGTCTAATGGTTCTTTTCCTTGAGGTTTTGCTTTCGTCTCTAGTTGAATCACGCCAAACTCGTTCGTATTGTTTGGCTGCGTACTTAAGATGTACATCGTTCCTTCCTTGTCTATGTACGCGTCTCTCTCAAATTTCACCACTGGTCTTTCCAATCCAATGGGTTGATCGGGGTTGTGCATTTGCACCACTTGTCTTCGCAAACCATCCTCATAGATGCGAGCACCTAGACGGTTGGTTCGGAGAAACTCTAATTGTGTTCTATAGGGTCCTTCAGGTTTTTCTAAATAGGCTACATTCGACCCTCCTTCTGGTCTTTCTGTGCTAAATGCCATTTCTGATCCGCTGGTGTCTGAGCTCTCGTAGGGGTAATTACTGTTCAATTGCTGAGCCCACGATCGTGCAGTAGTTCTTACACTTGCCTCTGAAGATCTAAGGCTTCGTCGGTCTGACTTACCTATATGTTTGCCCGATCTAAGGTTCATTAATTTTCTTCCTTGCACACTCAGTACACGCTCAGATTGTCACCGATTCTTTGTTATTACTTTCTTGATTCTTTTTAGATTTCTTTAGATTCTAGTCTTAATGTATGCGTCAGGAATTCGACTTTCCGTTATAAGTTTGAGTTCTCGTTCCGTCAGACTTAGGTTCTTTCTTTTAGGTTTTTTGTCACACACACCTTTTCTTTAGTCTTGAACTTGAAAGAATTAAATATCTTGAACTTGAGGCGTTCCTATCGTCTTAATCCACAATGCTACCGTTTAGCCTAAGCTAAGAATTGACTGAGGGGGTTGAGTAATCTTCCAACCTCGAGTCAGCTTTTTCTGGTTGCTCTGATGCCCAAGAAGCCGCGCTTCCCAAGCTTTATGCCCTTCATTGCCTTGCTTTGGTTGCCTTTGATTGCCCTTGCTAGACCTGGAAAAATCCAATATTAGACCAATACATTCACCTTTTAAGTCCCTTCCCTTTTGCCCAACTTTTCAATGTTCCTGGCTTCCTCGTCCCAAACTAGGTGAACCTCAAAATAGCTTATAAAAAAATAGACTTATCCTTTAAGAAAAAAAACATTGAGGTCACGTAGTACTCGTCAAGAGCTTTCTAATGAGCTATTAAGCTCAAAAAACGGACTTCGGATGAAAAAGTTATGAGCGTTCAGGCCCTGGGGGGTAAAAAACTGACAATCAGATTTTCCTTCAAATATAGGCTAAGGGGTCTCCTATGAGTCTAATCACCCAAAAATTTCCCAAAAATAGCCCCAAAATTGGCCAAAAAATGAAACCCTAAAATTTGCGATGGGGGTGCACAATCGCGATGGTCAGAGATAATCGCGATGGTCTGGGACCGTCGCGATGGCGTGAGAGTGCACCGTCGCGATGGCGTGGACTTGCACAATCGCGATGGCGTGAACTTACACAATCGCGATGGCGTGGACTTGCACAATCGCGATGGCATGAACTTACACAATCGCGATGGCATGGACTTGCACAATCGCGATGGCGTGAACTTACACAATCGCGATGGCGTGAGCTTGCACAATCGCGATGGCGTGAACTTACACAATCGCGATGACGTGGACTTGCACAATCGCGATGGCGTGAACTTACACAATCGCGATGGCGTGAGCTTGGACCGTCGCGATGGCGTGACTGCGATGGTCTGGGCGCGATGGCGTGAGCCAATCGCGATGGTCTGAATTTTTGGGCTGTCGCGATGGTCTGAAATTACTCGATCGCGATGGCGTGGAGTAGCATCATCACGATGGTCTGACTTGCCACGTGGCACCGTCGTCGCGATGGCGTGAGCCAATCGCGATGGTGTGACACAATCGCGATGGTCAGAGACCGTCGCGATGGTCCGGCCAAGCCGTCGCGATGGCGTGAGCCAATCGCGATGGTGTGACACAATCGCGATGGTCAGAGACCGTCGCGATGGTCCACCAAACTATGAATTTTTCTGATGCACCTGTGGATTCGTGCAAGCGCAAGGGTCGCCTACCTCGTGGTGTGGTCGCCTACCAAAAATACCGAAAGTTGCAGACCATCGCGATGGTCTGACACACTCGGCAGAATTCTGATGGAAGATGATTTTCTTACCTTTTCCAAGCTTCCTGATGCTCTGGATCACTGTACCTGCAAGAAAACTCAAGAAAACAGAAACACTTGCAAGCACAAATGCTCTCTCTCGCTCTCTCGCATGCACAAATGAGGGGAAATGAGGAGAATGGGTGGATATGGTGAATTTTCTGATTTTTTTGGAGATGAAGATGATGATGCGATGATGAAGATGAAGTGTGGGGAAGGTGAAAAACACTAAAAACTAAGTAAAAACAATAACAAAAACTGAAATTTTTACCTTCCAACGCCACTTCTTGCTATACTCTTACCATCACACATTCGTCCTAGACTCGATCCCCGGCAACGGCGCCAAATTTGGTGTTGCTCTAGCACAATGGTGAGAACCACGTTAAGAAGCTCCACCTCCTTAATGTCAATCCGCGGAAGAGATAGGAGTGATATGAAGATCGTGAATGTGAGATGAAGTGAGAGTGAAGGTGAGAAGCATAGAGATGCACACACACATACACACACACAACGAAGAGACAAGCAAGACACAATGGAAGGTGGGAAATTAGTTCTATTACTCAAGAACACTATTACAAGCTCAAAATAGCTCTAAGCTCACACTAGCCAACACTAACCAACCTCCAAAATGAGCTCTCTAGCTCTTTTTATAGTTTCTAGACTAGTTTTGACCGGTTTCACATCTAGTGACCGTCATAGTTAAAAAATAGGTCCTAGAGGCTATTTGGAAGGGTAAACGATGTCTAAAAATAACGAAAATTGGTACGCGCATTCTACCTAAGCTCCTCAAGCTCGAGGACTCCTCGGCTTGCACAAAATGGAGCTATGAATTAGAAAATGGGATTTTGTCTATATTACATATGTTACAAGAGTGATGAAAATCACTGTTGGATGTTTGAAGAGGTAATAAAAACATAATTGTTTAAAAAATAATCCGACTGGCTCCCTGCTCCGTCGTTACATGCTTCCGTGACGTCTATGCCTCTGGCTGCTTCCAACAACCCATCATAGGTTTCAAAGGCATCTCATCTTTGCATATCGAATACTGAGTTTGCTGACAGACATCACACCTCTTCACATAGGTATGTGCATCCATATGAAGGGTTGGCCACCATAATCCTGCAAATAGGATTGCCTTGATCACCCGATCTGGTCCAAAGTGTCCTCCTGCTACACCCTGGTGAGCAGTTTCCAAGATCTTAAGATATTTGCTCTCATGGACACATAATCTGAGGTAACCATCTTTACCCTGCTTGTATAGATTATCACCAATGAGTGAGTAATCTAGGGCTTCTTGTTCTAGACTTCTTTGTCTGGCCAATGTCATATCTTGAGGGAATGTTTTCGTCCTCAGGAAGGCTACCAATGGTTCACTCCAATCTGGTATTAAAGACACCTGGTACAATGTAGCGTGCTCCACAGGTGGTTTAATATTACAGACTGGGCATTCTTTACACAACTTGTGTACATCTGCTTCCATAGTAGGCCAATGCACTCCAAGTCTCCTTAGTGTCTATAGGGTTTGTTGCCTTGAGTAATGTTGCTCTAATGCACCTACATGTGCTAATTGCAACCATTTAGCATATTCATCCTCTTCCACACAACA
The DNA here is from genome assembly GCA_020310875.1 of Ceratopteris richardii. NCBI lineage: Eukaryota > Viridiplantae > Streptophyta > Polypodiopsida > Polypodiales > Pteridaceae > Ceratopteris > Ceratopteris richardii. Next base: position 14,239,009 of record CM035411.1, read on the forward strand.
AGCTAATATTCCTTGATCGGTATGCTTGTACATGCTCCCTGCCATGATATGGTACTTTTGGGTTTTTACTATCTCCCTATCCTGTGTGTTTATTACTCGATGGTTAGGCCCGTAGGTCAATAATGGCACTAATGGCTTAGCCCACTGAGGTACCACTTCTAAATTAAACAAGTAAGAATCAGGAAGATCATCTGATACTCCTTGTGGGGCTTCTCCAGATGTGAGCCTCGAGAGATGGTCTGCTCTCAAATGGGTCTTCCCTTTCCTCACCACAACCTCAAAGTCGTATGCCATTAGCAAGAGAAACCATCTTACTAATCTGCATGTATTGCAAGGCTTGTTTACCAAGTACAACAATGCCTGATCATCAGTAAAAAATTTAAACTTATTTGCAAGCAAATAGTGTCTAAACTTTTTAACTGCATATACCATGCCTAGTCCTTCTCGTTCGATGGTGGTATAATTTTGTTCAACTGCATCCAATTGTCTACTAGCATAGGCAATCGGTAGATCCATATTACCTTCACCAGTAGGTTGTGCTAGCACACATCCAATAGCATAATTGGATGCATCCACATGCACATGAAAGGGCTTATTCCAATCTGGTGTGGTCAAGATTGGTGCTGAACATAATCCCCATTTAAGCTCATTGAAGGAATTCTCACATTCCTCAGTCCACTCGAAATTGGTCAAAAGTCTGTACAGAGGCTTTGCAATGATGGCATGCATGTGTATGAAGCATCGGTAATAAACACAATGCCCCATGAAATCTTGCACTTCCTTATTCTTTGGCCTAGGTAGCTCTGCTATAGCTTTTACTTTCTCCTCATCCATGGATATACCGTCCTTTGCCACTATGTGTCCTAGAATCTTGCCTTGCCTGACCATGAAAACACACTTTTCTGGGTTCAGGAAGATTCGATATTCTCTACATTTGTCAAAGATTTTCCTGAGTTCAGGTATATGTGTTTGTCTAATGTTGGAATGAGCACAAAGATCATCAACATAGACCTCTAAATTTTTCCTCAGGAATTCTTTAAATACATGACACATCAATCTCTGAAATGTAGCAGGTGCATTGGTGAGACCAAATGGCATTACTTGGAAGGCAAATATGCCCCACTCTGTGGCAAAAGCGGTCTTATGCGGATCTTCTGGAGCTATAGCTACCTGATTGTAGCCCAAAAATCCATCAAGGAAGTTGTACACTTCCTTGCTTGCTACTCTTTCTAGTAGATTTCTCAAAAGTGCTCTCTAGATTTCTCAAAAGTGCTCTCTTGCGCACACACGATAAGAACAAAGAGAGAGACGATGGAATTCTTTTAGATTTCTCAAAAGTGCTCTTAGAAGTTCAATTCCACAACAAGCTCTCCTCAAAAATGATCTCTCTAGCTCTTTTTATAGTTTTTGACTAGTTTTTGGCCATGTCTAGACCTAGTGTCCGGCCCAGTTAAAAATTAGGTTCTAGGGCCTATTTGAGGGCTCAAACAAAGTCTAAAAATCATGAAAATTGGTAAGATGATACTTCTAATACTCCTCAAGCTCGAGGACTCCTCGGCTTGCACAAAATGGAGTTACAAAAAGGTGAACTGGTATTTACAATGATTTTAGTGATGAGAATCACTGTTATGAAGATGTTGATTTGGAAAAATTTGAATGGCCTACTTGCCAGATCTTCGTTGACTACTTTGTCTGCTTGTGCCTTCTCTCTGCTCTGGCTCCCTTCTTTGGCTTCCTTGTCTTGTGAGTCCTTGGGTGCTTTGACTGCTACCAACAAATAGGCACTTGAATCATTCAATTTGGTGCTATATTCATTGAGTTATGAGTGTTGTAAGTTTTTAGTTGTCACATCATATAAAGTCCCTTTTTGACCAACTTCATATTTCTTTTATCTTTGTTGATCTCATGTCAAGTTTGAGTTGATTCTATATGAATGGTTGATTTGCGGTTTATTGCATTAATCTTTAAGCAACAATCGGGCTAGATCATCCTTGGATTGACAATTTGAAGAAGTTTAATGTTCCATTAGAAAGATCAAGCAGGTTGTTATTGCTGTTGGAGCAAGTCTATGACACGCCTAAGTATTGGCTTGAGTCCCACAAAGTCATAGAAGAAGCCTTAAAATGAAGACTACGTAAAGTTCACTTGTGAACTACCTCTTGTAACTTTTGAAGATTTTACTTAATGTAAAAGTGAAAGAATCTTAAGTGGTTGAGCCCACTTGATCAAAAAGGGAAAGAGGAGCCACAAATTTGTGATTTGTGGTAGGTAGAGGATCAAATCAATCACTAATTGATTGAAGAGTGATTGAGGGAAGTTAGCCTCCCAAGCTCAACTATAAATAGATGGCAGTTTTAGTCGTGGTTAGAGAGACTGATGTGAAGACCTCCAAGAGCTGCGCTTTATGCCATATCAAGGTGTGATTCCAAGGCACACATATGTATCAGTAAGTCCATTGTATTTTGCAAGCAATATACTTTCATTTTCATGATCATTTGAGTTCATATTTCCATGTTCTTGTGAAGTGTACTACTCACTTCCATATCTCTCAATTTTCTGAGTCAGATTGCAAAGATGGTTTCTCTGAGCTTGGTGCATCATTTTCAGTTATTTAACTTGATACAGTTAGCTCTATAAGTCTACTATATTATCACAAAATTTCATTTCATTTGGGTGTTTCAATCTTCAGTTATGTTCAGTTGAAGTCAACAGTGTCTGTTCATTTTCACTTCTCTGTCAGGTACCTAACTTTTTTTACTCCTCTTGTAAGAGTTGTTTCTCAGTGTGTACTTACCCAAATTCAATGATTTTAAGCTTTTTAGATTCAGCGTATTGTCTAGTATAATCATACAAATTTCCATGATCATTAAATTCTTAAATTTTGAGTTATGTTCATTTTTCTGCTCACTGGTCTCATTACTGTAGCAGCCCATGAAAATCGGGATGATGTCATCACTTGCTAAACCTCATTCTCAGTTTGTGGTTCATTATTTTTTATGAGATTACTCTTGAAAGTTAGCTCTTTAAGTTAACTACACTTCCCCAAGAGGAATTAAGCTAATTGTTGATGTGCTGAGAGAATTATGCAAAATATTGGACAGGTGTATGAACCAAAATAGCAAGTTCTTCACCTCTGAGCTAACTCCAACTTATCTGTTTTGATCTATCTTTTTGGGAGTGATCTTCCAAGGTACATAGGGTGTCTAATACATCCATTGGCAAGCTAAAAGGGCCCACCACATACTCCTGGAGTTCATTTGGCTGGTGTAGATCAAGGATTTTGCAACATCTCTTCATCTTCAAGCACATACCTATCCATCTCTTCACAGTGGTATCAGAGCAAGGTTGGACAACATGGCAGATGGATTTCCTTCATCAATTGACAAATTGGACAGAGGTAACTACTCAGCTTGGTCATTAATAATGGAAGCTTATCTCCAAGGTAGAAGTTTATATGGTTATGTGGCTAGAGATGAAGTTATGCCAAGTTTCAAGAACAAAAGTCAACCAACACAAGAAGAGCAAGAACGATTGAGCACATGGTCCTCCAAGGATGAACTTGCAAGGTCTTATCTCCTCAACTCTATCTCAGATTTTTTGTTGCCTCACATTAGAAGTTGTAAGACATCTCAGGAAGTGTGGGATGCACTTAAAGCCTTCTTCTCCTCAAGTACCAAAGCTAGGAAGCATCAACTATGGCTGGATTTCACAACTCTCAAGAAGACTCCCAAACAAAATGTGATTGATTTTGTCACAAAGCTCAAGGACATAGCAGATCAGTTGGGAAGCATTGGAGAGGTAATAGATGAAGAGCAAATTGTAAGGCAGGTCATCAATGGCTTGAAGGCAGATGACAAGTGAGAAGCATTCACCATAGCCATGGATTTGTACATGGACATGCATGTACCTGATTTCAATACACTCGTTGGACAACTACTTACTCAAGAGGCAAAGCTTATCAAAAATGGAGAAAGCTCTAAAGGTAATCAATCTTCAGCTTTATACACTGATAAAAGCAAGTCCAAAGATAACAAAGGAAAGGCAAAAAAAGTTGATGATGAAGCAGGTACATATCAAGCTAACTATACAGGTAGAGGAAGACATGGCAGAGGTAGAGGAAGAGGAGGTAGACAAGGTAGGGGGAGATCCCAAGACTCCAACTCGTTCTATTTGTGCACTAACTAATCATACAACTAAAAATTGCTTTAGAAATTCCATGAATCAAAGAGGCAGAGGATACAATAGAAGAAGTTATGGCTACTCAAGAGGAAGGTTCAACAATTATCATGGCAACTACAACAACTACAATCATTCAAACTATCAAGGAGGCTACAAAGGAAGGAGAGACTTCAATAACTACACAAAAGACTCAAACAACGAGGATTCATTATTGATCATGAACATGGCTATGCTACAAGGTAAATCTGATGAGCATGTTTTCTACATAGATTCAGGTTGTTCAAATCTTGTGGCAGGAAATGTGGCACTCCTATCAGATTTAGAATATCCAAGGAATAAGCATGAGGTACAAACAGGAGATGACACAAAACATCCTTTGGACAAAATAGGCAATGTCAAAGCACCTGATGGAAACATCAACCTACTCAGTAAGGTACTCTATGTCCATACCATTACAAATAATTTGATAAGTGTTGGGCAGATAGTAGAGAAAGGGTTGCAAGTCAGGTTCACAAAAGCAGGAGCATTTGTTGAAGATCCAAGTCAAGGATTCAGAAGAATTGCAAAAGGTGAAAAGATAGGTAGATTGTTCACATTTGAATTACAAGACACTAGCTCTCTTTAATTATGGTAGTCAGACACTCATAGAATTGGAAGTATGGCACAAAAGGTTAGTACATATTGGTGAAAGGTCATTAAAGCAAATTTGCAGGGACCAAAGTGTACTTGGACTCCCTAATTTGTCAAAACAACATATGATTTATAAGTGTAGTGCATGTCAATTTGGAAAGTCTCACAGGTTACCATTCATGAAGAAAGGTTATATGCATGGAGATCTCTTGTAGTTGGTTCATAGAGACGTATGGGGACCTAGCAAGGAAGCTTCAATCTGGATCAAGGTATTATGTCTCCTTTATTGATGATTGCAGCAAATGGACTATTCTATTCTTTATGAAACACAAAGATGAAGTTTTTTCATGTTTCAAAAGATATTTGGCTCTTGTGGAGAATCAAACAGGTAAATCACTAAAAAGGCTAAGGTCAGATGGAGGGGGAGAATACTTCTCCCATGAGTTTGATTCTTTTCTTCAAGAAAGAGGAATCAAAAGAGAGGTAACTACAAGGTACACTCTTGAGCAAAATGGAGTGGCAGAAAGGAGGAATAGGACAATTGTTGAAGTTGTAAGGTCCATGTTAAATGAAAAACATTTACCTAATTATCTATGGGTTGAGGCTGTATCTATAGCCACTTACTTGATTAATAGGTTGCCTTCAAAATACCTTGATGGGATGACTCCATATGAGGCTTGGAATGGAAGAAGACCAAGCTTAGATCATTGTAAAACTTTTTTGGTGTATTGCTTTTGCTCATGTTCCTTCACAGGTTAGAGGCAAGATGGATCCAAAGGCAGAAAGGTGTGTATTTATTGGATATGACAACAATCAAAAGGGCTACTGGTTATACAACCCTACCAACAAAGGATTCTTGGTAAGCAGAGATGTAGTTTTTTATGAAAACAATTCATGGTATGAAGATTCATATAGGAAGGTCAATTTACCATATGATCTTGAAGAAGATTTTCCAAAGCTTGGTAGAGAACAACCAAATATTGAAGAACAAGACACCTCAGAGGATGGTGAAGAATCTCAGATGGAAAAGATCAAAGCATGGAAGTCTAAAGGTAAAGCAAAATTGCAGGAACTTGGACATGAGGCAAAATCATCACATCATGGCCTAAGAAGATCTATGAGGGAAAAGAAAAAACCAGAAAGGTATGGGTTTGACACCTCATTACTAACTAAACATTCTATCTACATAGCACAAGACATAAACCAAGAGGAGCCATCATCCTTTGAAGAGGCCAAAGCAAAATCAGAATGGAAGCATGCAATGAAGGAAGAGATTGAAGCACTTGAGGAAAATAACACTTGGGATTTGGTGCCCAAGACTTCATCCATGAAGGTAATAGGCTCAAGATGGGTCTATAAACTCAACAAGAATTCTGATGGTTCCATTAACAGGTATAAGGCAAGGCTTGTAGCAAAAGGCTTTGCACAAAATCAAGGAATTCATTATGAGGAGACCTTCTCTCATGTGGCAAAGATGCCTACTATTAGGGTTTTGCTTAGTATTGCCTCTTCCAAGAATTGGAAGATACTTCAACTAGATGTAAGGAATGCATTCTTGAATGGTTGGATAACAGAAGAGGTATATATGGCACAACCACCTGGTTTTGAGAATCAAGTTTATCCTGATTATGTGCGTAAATTTAACAAAGCATTGTATGGTCTCAAGAAAGCTCCAAGATCTTGGAATTTTAGGCTTGTTTCATTCTTGCAGGACAAAGGCTTTCAACCAAGCAAGGTAGATCCTTCACTCTTTATTAAAAAGAGTAATTCTGAGATCGTCTACCTATGTGTATATGTAGATGATATTATATTCACAAGAAATGATGCAGATGGTATGAAGAAGATCAAAGATCAAATGAGAGAAGAGTTCAAGATAAGTGATTTGGGTTCACTTACCTACTTCCTAGATTTGGACGTTTTCTACAAAGATCATGGTTTGTTTCTCACTCAAAGAAAGTACATTAAGGACATGTTGGCCAAATTCAAGATGCAAGATTGTAAGATTGTAGGTACTCCAATGGATTTCAATCACAAATTGAGCTCACATGAAGGTGAACTCATAGAGGACATCACATCATATCAAAGTCTAGTGGGTAGTCTCAACTATGCCACATTGACAAGAGTAGATATATGTTACAGTGTGAGAATGCTAAGTCAATTTATGCACACACCAAGGAAACCACATATGGATGCTGCCAAAAGGATTCTCAAGTATCTCAAAGGAACCATAAATGAAGGATTTTATTATCCTTATGTATCTGATTTAGGTTTGAAGCTATTTTTTGATGCAAATTGGGCTGGCTCCAAAGAGGATAGAAGGAGGACTTCAGGTTATCTTACCTTTGCAGGTTCAAAGCTTATTTCATGGTCATCCTAGAAGCAACCCACAGTTGCTCTCTCTTCTACTGAAGCTGAATATAGAGGTCTTGCCATAGCTACACAAGAAGCTATGTGGATGAAGACATTATTCAAAGATCTTGGATTGGAATTTGGAACTCCAACTATTTATGGTGACAATATGAGTTCTATTCATTTGGCTGCTAATCCTATTTCTCATGCAAGGACTAAACATATTGAAGTTCATTATCACTATGTAAGAGAGAAGGTTCTAAGCAAAGAGATTCAAATATCATATGTGTCCACTCATCAACAATGTGCAGATATTCTAACCAAAGCATTGGATGGTACAAAGCTCTGCAAGTTCAAAACCATGATTGGTTTGCAAGTAATCTTGGAAGATTGAAAACTCACTCATACTTGGCTTAAGGGGGAGCTGTTGGACCAAGTCTATGCCAAGCCTAAGTATTGGCTTGAGTCCCACAAAGTCATAGAAGAAGCCTTAAAATGAAGACTATGTAAAGTTCACTTGTGAACTACCTCTTGTAACTTTTGAAGACTTTACTTAATGTAAAAGTGAAAGAATCTTAAGTGGTTGAGTCCACTTGATCAAAAAGGGAAAGAGGAGCCACAAATTCGTGATTTGTGGTAGGTAGAGGATCAAATCAATCACTAATTGATTGGAGAGTGATTGAAAGAAGTTAGCCTCCCAAGCTCAACTATAAATAGATGGCAGTTTTATTCGTGGTTAGAGAGACCGATGTGAAGACCTCCAAGAGCTGAGATTTATTCCATATCAAGGTGTGATTCCAAGGCACACATATGTATCAGTAAGTCCATTGTATTTTAAAAGCAATATACTTTCATTTTCATGATCATTTGAGTTCATATTTCCATGTTCTTGTGAAGTGTACTACTCACTGCCATATCTCTCAGCTTTCATAGTCAGATTGCAGAGATGGTTTCTCTTAGCTTGGTGCATCATTTTCAGTGATTTAACTTGATAAAGTTAGCTCTATAATTCTACTATATGCTCACCAAGTTTCATTGCATTTGGGTGTTTCAATCTTCAATTATGTTCAGTTGAAGTCAACAGTGTCTGTTCATTTTCACTTCTCTGTTAGGTACCCGACTTTTTTTACTCATCTTGTCAGAGGTGTTTCTCAGTGTGTAGTTACCCAAATTCAATGATTTTAAGCTTTTTGGATTCAGCGTACTGTCTAAAATAAGCATAAAAATTTTCATGATCATTAAATTCTTAAATTTTGAGATATGTTCATGTTTCTGCTCACTGGTCTCATTACTGTAGTAGCCCGTGAAAATCGAGATGATGTCATCACTTGCTAAACATCATTCTCAGTGTGTGATTCATTATTTTTTATGAGATTACTCTTGGAAGTTAGCTCTTTAAGTTAACTACACTTCCTCAAGAGGAATTAAGCTAATTGCTACTATGCTCAGAGAATTATGCAAAATACTTGATAGGTGTATGAACCAAAATAGCAAGTTCTTCACCTCTGAGCTAACTCCAACTTTTCTGTTTTGATCTATCTTTTTAAGAGTAATCTTCCAAGTTACATAGGGTGTCTAATACATCCATTGGCAAGCTAAAAGGGCCCACCACATACTCCTTGAGTTCATTTGGCTGATGTAGATCAAGGATTTTGCAACACCTCTTCATCTTCAAGCACATACCTATCCATCTCTTCACAGTGGTATCAGAGCAAGGTTGGACAACATGGCATATGGATTTCCTTCATCTATTGACAAATTGGACAGAGGTAACTACTCAACTTGGTCATTAATAATGGAAGCTTATCTCCAAGGTAAAAGTTTATATGGTTATGTGGCTGGAGATGAAGTTATGCAAAGTTTCAGGAACAAAAGGCAACGAACACAAGAAGAGCAAGAAAGATTGAGCACATGGTGCTCCAAGGATGAACTTGCAAGGTCTTATCTCCTCAACTCTATCTCAGATTTTTGTTGCCTCACATTAGAAGTTGTAAGACATCTCAGGAAGTGTGGGATGCACTTGAAGCCTTCTTCTCCTCAAGTACCAAAGCTAGGAAGCATCAACTTTGGCTGGATTTCACAAATCTCAAGAAGGCTCCCAAACAAAATGTGATTGGTTTTGTCACAAAGCTCAAGGACATAGCAGATCAGTTGGGAAGCATTGGAGAGGTAATAGATGAAGAGAAAATTGTAAGGCAGGTCATCAATGGCTTGAAGGCAGATGACAAGTGGGAAGCATTCACCACAGCCATGGATTTGTACATGGACATGCATGTACCTGATTTCAATACACTCATTGGACAACTACTTACTCAAGAGGCAAAGCTTATCAAAAATGGAGAAAGCTCTAAAGGTAATCAATCTTCAGCTTTATACACTGATAAAAGCAAGTCCAAAGATAACAAAGGAAAGGCAAAAAAAGTGGATGATGAAGCAGGTACATATCAAGCTAACTATGCAGGTAGAGGAAGACATGGCAGAGGTAGAGGAAGAGGAGGTAGACAAGACAGGGGGAGATCCCAAGACTCCAACTCGTTCTATTTGTGAACTAACTAATCATACAACTGAAAATTGCTTTAGAAATTCCAGGAATCAAAGAGGCAGAGGATACAATAGAGGAAGTTATGGCTACTCAAGAGGAAGGTTCAACAATTATCATGGCAACTACAACAACTACAATCATTCAAACTATCAAGGAGGCTACAAAGGAAGGAGATACTTCAATAACTACACAAAAGACTCAAACAAAGAGGATTCATTATTGATCATGAACATGGCTATGCCACAAGGTAAATCTGATGAGCATGTTTTCTACATAGATTCAGGTTGTTCAAATCATGTGGCAGGAAATGTGGCACTCCTATCAGATTTAGAAGATCCAAGGAATAAGCATGAGGTACAAACAGGAGATGACACAAAACATCCTTCGGAGAAAATAAGCAATGTCAAAGCACGTGATGGAAACGTCAACCTACTCAGTAAGGTACTCTATGTCCCTACCATTACAAAGAATTTGATAAGTGTTGGGCAGATAGTAGAGAAAGGGTTGCAAGTCAGGTTCACAAAAGCAGGAGCATTTGTTGAAGATCCAAGTCAAGGATTCAGAAGAATTGCAAAAGGTGAAAAGACAGGTAGATTGTTCACATTTGAATTACAAGACACTAGAAACATTGCGCTCTTTAATTATGGTAGTCAAACACTCACAGAATTGGAAGTATGGCACAAAAGGTTAGCACATATTGGTGAAAGGTCATTAAAGCAAATTTGCAGGGACCAAAGTGTACTTGGACTCCCTAATTTGTCAAAACAACATATGATTTATAAGTGTAGTGCATGTCAATTTGGAAAGTCTCATAGGTTACCATTCATGAAGAAAGGTTATATGCATGGAGATCTCTTGGAGTTGGTTCATACAGATGTATGGGGACCTAGCAAGGAAGCTTCAATATATGGATCAAGGTATTATGTCTCCTTTATTGATGATTGCAGCAGATGGACTATCCTATTCTTTATGAAACACAAAGATAAAGTTTTTTCATGTTTCAAAAGATATTTGGCTCTTGTGGAGAATGAAACTAGTAAATCATTAAAAAGGCTAAGGTCAGATGGAGGGGGAGAATACTTCTCCCATGAGTTTGATTCTTTTCTTCAAGAAAGAGGAATCAAAAGAGAGGTAACTACAAGGTACACTCCTGAGCAAAATGGAGTGGCAAAAAGGAGGAATAGGACAATTGTTGAAGCTGCAAGGTCCATGTTAAATGAAAAACATTTACCTAATTATCTATGGGCTGAGGCTGTATCTATAGCCACTTACTTGATTAACAGGTTGCCTTCAAAATCCCTTGATGGGATGACTCCATATGAGGCTTGGAATGGAAGAAGACCAAGCTTAGATCATTGTAAAATTCTTGGATGTATTGCTTTTGCTCATGTTCCTTCACAGGTTAGAGGCAAGATGGATCCAAAGGCAGAAAGGTGTGTATTTATTGGATATGACAACAATCAAAAGGGCTACAGGTTATACAACCCAACCAACAAAGGATTCTTGGTAAGCAGAGATGTAGTTTTTTATGAAAACAATTCATGGCATGAAGATTCATGCAGGAAGGTCAATTTACCATATGATCTTGAAGAAGATTTTCCAAAGCTTGGTAGAGAACAACCAAATATTGAAGAACAAGACACCTCAGAGGATGGTGAAGAATCTTAGATGGAAAAGATCAAAGCATGGAATTCTAAAGGTAAAGCAAAATTGCAGGAACTTGGACATGAGGCAGAATCATCACATCATGGCCTAAGAAGATCTATGAGGGAAAAGAAAAAACCAGAAAGGTATGGGTTTGACACCTCATTAGTAACTAAACATTCTATCTACATAGCACAAGACATAAACCAAGAGGAGCCATCTGTTATCGTTAGTGTCCATGTGAAAGGCCAAATGGCCACCGGACACTTCTTTGTATATGTTCTTTAATAAAAACATATAGTGGCCTGATCAGTCACAGACTGTAAGTTCGACCGCATTTGTAAGACCTAAGAAGTCTGTCTTCGTGCTCCCTATGTACTACGTTTTCTGCGTATTCCACAACATCTGTGCGGAGTACTGTGTGTGGCATAAGAAGCTCCATTTTCTACTCCGAGCATATCGTCATGGAGCTCTCGAGAAGGAGAGTGCAGTGTGGTGCACGCCATCGAAATACTTCACTGGTATCAGAGCAATTCGAGGCAAAAAGCTTTGTTCCTTTTGTGCGAGCGAAGCGACCCCCCCCAGGCTTACGACCAAGGCGGCGACCAAGGCATAGACCTTGGCATACCTTGTCATCCGAGTCACCGAAGTCACCGTTGGCTGCGCGCAAGGGAGGACCTCAACGATCAAAGAATATAGAGGTTCTCGGTACTTCCCGGGAGGTCACCCATCCCAATACTGTTCCCCCCAGAGCTCGCTTAACCGTGGCAATCTCTTGCCACTAAGCTACACTCTTGTGGTGTTTGAAGAAGGGGAAAGACTAAGGTTGACATTACCTTGAACAAGTTTTGGTCCCTCAAAGCTTCATTTTTGCTTTTAAAGCCTATTTCTGAAGCAATTTTGGGGTGTTTTTTGGAGCCATTTCGGAGTACTTTCGCATGTAGTTCTCTTCACACAGGTCCAAGAACATCAAGAAGAGTGTTCCTTGTACTTCTCAGACAATAAATATCAACCTTTGGGGCTGTATTTTCAGCCACACTCGTAAAACTACAGGTTTCTCGAGGGGTTTTCAGTTTTGGTGGGAGCAGTCGCTGCAAATTTATGCAGGTTTTTAAAGCCTAAAACATCAGAGTTGACAGACACTTGCAGGTGTTATTGGCTAGTTTTTTGGGCTGTGTATTCAGCCTTTCAGTATCATTTTACTGCATATATTGAGCACATACACACCATGTACGCTTCTGTGGATACCGCTTATGTACGTCCATGTGGGCATTGATATAGCGGTTACGTTCTTTGCATAAAGCCTTTTACGTTTGATAAAGAGGGTCGTGGTGAGGTTTTCTTAACTGGGAGACACCCAGATGTCGGGGTCTCTTCGGTGATGCAGGTGGAAGACTTACCCAGCCTCGCCATAGGAGATGTATGATAGTTGTTCATAGGTGCTCGATAAGCCTAGTTGGCTTCTATTGGGTAACTGATTATATGCAGTGGAGTCAGTGATTCACTATGCAGGTAGACATGTTAGTACTTGCAGTTTTATGATACTTTGACACTAGTCATATGCTAATTTTGCAGAGGATACTCTGGCAAATTTTTTCCAGATTTCTGGTTTAGTCAACTATATAGTGGTCGATTTACTCCTTGATACACTTATTTGTTGGTGTTTGGACTCTTCTAGCTCCATTATCATTCTATTCAGTTCTCTACGGTCATGGCATCAGAGGTCTCAGGCACATCCGGTGGATCAGGGTCTAGTGCTAGAGTTCCGAGGAGGAGCTATAACTTGCAGGGCAAAGACCATTTTGAGATCCGAAAATTTGATGGCACAAACTTTGCTCTATGGAAGAATCAGATTAAAGATGTGCTGATTCAAAGAAGGCAATAGAAGCCAGTAAATGGGATTTCAAAGAAGCCTGCTGACATGGATGAAGATGATTGGGATGAGTTAGATGAAATGGCCAGGTCTACCATTCGCTTGCACCTAGCAGATAATGTTTACTTTACAGTATTAGATTGTGAAAGTGCAGAGGAGCTTTGGAAGAAGTTATGCAATACATATGAAAAAGAGACGGCATCAAATAAAGTATATCTGATGAGAAAATTATACGACCTTCGTATGAAGGACACAGATAGTGTTGCTGCTCATCTAAATGAGTTTGATGCCATATTCTCCTAGTTACAGGCTCAGAAAATGGATATGGACAATGAAATGAAAGCAGTATTGCTGTTATGCACCCTGCCATCATCATGGGATACATTTTGCACAGCTATTAGCAATAGTGCACAAGGTGGTAAACTCGTCTATGATGACATATGTGGAGCACTCTTGAGTGAGGAGATTCGTAGAAAATCTATGGTTGGCACTCAGAGTGGAGATGCATATAATGTTCGTGATTCTTACCAAGGAAAGAATCAACAACGTGGCAGGAGCAAGAACAAGGAAAAGAATGGTCAACGGAATAAGAGCAGAAGTAAATCAAGGAAGAGGGATATTGAATGCCATTATTGTCATAAGAAAGGACACATGAAGAAAGACTGTTATGCATTAAAGAATGCTAAAGGTAAAGGACAGAATGTTGATGGGCATGTTAAACAGTTACCTGCACCATCTACTTCGACTATGAAGATTGAAGAAATTAATGCTATTTCTGATGATGCTGATGTGTTGACACTTGATAGTACTGTGCCATCTGAGGCACTTATGGCTGATTCTCTTTCCCACACCTGGCTGCTAGATTCTGGTGCTTCTTTCCATGTGACACCACATAGAGAATGGTTCTCTAATTATGCAGCAAAGTCTCTTGGTACCGTGAGACTTGGTGACTCTTACCAGTGTGATGTTGTGGGGATTGGAGATGTGGTTGTGCAGTTCATTGACGGTTCAAAATTTTTTACTATGCATAATGTACGCCATGTACCTCAGTTATCACGCAGTTTGATGTCAGTTGGTCAACTTGATGACCTTGGTTACAAGGTGGTCTTCTATGCTCAGTCCTTTCGTATATCAAAGGGCAATATGGTTATTGCAAAAGGAAGGAAAGTTGGCTCACTTTACCCTTTATTTGTATCACAGAAAGAACACTTGTTAGCTGTTACTGAACAGCCTATGGCTTGTATTTGGCATGGTCGTTTGGGCCATATATCTCGTAGTGGAATGGAAAATCTTTCTCGTTCTGGCTACTTACCTGTGTTATCTTTCTCTGATTTTTCATTTTGTGAGCATTGTCAATATGGAAAGCAAACCAGAAATGTGCATAAAACGCACATTGACTCTTCAATTCAGCCTTTAGATCTTGTTCATACAGATGTGTGTGGTCCTATGCCCACTAGGTCCTTAGGTGGTTCTCTTTACTTTGTCACTTTCATAGATGATGCTACTAGAAAAGTCTGGGTATATCCTATCAAATCGAAGGATGATGTATTCCCTACTTTCAAAAAATGGCTTGCTTCAGTTGAGACTGAAAAAGGAACTAAGCTTAAGGCTTTACGTTCAGATAATGGGGGTGAGTATACCTCACATGAATTCAGCCTTTTCTGTCAATGTAGAGGGATTCGTAGAGAGTTTACAGCTCCTTATACCCCAGTACAAAATGGTGTAGCTGAGAGGATGAATAGAACTATTCAAGATAGAGTAGTCTCTATGTTGCATCATGCGAACCTCTCACAAGGTTTTTGGGCAGAAGCAGTATTGACTGCAGTTCATGTGATTAACCTTTCACCTAGTACTGCCAAAGGTCTGAAAGTGGCACAAGAGTTATGGACAGGGAAACCACCATATTATGATCATCTTTGAGTTTTTGGGTGTGAAGCATATGTTCATATACCCAAGAATCTTAGACAGAAGTTGGACCATAAGTCAAAGAAATGCATTTTTCTTGGATATGGTCGAGAAGGACAATTTGGATATCGCTTATGGGATCCTGAAACACGGTCAGTGATCAGAAGTAGTGATGTCATTTTTAATGAGTCTAAGATGCATAAACAGCCGATTAAGGAGGTTGAAGTGAGAAGAGTGGTGTTTGAGGATACTAGTCCTCCGGTTAGCATGCATAAAAATGCTGCACATAGGGATGTTCAAGAGAATGTCCATTCAGATCAGTCTGCACATGTTCCTGTTCAGCAACCATTGAGACGTTCTGCACGTGTCTCATATCCACCTGATAGATATGTTCCAGGTTTAGATTTTGTTATGCTAACAGATGCCGGTGAGCCCTCTTGCTACAAAGAGGCTATGCAGACAGAGGATCATGTCAAGTGGGAGCGTGCCATGAAGAGTGAGTTGGATTCTATTCACAAGAATGGTACTTGGGACTTAGTACCTTTGCCAAAGGGCAGGAAAGCTTTACCATGTAAATGGGTATATAAGCTGAAATTCACATCAGATAGTGCTTCTCCAAAATATAAAGCACGACTTGTTGCAAAGGGTTTTAAGCAACAACATGGTGTTGATTTTGAGGAAATCTTCTCTCCAGTGGTCAAGATGACTACTTTGCGCATGTTGCTTGGATTCGTTGCAATGGAGGACTTAGAGCTAGTCCAAATGGATGTGAAAACAGCTTTCTTGCATGGAGATCTTACAGATGAGATCTATATGGAACAACCAGAGGGTTATGTAGTTCCTGGCAAGGAAAGTCTAGTTTGTAAGCTCAAGAAGAGCTTGTATGGACTTAAACAGTCTCCTAGACAATGGTACCAAAAGTTTGATGCTTTTATGAAGTCCCAAGGCTATTCTCGGAGCAATGAGGATCATTGTCTCTACACAAAGAGATGTTCTGATGGCAGCTTGATATGCTTGATACTTTACGTCGATGATATGTTGATTGCTGGGAAGTCCTCTTATGATTTGTCAATTCTCAAAAAGAAGTTGAGTCAAACATTTGATATGAAGGATTTGGGGGATGCCAAACATATTCTTGGCATGCGCATTACTCGTGATAGGAGTAAAAGATGCATATACTTGTCTCAAAGTGAGTACATATCCAAAGTACTTCATCGATTCAATATGCAGGGTGGAAAGGCATTGAGTACACCTTTACCCACATATGTGAAATTGAGCAAGGATGACTGCCCCAAATCAGATGAGGAAAAGGAATTCATGACCAAAATTCCCTATCAGTCTGTTGTTGGTAGTCTCATGTATGCTATGGTAGCTACGAGACCAGACATTGCATTTGCAGTGGGAGTTGTGAGCAGATATATGTCTAATCCTGGCAAGAAACATTGGGAAGCGGTCAAAATGATTTTGAGATATCTGAGTGGCACTAAGGACAAGTGTCTATGCTTAGGTAGAGGGAAAGCATCCATTATTGGTTACACAGATTCTGACTATGTTGGTTGTGTAGACAATCGTAAGTCTACATCAGGGTACATTTTTCATTTTGCTGGAGGTGCTATCTCTTGGAGATCTCGTCTTCAAGAATGTACAGCTGTTTCCACCACAGAAGCAGAGTATGTTGCAGCAAGTGAGGCATGTAAGGAAGCATTGTGGCTTTCTCGTCTTGCTTGTGATATGGGTTTGCCTCAACATGTACGTCACTTGCTCAGTGATAGTCAGAGTGCCATTGCTTTGGCTAAGAATCCGGTCTATCATGCAAAGACCAATCACATTGAGGTGAGGTATCACTTCATTAGAGATTGCTTAGCCACTGAGAGCATTATTCTTGAGAAGGTTCACACTCGAGATAATGCTGCAGATGCTTTGACTAAAGCTCTACCACAGGATAGCTTTCGACACTGTTGTCACTTGATGGGGGTTACTTGATTCTTGATCTTACGCAGTCACTTGTATACTGTGTAACATGCCCATCAGGTGGGAGGTATAGTTTGTATACTTACACTCAGGTATTCTTTATCATTCTTTCTTTTTTCTCCCATAGTTACTCTGGCCATATTGGCCTTTAGTGGGAGATTGTTACCGTTAGTGTCCATGTGAAAGGCCAAATGGCCACCGGACACTTCTTTGTATATGTTCTTTAATAAAAACATATAGTGGCCTGGTCAGTCACAGACTGTAAGTTCGACCGCATTTGTAAGACCTAAGAAGTCTGTCTTCGTGCTCCCTGTGTAGTACGTTTTCTGCGTATTCCACAACATCTGTGCGGAGTACTGTGTGTGGCATAAGAAGCTCCATTTTCTACTCCGAGCATATCGTCGTGGAGCTCTCGAGAAGGAGAGTGCAGTGTGGTGCACGCCATCGAAATACTTCACCATCATCATTTGAAGAGGCCAAAGCAAAATCAGAATGGAAGCATGCAATGAAGGAAGAGATTGAAGCACTTGAGGAAAACAACACTTGGGATTTGGTGCCCAAGACTTCATCCATGAAGGTAATAGGCTCAAGATGGGTCTATCAACTCAACAAGAATTCTGATGGTTCCATTAACATGTATAAGGCAAGGCTTGTAGCAAAAGCCTTTGCACAAAATCAGGGAATTGATTATGAGGAGACCTTCTCTCCTGTGGCAAAGATGCCTACTATTAGGGTTTTGCTTAGTATTGCCTCTTCCAAGAATTGGAAGATAATTCAACTAGATGTAAAGAATGCATTCTTGAATGGTTGGATAACAGAAGAGGTATATATGGCACACCACCTGGTTTTGAAAATCAAGTTTATCCTGATTATGTGTGTAAACTTAACAAAGCATTGTATGGTCTCAAGCAAGCTCCAAGAGCTTGGAATTTCAGGCTTGTTTCATTCTTGCAGGACAAAGGCTTTCAACCAAGCAAGGCAGATCCTTCACTCTTTATTAAAAAGAGTAATTCTGAGATCATCTACCTATGTGTATGTAGATGATATTATATTGACAGGAAATGATGCAGATAGTATGAAGAAGATCAAAGATCACATGAGAGAAGAGTTCAAGATAAGTGATTTGGGTTCACTTACCTACTTCCTAGGTTTGGACGTTTTCTACAAAGATCATGGTTTGTTTCTCACTCAAAGAAAGTACATTAAGGACATGTTGGCCAAATTCAAGATGCAAGATTGTAAGATTGGAGGTACTCCAATGGAGGTCAATCACAAATTGAGCTCACATGAAGGTGAACTCATAGAGGACATCACATCATATCAAAGTCTAGTGGGTAGTCTCAACTATGCCACATTGACAAGAGTAGATATATGTTACAGTGTGAGTGTGCTAAGTCAATTTATGCACACACCAAGGAAACCACATATGGATGCTGCCAAAAAGATTCTCAAGTATCTCAAAGGAACCATAAATGAAGGACTTTATTATCCTTTTGTATCTGATTTAGGTTTGAAGCTATTTTCTGATGTAGATTGGGCTGGCTCCAAAGAGGATAGAAGGAGCACTTCAGGTTATCTTACCTTTGCAGGTTCAAAGCTTATTTCATGGTCATCCAAGAAGCAACCCACAGTTGCTCTCTCTTCTACTGAAGCTGAATATAGAGGTCTTGCCATAGCTACACAAGAAGCTATGTGGATGAAGACATTATTCAAATATCTTGGATTGGAATTTGGAACTCCAACTATTTATGGTGACAATATGAGTTCTATTCGTTTTGGCTGCTAATCCTATTTTTCATGCAAGGACTAAACATATTGAAGTTCATTATCACTATGTAAGAGAGAAGGTTCTAAGCAAAGAGATTCGAATATCATATGTGTCCACTCATCAACAATGTGCAGATATTCTAACCAAAGCATTGGATGGTACAAAGCTCTGCAAGTTCAAAGCCATGATTGGTTTGCAGGTAATCTTGGAAGATTGAAGACCTCACTCATACTTGGCTTGAGGGGGAGTTGTTGGAGCAAGTCTATGACAAGCCTAAGTATTGGCTTGAGTCGCACAAAGTCATAGAAGAATCCTTAAAATGAAGACTATGTAAAGTTCACTTGTGAACTACCTCTTGTAACTTTTGAAGACTTTACTTAATGTAAAAGTGAAAGAATCTTAAGTGGTTGAGTCCACTTGATCAACAAGGGAAAGAGGAGCCATGAATTCGTGATTTGTGGTAGGTAGAGGATCAAATCAATCACTAATTGATTGGAGAGTGATTGAGGGAAGTTAGCCCCCCAAGCTCAACTATAAATAGATTGCAGTTTTAGTCGTGGTTAGAGAGACCGATGTGAAGACCTCCAAGAGCTGAGATTTATGCCATATCAAGGTGTGATTCCAAGGCATACATATGTATCAGTAATTCCATTGTATTTTACAAGCAATATACTTTCATTTTCATGATCATTTGAGTTTATATTTCCATGTTCTTGTGAAGTGTACTACTCAGTGCCATATCTCTCAGTTTTCTCAGTCAAATTGCAGAGATGGTTTCTCTGAGCTTGGTGCATCATTTTCAGTGATTTAACTTGATAAAGTTAGCTCTATAAGTCTACTATGTGCTCACCAAGTTTCATTTCATTTGGGTGTTTCAATCTTCAGTTATGTTCAGTTGAAGTCAACAGTGTTTGTTCATTTTCACTTCTCTGTTAGGTACCCGACTTTTTTTACTCATCTTGTCAGAGCTGTTTCTCAGTGTGTAGTTACCCAGATTCAATGATTTTAAGCTTTTTGGATTCAGCTTACTGTCTAGAATAAGCATACAAATTTTCATGATCATTGAATGCTTAAAGTTTGAGTTATGTTCATGTTTCTGCTCACTGGTCTCATTACTGTAGCAGCCCGTGAAAATCGGGATGATGTTATCACTTGCTAAACATCATTCTCAGTGTGTGGTTCATTATTTTTTATGAGATTACTCTTGAAAGTTGGCTCTTTAAGTTAACTTCCCCAAGAGGAATTAAGCTAATTACTGCTGTGCTCAGAGAATTATGCAAAATACTAGATAGGTGTATGAACCAAAATAGCAAGTTCTTCACCTCTGAGCTAACTCCAACTTATTTGTTTTGATCTATCTTTTTTAGAGTGATCTTCCAAGGTACATAGGGTGTCTAATACATCCACTGGCAAGCTAAAAGGCCCACCACATACTCCTG
Organism: Ceratopteris richardii; assembly: GCA_020310875.1. Taxonomy (NCBI): domain Eukaryota; kingdom Viridiplantae; phylum Streptophyta; class Polypodiopsida; order Polypodiales; family Pteridaceae; genus Ceratopteris; species Ceratopteris richardii. Next base: position 14,259,309 of record CM035411.1, read on the forward strand.
GAGTTCATTTGGCTGGTGTAGATCAAAGATTTTGCAACACCTCTTCATCTTCAAGCACATACCTATCCATCTCTTCACAATTGCTACAATAGGATATATGCTCAAGTAATGGAGTGATGGAACATCTTTTTAGGCACCGTTGCCATTGTATATATTCTATTATTTGTTGTGAAATATTTGAAAAGCCCATGGAGAATAAAGGTTTGCACAGAGATCCGACACTTGATTTAATTTTCTTGAGGACTAGAAAGGTCCTTTTATGCAAGAAGGAGAGCAGCAATCATATTATAAAATTTGGATAATATCTCACTCAACAAGAGATACAACTCCAAGTCCTATGTTGTTGGAGTTGGACGTCTGCGGAAGCACGCGAACAGCACAAGGAAGAAGAAGAAGCTTGGAGCACAACACACAAGACTGAATGTATTACTAGAGAATGTACAAAGATAAGTACCCCATTAGGGCAATAGGCGTATATACAAGCCGGGGGAAAAAAACCTCCTAAAGAGGGAAAAAAGTGCCCCGGCAGTCCTAGAGTGTTCACACACATCACTACCTAAATATATCAACAAATCCCCCCTGGGAGTGATGCGGTGAACAAAGAGCTGGCACTCATGTATAAGGAAGTGCCAAGCTATGTGGAAATCACTCCACAAAAGGAAGTAAGCCCAAAGCTTTGCGGAAAGCTTCAAACTTCTCCCTAGGCAGAGCCTTCGTGAAAAGGTCTGCAATGTTCTCCTGCGTGGGCACATATGCCAAGCTGATCTCCCCAGCAGAGAACCTCTCCCTGACATAGTGATAATGCACCTCAATGTGCTTAGTGCGAGCATGGAACACAGGGTTCCTCGCAACGCCAATGCGCTCTGACTGTTAGTGAAGATGGTGGTGGCAGAAGACTGGCCAACACCCAAATCAGCCATAAGGCGTCTGAGCCACACACACTCAACAGTCGCTGTGAAAGCTGCCCTATACTCAGCCTCACAACTGGAAGTGGCCACAGTAGGCTGCTTCTTGCTCAACCAAGATATACATGAGCTACCAAGCATGAAGCAAAAACCACTGGTGGACACACGAGTGTCATAGCAACCAGCCCAATCTGAGTCAGAAAAAGCATGCAAATCTGGCGGTAGTGATCCCCCCTTGGGATAAAACAACCCAAGTAGCCGAGTACCACTCAAGTAGCGAAAGATGCGCTTAACCGCTTTCCAATGCGTGACTCCTGGGCAATGCATGAACCTGCTCATCTGTGAGACAGCAAACTGAATATCTGGCCGAGTAATGCATAAGTAAATCAAGCATCCAACAGCCTGCTGATAGAGAACAGCATCAAATGCATCTCCAGCATCATGAAGACTCAATCGTAAACCTGTCTCCATAGGAGTGGCAATAGGCTTACAGTCTTCAAGGCCAAAACGCTGCAATAATGTGTCAATATATTTCGTTTGACACAAAGCCATTCCACCATCAACGTGCATAAACTGAATGCCCAAATAGTGATGCAAATGCCCCAAATCAGACATCTCAAATGAGGCATGCAAATCAGCCTTAAAATCAGCAATATGCTTCTCAAGAGGACCAGTGAGCAGCATGTCGTCTACATAGACAACAATGATCAGAAGCACATCATTAGCACGCTTAACATATGAGGTGCTTTCAGTTGGACTGTTCTCAAAACCATGTGCAATTAGATAGGCATGTATTTTCTCATACCAAGCACGTGGTGCTTGCTTTAAACCATATAACGCCTTCTTTAACCTGCACACCTGGTTTTCATGCCCTTTCTGCACAAAGCCACGGGGCTGAAAAACATACACTTCTTCATGCAAGTCACCATTCAGAAATGCTGTTTTAAAGTCCAACTGATGTACATTCCAACCATGATGGGCTGCAAGTGCACAAATGCTCCGAACAGTAGTCATACGGCATGTAGGTGCAAAGGTCTCATCAAAATCAATGCCTCTTTCCTGCGCATAACCCTTTGCAACAAGCCTAGCCTTATACCTGTCAACTGTACCATCAGGTTTACGCTTCAGCTTGTATACCCACTTAGTGCCAATGGCCTTCTTGCCAGGAGGCAAGTCACATAAAGACCATGTACCATTCTTCATTATAGCATCATATTCAGATTGCATAGCAGCCATCCAGTTTTCTGAATTTTGTGCTTCATCAAAAGAAACAGGCTCATTCTCATCACAGAGACTAGATGCAGCCATAGCATAGCAATCTGATGCAAAGGAGGTACTATGAGAGCCTGAACGAGTACGATATGACAAAGGTGCATCTAATTTGCTGTCACGCAAAGTCTGCACCAGCCATTTTGGCATAGTTTTTGCCTGTTCAATATCAGCTCTCTCATCAACAAGTGCATCATGTAAATCTGCATCAGAAATGGAATGATCTGCATCATCATATGAAACCTGCAAAGGCTGAGAAGTTGCCTCATTAGGACCAGCGTTAGCCTGTCCACCTGTAAAAAGAGGCATCAAGGTATCATACATGTCTTTGGAGCTAACAGATGTCTCCTTAGTACATGAAAGCAATGGCTGAATAGCATCTTCCACAAAGACAACATCACGGCTAACCAGAATGCGTTTAGTCTGTGGATGATACAGACGATAGCCTTTACTTTCAGAACTGTACCCAACAAAAATACATTTTACTGCCTTATCATCCAATTTTCTGCGATGTTGTTCAGGCACTAATGCATATGCCAAACAACCAAATACACGCAGATGAGCAACAGATGGCTTGCGGTCATGCCAAGCCTCATATGGAGTGATAGACTGCAACGCTTTGGTGGGACACCTGTTCAGTACATATGCTGCACACATGACAGCCTCAAGCCAGAAACTATGTGGTAAAGCCTGACTTTTGACCATGCACCTCGCCATCTCCATGAGTGACCTGTTCTTTCGTTCAGCAACTCCATTCTGTTGAGGTGTATACGGCACTGTACACTGGTGTTTTATCCCACGTTCAGCCAGAAATGCATTAAAATCTGAAGACATATATTCCCCCCCTCGATCAGAACGGAGGGTGCCCATTTTACATGCTGACAGATTTTCAGCCAAAACCAAAAACTGTTTGAAGCACATGAACACTTCGGACTTTGCTTTGAGTGGATATACCCATGCATGCCTGGAAAAATCATCAATGAAAGTCACGAAGTAAAGGTAATTTCCAAAAGAGGGTGTCTGCATAGGGCCACAGACATCACTATGTACAAGCTGCAATTTCTGCATAGCCCGAACTGAACCATCTTTTGGAAAGGAAGAACGCTGCATTTTGCCCAAAATACAGCCTTCACAAACATGTTTTCCAGGTGCCTCAAGTTTGGGCAAAGAGGACACCATTTCAGATTTCTGCAGGCGTAACAAACTAGCAAAATTCAGATGACCAAAGCGTGCATGCCAAAGCTTTGCGTCTGACATAGCCTGAGAATCATGAACTGCACATGCCGAATCATTCACAGATCTTTCATAGTCTATGAGCTTATACAGCCCACGACATAAAATGCCAGAAGCAATAATCACATCGCCATTTGAGAGATCATGGACTGTACACCTGTCATCAACAAATTTCACAACCAAGCCAATCTTGGCTAATGCAGAAACTGATAACAGATTCTTTTTGATCCCTGGCACAAATAAAGCATCTGACAAAGTGAAAGAACTACCATCAGCAGTAGTCAGAATGATCTTACCAACTCCCATAACAGGATAAGAGGAGTTATTGGCGCATGTGACAGTATTCCCTGTAGGGGCAGGCTCGAGTGAAGAGAAGAAACTGCGCTGCGAGGTAATATGTTTGGTCGCCCCACTGTCAAAGTACCAAACATCTGAGTCTACTGCAGACATGCACTGATCATGAGAAGATGGGTCAAAACTGCAGACAGTAGTAAACGCCCATTCTTCTTCCTGCACAAGATTTGCAGACTCTGTTTTTGGTGTAGAGGCCTCTGCAACAACCATTCCAGCCTCTTTCTTCTTTGCCTCTTTAGCAGCCAGTTTTGGACAGTTCTTTATAATATGATCATTTCCTTTACAGTACTTGCAGAACAATTTCTGCTTTTCTGATTTCTTCTCATCTTTATCCTGGTTCTTCGATTGTGCAGCATTTGCAGATTTCTGCTTACTAGTAGAAGAGCTCCATTTTCCTTTGCCCTTATGACTAGCCAGGAAAGCTTGATCTGCAACACGCATAATGGACCTGTTCTGCCTGGACTGATCTTCCTGCAACAGAACAGAGACTAATTCCTCAAATGACAAGGCATTCGGATTGCCTTTCATCATCAACCGAAGAGTAGAGGCAAAACTCTGATATGAATCAGGAAGACCATTCAGAACGGTCTGCACAAGTGAGCTATCTGGTATAACTTCATCAGCAGAAATCAATTGTTCCTTCAGGTCTTTGATCTTTGTAAGAAAACTGTCCATAGAATCACCTTCATTCATGTGCTCACTCTCCAACTGTTTTCGGAGGTAAGCAACACGAGCCTCATTCCTAGCCTGGTACAAAGTGGTAAGCGTATCCCAAGCATCCTTTGCTGTTCTACAAGAGCGAATGTGAGGAATAATGGCACGTTTGACAGACAAAGCTATCAATGCATGTGCCTGGGCATCTCTGCCATCCCAGCAAATCTGCTCTGCAGTAGGTGCAACAGAAACAGCAGCACGAACAGGAATCTGCGGAATATCATCTTCGACACCATCTTCATCAGCTCCAACACCTGTATTTGCAGTACCTGTCGTTACAGGTGTAACAGGACGTCTTTCAACACCCTGCACAATGTTCCACAATCCTTTTGCAACTAGTACATGTCGCATCATATAAGCCCATAATGGGTAGTTGGTACCATCCAACTTATCCTCAACAGCCAACATACGGAATACATCACTGCTTTCAGCCATGGCCGGTGACTAAAATACCTTGATGCAGAAAATTGACTGTATCTAAAAAAGTTGAACGAAACTGCCCAAACGAGTTCTGCTAGACCTGTAGCAGACTTTGAGACGCTTAAACTGGCGAACAGAAACTGTTATATACCTTTGGCACAAAAGGACAAAATAGCCTGCACAAGCACTGCGATAGTGCGTTCGGAGGCCGAAACGAGCTCACCAAATTTTGTGCAAATCTGAGACTGCAAACGGAGGAGTGTCGACGGCGCCCTAGAAGAAGCAACGACCTGCTCTGATACCAATTGTTGGAGTTGGACGTCTGCGGAAGCACGCGAACAGCACAAGGAAGAAGAAGAAGCTTGGAGCACAACACACAAGACTGAATGTATTACTAGAGAATGTACAAAGATAAGTAGCCCATTAGGGCAATAGGCGTATATACAAGCCGGGGGAAAAAAACCTCCTAAAGAGGGAAAAAAGTGCCCCGGCAGTCCTAGAGTGTTCACACACATCACTACCTAAATATATCAACATATGTTTCATTTTCCAAAGAGAATTAGGAGGAGAGTAGAAGGACATAGAAGAAAATAGTCACAAACAACAAAAAACACAGAAACAAATTCCATTATTTTTAAAGATTTTTTTTATGTGCATCAAAACATAAACTTTTTGATATCTTTAACACGCACACACACATTGAGGCTTATTTCTAGAATTTTTTATCTAAAAGATATATGTATATATATGACAAAAATAAATCTGAATTATTTTAAGGTAATAACTTGACAATGTGAATTGTAGGAAAAAGCCTTCACATAAAAAGATGATGTTGGTGTTGATATATTTAGCTAGTGATGTGTGTGAACACTTTAGGACAGTCGGGGCACTTTTTTCCCTCTTTAGGAGGTTTTTTTCTCCCCGGCTTGTATATATGCCTATTGCCCTAATGGGCTACTTATCTTTGTACATTCTCGAGTAATACATTCAGTATTGTGTGTTGTGCTCCAACCTTCTTCTTCTTCCTTGTGATGTTTGCGTGCTTTCGCAGATGTCTAACTCCAACAATTGGTATCAAAGCAGGTCGCCGCTTCATCTAGGGCGTCGTCGACACCTCTCCGGTTGGAGTCTCAGAATCGCATGAATTTTTGTGAGCATACTCAACATGTTTTCGAGATCTAGGCCATTCAGAACGGTCTGCACAAGTGAGCTATCTGGTATAACCTCATCAACAGAAATCAACTATTCCTTCAAGTCTTTGATCTTTGTTAGAAAATTGTCCATAGAATCACCTTCGTTCATGTGCTCACTCTCCAACTGTTTTTGGAGGTAAGCAACACGAGCCTCATTCCTAGCTTGGTACAATGTGGTAAGTGTATCCCAAGCATCCTTAGGTGTTTTGCAAGAGTGAATGTGAGGAATAATGGCATGTTTGACAGACAAAGCTATCAATGCATGTGCCTAGGCATCTCTACCATCCCAATGAATTCGCTCTGTAGTAGATGCAGCAAAAACCACAACATGAACAAGAATATGCAGAATATCATCATCTTCGACACCTTCTGCATCAACTTTAGTACCTACAGTTGTAACAGTTGCTGGTGTGATAGGATGTTCTTCAACACCCTGCACAATGTTCCACAGCCCTTTTGCAACCAATACATGTCGCATCATATAAGCCCCCAATGGGTAGTTGGTACCATACAACTTATCCTCAATAGCCAACATACGTTGTCACTGCTTTCAGCCATGTCCGGTGACTAAAATACCTTGATGCAAAAAATTGATTATATCTCAAAAAGCTGAACGGAACTACCTAGACAAGTTCTACTAAACTTGTAGCAGACTTCGAGATGCTTATACTGGCGAACCAAAACTAGTATATACCTTTGGCACAAAAAGACAAAATAGCCTGAACAACGCTACGATAATGCATTCGGAGGCCAACACGAGCCTAGATCACGATTTTGGCACCACAGAGCATGCAAAAAAGACTTGAAGGAATAGTTGATTTTTGTTGATGAGGTTATACCAGATAGCTCACTTGTGCATACCATTCTGAATGGTCTTCCTGATTCATATCAGATTTTTGCTTCTACTCTTCGGTTGATGATGAAAGGCAATCCAAATTCCTTTTCATTTGAGGAGTTAGTCTCTCATCTGTTGCAGGAAGCTCAATCCAGGCAGAACAGGAACATTATGCGTGTTGCAAATCAAGCTTTCCTAGCTAGTCAGAAGGGCAAAGGAAAATGGAGCTCTTCAACTAGTAAGTAGAAATCTGCTAATTCTGCACAATCAAAGAGGGAAGACAAAGATGAAAAGAAATCAGAAAAGCAAAAATTATTTTGCAAGTACAGTAAAAGGAAATGATCATATCATAAAGAACTGTCCAAAACTGGCTGCTAAAGAGGCAAAGAAGAAAGAGGCTAGAATGGTTGTTGCAGAAGCCTCTACACCAAAAATAGAGTTTGCTAATCTTGTGCAGGAAGAAGAATGGGTGTTTACTTCTGTTTGCAGTTTTGACCCATCTTCTCATAAGCAGTGCATGTCTGCACTAGACTCAGATGTTTGGTACTTTGATAGTGGGGCGACCAAACATATTACCTCGCAGTGCAGTTTCTTCTCTTCACTCAAGCATGCCCCTACAAGGAATACGGTTACGTGCGCCAACAACTCCTCTTATCCTCTTATGGGAGTTGGTAAGATGATTTTGACTACTGCTGATGGTAGTTCTTTCCCTTGTCAGATGATTTGTTTGTGCCAGGGATCAAGAAAAATCTGTTATCAGTTTTTGCATTAGCCAAGATTGTCTTGGTTGTCAAATTTGTTGATAACAGATGTACAGTTCATGATCTGTCAAATGGCAACATGATTATTGCTTCTGGCATTTTGTGTCATGGGTTGTATAAGGTCATAGACTATGAAAGATCTGTAAATGATTTGACATGTGCAATACATGATTCTCAGGCTATGTCAGATGCAAAGCTTTGGCATGCACGCTTTGGTCATCTGAATTTTGCTAGTTTTCTATGCCTGTAGAAATCTGAAATGGTATCCTCTTTGCCCAAATTGGAGGCACCTGGAAAACATGTTTGTGAAGGCTGTATTTTGGGCAAAATGCAGCATTCCTCCTTTCCAAAAGATGGTTCAGTTTGGGCTACTTAGAAATCATAGCTTATACATCGTGATGTATGTGGTGCTATGCAGACACCTTCTTTTGGAAATTATCTTTACTTCGTGACTTTCATCGATGATTTTTCCAGGCATGCATGGGTATATCCATTGAAGGAAAAGTCCGAAGTATTCATTTGCTTCAAATAGTTTTTGGTTTTGGCTGAAATTCTATCAGCATGTAAAATGGGCACCCTCCATTTTGATCGAGGGGGGGAATATATGTCTTCTGATTTTAATGCATTTCTGGCTGAACATGGGATAAAATACTAGTGTACAGTGCCATATACACCTCAACATAATGGAGTTGCTAAACGAAAGAACAGGTCACTCATGGATATGGTGAGGTGTATGGTCAAGAGTCAGGCTTTACCACATAGTTTCTGGCTTGAGGCTGTGTGCAGCATATGTACTTAACAGGTGTCCCACTAAAGCACTACAGTCTATCACTCCATATGAGGCTTGACATGATCGCAAGTCATCTGTTGCTCATCTGTGTATTTTTGGTTGTTTGGCATATGCCTTAGTGCATGAACAACATCGCAGATTAATTGGATGATTAAGCAGTAGAATGTATTTTTGTTGGGTAGAGTTCTAAAAGTAAAGGCAATCGTCTGTATCATTCATAGACTAAATGCATTCTGGTTAGCCGTGATGTTGTTTTTGTGGAAGATGCTATTCAACCATTGCTTTCATGTACTAAGGAGACATTTGTTAGCTCCAAAGACATGTATGATACTTTGCTGCCTCTTTTTACAAGTGGACAGTCTAGTGTTGGTCCTAATGCGCCAACTTCTCAGCCTTTGCAGGTTTCATGTGATGATGCAGATCATCCCATTTCTGATGCAGATTTACATGATGCACTTGCTGATGAGAGATCTGATATTTAGGAGGCAAAAACTATGCCAAAATGGTTGGTGCAGACTTTGCGTGACAACAAATTAGATGCACCTCTCTCATATCGTACTCGATCAGGCTCTCATAGTGCCTCTTTTGGATCAGATTTCTATGCTATGGCTGCATCTAGTCTTTGTGATGAGAATGTGCTTGTTTCATTTGACAAAGCACAAAATTCAAAAAATTGGATGGCTGTTATGCAATCTGAATATGATGCTATAATGAAGAATGATACTTGGTCTTTATGTGACTTGCCTTCTCGAAAGCAGGCCATTGGCACTAAGTGGGTTTATAAGCTGAAGTGTAAGCCTGATGGAACAGTTGACAAATATAAGGCTAGGCTTGTTGCAAAGGGTTATGCACAGGAAAGAGGCATTGATTTTGATGAGACCTTTGCACCTACATGCCGTATGACTACTGTTCCGAGCATTTGTGCACTTGAAGCCCATCATGGTTGGAATGTACATTAGTTGGACATTAAAACTGTATTTCTGAATGGTGACTTGCATGAAGAAGTGTATATTTTTCAACTCCGTGGCTTTGTGCAGAAAGAGCATGAAAACTAGGTGTGCAGGTTAAAGAAGGCATTATATGGTTTAAAGCAAGCACCATGTGCTTAGTATGAGAAGATACATCCCTATCTGATTGCACATGGTTTTGAGAGCAGTCCAACTGAAAGCACCTTATATGTTAAGCATGCTCATGATGTGCTTCTGATCATTGTTGTCTATGTTGATCTCACTGGTCCTATTGAGAAGCATATTACTGATTTTAAGGCTGATTTGCATGTCTCATTTGAGATGTCTGATTTGGGGCATTTGCATCACTATTTGGGCATTCAGTTTATGTAAGTTGATGGTGGAATGGCTTTGTGTCAAACGAAATATATTGACATATTATTGCAGCATTTTGGCCTTGAAGACTCTAAGCCTATTGCCACTCCTATGGAAACAGGTTTACGATTGAGTCTTCATGATGTTGGAGATGCATTTGATGTTGTCCTCTATCAGCAGGCTCTTGGATGCCTGATTTACTTATGCATTACTCGGCCAGATATTCAGTTTGCTATCTCACAGATGAGCAGGTTTATGCATTGCCCAGGTGTCAAGCATTGGCAGGTGGTTAAGCGCATCTTTTGCTACTTGAGTGGTACTCAGCTACTTGGGTTGTTTTATCCCAAGGAGTATCACTACCGCTAGATTTGCATGCTTTTTCTGACTCAGACTGGGCTAGTTGCTATGACACTCATGTGTCCACTAGTGGCTTTTGCTTCATGCTTGGTAGCTCATGTATATCTTGGTTGAGCAACAAGCAGCCTACTATGGCCACTTCTAGTTGTGAGGTTGAGTATAGGGCAGCTTTCACAGGGACTGTTGAGTGTGTGTGGCTTAGATGCCTTATGGCTGATTTAGGTGTTGGTCAGTCTTCTGCCACCACCATTTTCAGTGACAGTCAGAGCGCATTGGGAGTTGTGAGGAACCCTGGGTTCCATGCTCGCACTAAGCACATTGAGGTGCATTATCATTATGTCAAGGAGAGGTTCTCTACTGGGGAGATCAGCTTGGCATATGTGCCCACGTAGGAAAACATTGCAGACCTTTTCACCAAGGCTCTGCCTAGGGAGAAGTTTGAAGCTTTCCGCAAAGCTTTGGGCTTACTTCCTTTTTTGGAGTGATTTCTACATAGATTGGCACTTCCTTATACATGAGTGTCATTCCCCGCATCATTCCCAGGGGGTATTTGTTGATATATTTAGGTAAAGATGTGTGTGAACACTCTAGGACCGTCGGGGCACTTGTTTCCCTCTTTAGGAGGTTTTTTTCCCTCGGCTTGTATATATGCCTATTGCCCTAATGGGCTACTTATCTTTGTACATTCTCGAGTAATACATTCAGTATTGTGTGTTGTGCTCCAAGCTTCTTCTTCTTCCTTGTGTTGTTCGTGTGCTTCCGCAGACGTAAAACTCCAACAGTTGGAATTTTTCTTTTCAAAACAAAAGAGTTTTTCAAGATGGGTACATGCATAGATAAACTTTTTTTTTCTTTTGCATGATGTGATGATTTTCTTATTGAATTTTGAGTTTTGGTTAATATTAAAAAATGATGAATGAAACTAATGTCAAAAAATTGGATTTACATGTAGATGGCTAAGGAAATGCTGGAAGGAACAATGATTTCTCCCACAAGAGGTCATTGGTTCCTTAATGCAAGAGAGACATCTGAAGAGGAAAAGAAGCATTTAGTTAGAGTTGCAAAATATGTATACCTCATCAAGTTTAGAGACTTAAAATTTATAGTGGTCACTAGAGATATCAAGAAGCTAAATATGAGTGAGTACATGATGGAAATATGGGAACATGTTGGAATCAGAGGCTTTCTAGAGCTACGAACCATAATAATAGATATTCCCAGATGCATTAAGGTCATGGAATCCATGGATAAGCATCGATGGAATGAGAGTGCACAAAAAATATACTTAAGATGCAATGTCACAAATTTTGAAGGGGTTTACAGAGGCTTTCACATAAATCAACAACTCATCACAAAGCCCTTCAGTTGCAGGAAGGAGTGAATTACAATATCAATGACATTTGGATGTCCACAAAAATATCAACAAGTTCATAGATTTCTATCTTGAAGTAGAAAACTTAGCAATTAGGCTCTTCCATTAGCATTTCCACTCAATTTAAATGACAAAATACATTGAATCACAGAAGGTTGTGATAGTGGCATTCATGAACATAGGAAGTCCTAAGAACATGGATATGTCAAGCTATGTGCTCAAGCACATGAAGCTATATTGGAAAAAGAAAAAATTCTTAGGAGGAGTTGAAATTCTAACAAGGATTATATCTGCAACATCAGAAGGAGAAGATGATGAATTGGAATTGATGATGAACTACAAAGAGATGGAGGAGTTCATAACAATGCAAGATGCACAATCAAAGAAAATTACAAGAAAGAAGGAAAAGATTTGGATGAATGTTCAAAAGTAATGACTAGGAAGCCAGCAAGAAAATCATTCCCAAAGAAAATGGAAATTTTAGAATCAAGGCCCCTCAACAAAAGATTAAAGATGGCAGATGAAGATTCAATCACAATTAGGATTAGGGAAGACCCAAGAAAGCTAGCCATTGATCTTGAAGAACCAACAAAAGAGGAGATAGTCAATTAGTTTTGGTTTTGTCTCTTTTAGGCTTTCTTCTAATTCCCTCATCTTTCTTGTCCATTGTCTCTTCATCCTTTCTCAACTATCCTTCCAAGCTCTAGTTCTTTCTCTAGCTATGCTTTCTGACTCACTACCTTCTAATTTCTTCTCTTGATCTATGCTTAGAGCCTTTTGTAGAGATGTGCTCTAGTGACTACTTGTATATGAACATTATTTTTCATAATTCCATTGGACTCTACAACCAAGACAATAACATTGATTGGTGTAATCTTTTGGGAGTTGGCTAGATTCTTAGGGCGATCTCTCAAGAGGTGTTCCTTTCCACAATTGGGACAAAAGCCTTGAATGACTACAGGTTGAGGTTGCCCTTATGGAGGGAGTGGACAATCACACATGAAGTGATCTTGCTAACACCGATAACATGGTCCTCTAGGTCCTTGGGGTCTCATCTGCCTTAATTGGGGCCTAAGGTCTAGATTTGCATACATCACGTTGGAGTATCTTGGCTTCTCTAATGGAATTTCATATGGATGGATCTCATTATGTTTAGGTCACTCTATGTAGTAAGTTGGTGGTCTATCCATGTGGGTCAAGTCAAAACTTTGAGCATTAGGGTCGCTTTCTGAGATGATAGGGGATGTTGGCACTATGTCTCTGCTCAAGTTATCCTCTCTCGCAGCATATTTGCCAGACATTACATTGGCAAGGGGTGGTGGTTGCTTACCTACAGTCTCTATTGTGTTTGATAGTGTGGTTGGTATGGTTGTTGGGGCCTATAGTATGGCTAAAGTTGGTATTGGTTTTGATATCTCCCTAGTTGTTGACATGGTTGTTGATAGTTTTGCCTAACTACTTGTTCGTTGTATGGACACTCCTACGTAGTGTGATTAGTGTATTTTCTCTCTATGCTACAATATTGGCTATTAGGGTTGCCTTGATTCTGAGCCATTATGGGGCAAACATTGGCCATGTGGTCTCCTCTACAATTATAACATCATTTTACTGAGACCATCCTAGGGTTTTTTCTACTCAAGACTCCTAGCTTTTGCGCCACTTTTTTTTCTAATTCATCAATTGATGTTGAGGGTTTTGATGTGAAACTACTAGAAGAGTCTAAATCTTTATAGAGTTTAGAAAGTTCTAATTCATCTCCCAAGTTATCCTCAATGTCAATACACATTCGCACACATTGCTCATTCAGGGCTTCTTTAGATAGATAGAAGATTGTAGTTTTGCACTCAACAAGCCATCTAAGAATAAGGAGAACGTGCTTGGCCTGGGTAGGTAGCTTTGGGGTTGGACATCCATGCCCTGCTAGTTTGTCTCCTGAGGTGTCTATTTAAAGTTATGGATCAACGATGAAGTGTTATGTCTAATGCCACTCTTAGATAACTTTGTGATGAATGCTTCTAACAACTGGTTGATATCCTTGAATTGATCTTGATGTAAAGGCTGAGACCACATCAAGGCTGCATTGTTTAGACTTAGACCAAAAGCATTGAATTGAATGAACAAATCATCAATCTGTTTAGCTCTTCACACTTGTTTGAACTCTACTACATGGTCATAAGGATCTCTAGTGTCATCAAATTAGTTCTTCATTAACTTTACCAGTTGGGTGGGTCTAAATATCCTAGGGTGTTCTCTAGGTCTAGGCAAAGGGAACCCATCCAATGTCCAAGCAATAAGGTCCTTCCCACTAGGTAGCAAATGAGTCTAAAAGGGTTCTTTTTAATTCTCTAGAAAAAGCATACCTTTAGAGATAATCCATTATGTATAAATTTATTGACATGTATGGTCCTTGTGAGGGATGTCAAAGCATTTGTATCATTTTTATTTTTGCCTTTTTATGATTCTAGATTTGGACCAAGTTTATCCAAGACTTCAAGTTCATCTGGCGTGATCCTATCCGACTTGTTTGTGACCATATAGTAGGCACCCATCTTGTCCACTAATGACTCTCCTTCAATTCTTACTACAAGGTTTGGCAAAGTCTAATTCTTGAGCTCGCCTAATCCAACAATGTATTTTCCAATCATCTCTTTAGGCAATGGCTCCAAATGCATCAAAATGATTGAATGTGCTTCAAACTTATTAATCACCCACCCTCAACTCTAGACATTCAATCCTCTTTAATGTTGGGATCTAGGTTTTGCATGTCCCTTTCGATTCACAAATCAACAAGCTCCACCATTGTTTCACAAAATTTCTCTTCCACAAACAATTACAAGAGGATGATGATGTCCTTTGCAACATTCACACTCATTTCCTTTTCCCATTCAAGAAAGAGAGAAGACATAAAACAAGTGAACCTACAATTGGCTTCTTAAGCTCTCAACAAATCCCATGAAACCTTCAAACCTTTGGATACCCATTGTTCTCAAAGCTAATCACAGCCCCCTTCCCATGCTTACCTTCTTGTTGATTGGAAAGTGAAAGATGTCTAATCTTCTCTTCTTGCTTACCTTACCTTCCTCTACCGTTTGATCTTCTTACAACCACTACAAGCTTTTCACTCCCTCTTTGATAGTCTAGAATGTGTGTGAAAAGTGAAAAAAAAAATGACTAAGAAATTTTCAAGTTTCAAGGGAATTCGAAAAGATGTGCAAGAAACCTAAACCTAGCGACTGTAGTCCCCTATTCTAGCTAAACAAAAAACTTAAAATGATGAAACTACACTCAAATCACAAGCTTGAGTACACCAAAAGCACATATCTGATGCAAAAACTTACTATCATGGCAATCGTCTAACAAAAACATCCATGACAATGGCACCAAAAGTGTATCTTATCATAAACCTCCATGCATAATCAACTTACCAATGTCAAATGGGAGCAATCCTCACACAATAAAATGTAAATCCATGAATTGACCGATTGGTGATGAAGACCATACACAACAAGATGAAAGTACATGCATCCATAACAATAGAGAAAACAAGCACACCTATGGATGCATAAATGCATGCACGCACACACTCACAAGTAGGCAAAACATAAGTGATCCAAGAAGCTCTTTATTGCTCAAGATATAGATCCTTTATTTTTATAATTTTAGAAGAGTCATGTGTACATTATAATGTCTAGTCTACTATTACAACTAGTGTCCAAAGGCTATCTGGAAGCTAAAACTTTGTAAAAAAAAGTTACAAAAAATAGTGTGCAAAAAGCATCCATGCCCTTGGAGCTTGAGTGCTACTCAATTTTTACAAGATGTGCCCAATTATGAAGAAATATAGGGTTTATGCCAAAATAAATTTGATAGACTTCTTCCTCCACTTCCATGAGTGTACTCTCCTTGGATCATAATGTTTACCATTTGAGCAACCTTTGAATCACTTTGACTTTGACTTTTCAAGACTCTTTTGGAACTCTCCAACACTGATCAATTAGTGTTGTGACATATGCTTGAGTTAAGACTATACTTTCTTAAGATTTCTTTACAATTTCGATTCTAGTTTTGTTTTAACTAATCTAGATATCATTGGTTTTACACAGATATTTAAGTAAAATATGCAAGCTACAACACTAAATTTACTTCATCTATAGTTCATCATTCTTCAAACACTAAGTTAGGCATACAATGCAATCGTTAACTTACGTTCGACTTATACATAAATACATGTATGTAAGCTTTGCCATTCTCATACTCTCATATTTCTTTTGAAAGAAATCTTCGGATTGTGTGGGGGGGATCCCGTAGAGTGGGTACATGCTAGCCCAATATTAACCGACATCGAATGCATGACTTGGTGCGTGCATTTCTTTTATGATATAAAGATATGCTCTGAAGCTTCTTATACATTGAGCTCCAATACACTTATATAACAATGCCCAAAATTACTCATGTCCGCTGAAAAGATAAAGCATGCTGCAATTGGTAATTTAAATTACCTGGCAATACATTAAAATTACCTGGCAATACATTTCCACTCATGTCCGCTGAAAAGATAAAGCATGCTGCAATTGGTAACTTATTCAAGTATGCTTGCTTATTGGAATATAGGTTAGCAGAAAGAGAGGATGATGGCGGAAAGCATGGATGACAATATGAAAAGAAGGATAGAGCAGGGTCAGTGCAACAAACAAGAGGATCTAGATCTCCTGTCCAAACTATAAGGCTTTTAAATTAAGAGTATGGAAGAAAATTATGCACTTAACTATTGATCGCAACCTCCCACATTCAATAAGGCTTAAATATCAGGAAACTCTCACATTCAAGAAGGCTGCTCCCTCTTTCTAAGGGCTCAAGGAAAGCAAGCAAGGATAGGATGAATGCAAAAATGGCATATCCACCAAAACATGAACATGCATATTGTGCTTTCACCCAAAAACTGCAGGTGAGCGTAAGATCATGCGAGTATATCAAGCATCTGATCACGTCGTACAAGTAAAAGCTTGATTAAAATACTGATGAATAATTCTGTTACAAGAAAACTAAATGCCCATGGATGCCGCCATTGAAAATCTGCTTCCTCGTGCAAATCTTAGCACTATCTCCCGTAATTATCATACACAGAGCTATCAAATTGAATCAGATGAACGCTACAGCATGTTGAACGTTTATGGAAACGTCCACATTAGATAATATCCGAGTGCTTCTTTTCAGAGTCTTTGCTTTGCCAGCCACTTATCAAGTAGCATTTGACAGGATCTGGGCTTAAGAGCCTTCTTTCCATCTCTTGGGCACATCCAACCACAAGAATCGACCCTCGCACAGTTGCTTTCCAAAGAATCCTGCTTGAAAGACCGAGGATCTAGATTTTCCTTCCGATCCTCAAAAGGAGAAATGGGAACTACCATATGCTCAAGGATCGCCACATCTACAGACCGGCAATCGTCCTTCAAAGATCCATTGACATGTTCTCTGATGGACTCGTGAGCTGTGAGAGAAATAGGCGGCGTAAGCCAATTTTCTGCTTGCACCTTTTGTCTTCTGACTTCTTTCATTTGTATTAGAGATTCACATTCCACGCCCTTACTATGTGAAGCATTCCCTATGGACTGCACATTTGCAGACACCCGAGGCACGGACGCACCGACTCTTGAAGCACGGCTTTTGTGCCCCCCCACACCGCTGAATTCATAGCTCTGAAAATGTTCGTTAGATGGACGAAGCCTGGGGCTCTGGATTCGTTGAGAGCAGTCTCCCTCGAACAGCAGACCATTACTCTCACGTTTGCGTGATGATAATGATTCGTGACTAGCGTCTGAGAATGAATTCTGTAAACAAGTAGAAACGGGTGGAATCACTTGCCTGGACAGGATAGGGCGAACTCCTGAGTCATATCGGGGCCTTGAAATATCAACGGGTTCCTCAATAAGACCATCTTCAATTGATTCCTCACATGAACCATCACACGCCTGTATTTGTAAACTCTGAGATGCCAAACTATCCTGCAAGCATCCAACCTAAAACCGCATAGGAAACAGAAGTAAGAAAATCACCAATTTGTACTTTCACTTCAAGATACATGTGTCGCACAAGTTTTTAGATGAGACACCTTCCTTTCCAAGGAGACGCACTTACTTCGCCTGTATCGAGTACCTCTTCGACTACTCGGCGAGAGTGCAAAGTGGAGAGTTGAGCAAAACGATCTGAATGAGTTAGGCCATCCTGCAGCAACAAGGGCGTCGTATCAAACATCATTTGGTGAAAATTCTTGATTGTAAGAATTCCCTTACAGATAAACTAAGTACCTCTTCGATACATCGATGGATCTTACAAGAGCACTGGTATACATGATCTAGACTTGGAGTTTCGACCTGCGATATCACAAACTAAACGGAAAATGAGAAGAAAACCAGTGAAAGCGGACAAGCGCTTAACGGAAAGAGGTCTTGCCCCATACCTGTTCTCCAGAGTCGTCAGAAGACAAAGAAGGAAAAGCGGAGGGGCTTTGCAGGGATGAAAGTCCGTGTGAGCTACAATTGCAGAGCGAATCACAGAAGGTTTGCGATAACAGAGACTCGTCAGTAAGCGCGAAGGAAAATTCGCGGGAAGTGCTCATCAGTGCTGTAAGGAGAGTATGTCCTGCTTAGCGCTCCTCGGATTAAAAGGCAACAATGCCTTTCAAACTGTTGAAAGCGGGAATTTATTTTGGACTATGCAAGCTTTCAAAACGGACTAAGGTGGTAGTACTAAACGTGATGCCTTCACTCGCTCAATCTTTCCTAGAGTCGCCTTCGAGCAATCTAAGTCTCTTGCTTTGTGGGATAGGGGAGTCCCATGGGTATTATGCCCATTCACTTGTATAGATGTTTTTTCAATCAATTCAAGCAAAGGGAGATTACGCTTCGGCCGAACTTCCTCTTTTAAAAGAAAGGCAGAGTGCACATATCAAAAGGTGGAGTTCACATATGAGCGGCGGGACCTCAAAATAAGGTTGGTTTCAGACAACACATAAGGGTTCACGTCAAGCATATTTGCATGGCTTAAACTTTATACATACGTCCAATAATTCAAGGGAGTTATGGATATCCAATGCCCCCTTAGAATGATTGAGTTTTCATTGGAAATGAATAATCTTTTAGGTTGTTCCACTCCATGTTTCAATTTTTAGGTTGTTACCTAAAGGCATTAAGGGCAAGCACAAAGAATCCAATGAGCCCTTGTAGGCACTATTGGAGCTACAAAGTCTTCTGATAATAACATACTATGCAAGGATGGTCTTTTTATACTAGGATGAGCTCTCCTTAGCTAACAAACCATAGGGAACATATCATACCAAGAGGCTTCTTAGTTTATATAATTATCGCATAAGCTTGGTCCCATGTTGTGTGTTTATTTGCAAAGCTAGTCTAAATATGCATCTTGAGATTCAATCTCCATTTCAAGAATTTCTTAGATCTTGCTTGAGGGATTGAGACCAAGTGATCTCTATCTAAAATTTATCATAAAAAATTGTTCAATACAATAAGCATAAGAAGAGGTAAACATGGTGGTTCTTTATTGAGAATGAATTGAGACCTAATAAAGGAAGCAAAGTGCACCGTACCATCTACCTTTCCTATACATATTTGTCGCTCAACAATAAGGCAAGTTCATTGTGTTCCTGTTTTGAAGGTCTAAACATTTACTTCCCTTTGTTTCAGTAAGAGATCACCCAATCATCTAAAGGACCGACTAGAGTCCAGGGAGAAAGAAAGCACACAAATAGTGTGAGGAAGAAGACTAAGCTTGGAAGAATGATGCACAATGTTTGAGTAACTATGGAAGGTCCAAAGATATATAGCTCATGAGTGTTATGTGAATATAGACAATCGACAAGGGGGAAATGCCTACAAGAGAGTGCCCTAAAGATCATAGGAGTTTTCATATACATCAATACCAATCAATCCACAAAGAAGTTAGACCAAAGCCTTGTAAAAAGCTTAGAACTTCTCACAACATAGAGCCTTTTCTAAAAGGTCTACAATGTTTTCCTATGTGGACACATAACTCAAACTGATCTCTTTAACATGGAGTTTGTTTATGACATTATGATAGTGCACCTCAATATACTTAGTGTGTGCACAGACCATTAGGTTCCTTGCAAATCTAGTTGCTTTCGTAAAGACACTAATGGTGGTATTCTCACCAGCACCTCATTTAGCCATAAGGAAGCCATACACAATCAACCATGAGACCTTTGCTTGCACATGCCGAATGACCAATGTTCATAGCATTTGTGCACTTCAGCTCAGCATGGTTGGAATGTACATCAATTGGACATTAAAATTGCATTTCTGAATAGGGACTTACATGAAGAACTGTATGTATTTGAGCCCCATGGTTTTGTACTGAAAGGCCATGAAAACAAAGTGTGCAGGTTGAAAAAGGCATTATATGTTTTGAAGCATGCACCACATGCTTGGTACGAAAAGATGCATGCCTACTTGATTGCACATGGTTTTGAAAACAATCCAACTAAGAGCACCTTATATGTTAAGCATGCAGATGATGTACTTCTGCTCATCGTTGTATATGTTGATGGCATGCTGCTCATTGGTCCTAAGTAAAAGCATATTACTAAATTTAAGGCTGAGTTGCATGCCTCATCTGAGATGTCATATTCGGGGCATTTGCATCATTATTTGGGCATTCGATTTATGCAAGCAAATGAGGGAATAGCTTTTTGTCAAACAAATTATAGAGACACATTATTGCAACCTTTTGGCCTTAAAGATTGCAAACCTATTGCCACTCCTATGGAAACAGGTTTATGGTTGAGTCCTTATGATGCTACAAATGCACTTGATGTTGTTCTCTATCATTAGGTTGTTGGATGCTTGATTTACTTATGCATAACTCAGCCTGACATTCAATTTGTTGTGTCTACAATGAGTGGGTCTATGCATTGCCCATGTGTTAAGCATCCACCAACACTTAAGCACATCTTTTGTTATTTGAGTGGTATGCGGATACTTGGATTGTTTTATCCCAAGGGTGGATCATTAGCGCTAGATTTACATGCTTTTTTTTACTCATCTTTTTTCTATGACATGTGTGTCCACTAGTGGTTTGTACTTCATGCTTGGTAGCCCATGCATATCTTGGTTAAAAAGCAGTCTATTGTCGCCATGTCTACTTGTGAGGCTGAGTTTTCACAGGGACTATTCAGTGTGTGTGGATCATATGCTTTTTGGTTGATTTGGGTATTGATCAATCGTCTGCCATTACCACCTTCAGTGACAGTTAGAGCGCATTGGAAGTTACAAGGAACCTCGTGTTCCATGCTCGCACTTTGAGGTGCTATTACCATGTTAGGGACAGGTTCTTTGCTAGAAGAGATCACTTTGGCATATGTGCCCACACAAAATAATGTTGCAAATCTTTTCACAAAGGATCTGCCGAAGGAGAAGTTTGAAGCTTTCCATAAAGCTTTGTGCTTACTCCTTTTGTAGATTGATATCTTTCCACATAGTTTGGCACTTCCTTATACATGAGTGTTGGCTCCTTGTTCAACACATCACTCCCGTGGGGGATTTGTTGATATATTTTAGTACTGATGTGTGTGAACACACTTAGGACCATTGGGGTACTTTTTTCCCTCCTTAGGAGGTTTTTTCTCCCGGCTTGTATATATGCCTATAACCCTAACAAAAGTCACTATCTTTGTACATTCACTTGGTAATTCATTATAAGTTGTGTTGTGCTCCAAGCTTCTTCTTCTTCTTTGTGTTGTTCATGTTGTTGAGGTTTACAGAAGCACATGAACAACACAAGGAAGAAGAAGAAGCTTCGAGCACAACACACAATAGTGAATGTATTACCATGTCAATGTAAAAAGATAAGTAGGGTTATATGCATATATACATGCCAAGGAAAAAACCTCTTAAACAAGGAAAAACGTGCTCCCACCATCCTAAGTGTGTTCACACACATCATTACCAAAATATATCAGCAAATCCCCCTTGGGAGTGATGCGGTGAACAAGGAGTTGGCACTCATGTATAAGGAAGTGCCAAACTATGTGGAAAGAGATCAATCCACAAAAGGACGTAAGCCCAAGCTTTGCAAAAAGCTTCAAACTTCTCCCTACATAGAGGTTTTGTGAAAAGGTCTCCAACATTCTCTTGTATGGACACATATGCCAAGCTAATCTCTCCAACAGAGAACCTCTCTGACATAATGATAGTGCACCTCAATGTGCTTAGCGCGAGCATAGAATATCGGGTTCCTCAAAACTACCAATGTTCTGTGAGTGTTTGTGAAGATGGTGGTGGTAGAAGATTGAACAACACCCAAGTCATCCAAAGGCGATTGATGTTGGAGTTGGACGTTTGTGGAAGCATGCGAATAGCACAAGGAAGAAGAAGAAGCTTGAAGCACAACACACAATACTTAATTTATTACTAGAGAATGTACAAAGATAAGTAACCCATTAGGGCAATAGGCGTATATACAAGCCGGGGAAAAAAAAGCTTCTAAAGTGGGAAAAAAGTGCCCCGGCAGTCCTAGTGTGTTCACACACATCACTACCTAAATATATCAACAAATCCCCCCTAGGAGTGATGTGGTGAACAAGGAGCTCGCACTAA
This sequence comes from Ceratopteris richardii, assembly GCA_020310875.1. NCBI lineage: Eukaryota > Viridiplantae > Streptophyta > Polypodiopsida > Polypodiales > Pteridaceae > Ceratopteris > Ceratopteris richardii. The sequence goes on from CM035411.1 coordinate 14,281,462, forward strand.
TGTATAAGGAAGTGCCAAGCTATGTGGAAATCACTCCACAAAAGGAAGTAAACCCAAAGCTTTGCGCAAAGCTTCAAACTTCTCCCTAGGCAGAGCCTTCGTCAAAAGGTCTGCAATGTTCTCCTACATAGGCACATATGCCAAGCTGACCTCCCCAGCAAAGAACCTCTCCCTGACATAGTGATAATGCACCTCAATGTGCTTAGTGCGAGCATGGAACACAGGGTTCCTCGCAACTGCTAATGCGCTCTGACTGTCAGTGAAGACAATGGTGGCAGAAGTCTGACCAACACCCAAATCAACCATAAGGCATCTGAGCCACACACACTCAACAGTCACTGTGAAAGCTGCCCTATACTCAGCCTCACAACTGGGAAGTGGCCACAATAGGCTGCTTCTTTCTCAACCAAGATATACATGAGCTACCAAGCATGAAGCAAAAGCCACTAGTGGACACACGAGTGTCATAGCAACCAACCCAATCAGAGTCAGAAAAAGCATGCCAATCTGGCGGAAGTGATCCCCCCTTGGGATAAAAGAACCCAAGTAGTCGAATACCACTCAAATAGCGAAAGATGCGCTTAACTGCCTGCCAATGCTTGACTCCTGGGCAATGCATAAACCTGCTCATCTATGAGACAACAAACTGAATATTTGGCCGAGTAATGCATAAGTAAATCAAGCATCCAACAGCTTGCTGACAGAGAACAACATCAAATGTATCTCCAACATCATGAAGACTCAATCGTAAACCTGTCTCCATAGGAGTGGCAATAGGCTTACAGTCTTCAAGATCAAAACACTGCAATAATGTGTCAATATATTTCGTTTGACACAAATCCATTCCACCATCAACTTGCATAAATTGAATGCCCAAATAGTGATGCAAATGCCCCAAATTAGACATCTCAAGTGAGGCATGCAAATCAGCCTTAAAATCAGCAATATGCTTCTCAATAGGACCAGTGAGCAGCACGTCATCAACATAGACAACAATGATCAGAAGCACATCATTAGCACACTTAACATATAAGGTGCTTTCAGTTGGACTGTTCTGAAAACCATGTGCAATAAGATAGGCATGTATCTTCTCATACCAAGCACGTGGTGCTTGCTTTAAACCATATAATGCCTTCTTTAACCTGCACACCTGGTTTTCATGCCCTTTTTGCACAAAGCCACGGGGCTGAAAAACATAAACTTCTTCATGCAAATCATCATTCAGAAATGTTGTTTTAATGTCCAACTGATGTACATTCCAACCATGATGAGCTGCAAGTGCACAGATGCTCCAAACAATAGTCATACGGCATGTAGGTGCAAAGGTCTCATCAAAATCAATGCCTCTTTCATGTGCATAACCCTTTGCAACAAGCCTAGTCTTATACCTGTCAACTGTACCATCCAGTTTACGCTTCAGCTTGTATACCCACTTAGTGCCAATGGCCTTCTTGCCAAGAGGCAAGTCACATAAAGACCAAGTACCATTCTTCATTATAGCATTATATTCAGATTGCATAGCAGCCATCCAAATTTCTGAATTTTGTGCTTCATCAAATGAAACAGGCTCATTCTCATCACAGAGACTAGATGCAGCCATAGCATAGCGATCTGATGCAAAAGAGGCACTATGAGAGCCTAAACGAGTAAGATATGATAGAGGTGCATCTAATTTGCTGTCACGCAAGGTCTGCACAAGCCATTTTGGCATAGTTCTTGCCTGCTCAATATCAACTCTCTCATTAATAAGTGCATCATGTACATCTGCATCAGAAATGGAATTATCTACATCATCACATGAAACCTACAAAGGCTGAGAAGTTGCCTCATTAGGACCAGCACTAGACTGTTCACCTGTAAAGAGGCAACAAAGTATCATACATGTCTTTGGAGCTAACAGATGTCTCCTTCGTACATGAAAGCAATGGTTGAATAGCATCTTCCACAAAAAAAACATCACGGCTAACCAGAATGCATTTAGTCTATGGATAATACAGATGATAGCCTTTACTTTCAGAATAGTACCCAACAAAAATACATTTTACTGCTTTATCATACAATTTTCTGCGATGTTGTTCAAGCACTAATGCATATGCCAAACAACCAAAAACACACAGATGAGCAACAGATGGCTTGTAGTCATGCCAAGCCTCATATGGAGTGATAGACTCCAGCGCTTTAGTGGGATACCTGTTCAGTACATATGTTGCACACATGATAGCCTCAAGCCAGAAACTATGTGGTAAAGCCTGACTCTTAACCATACACCTCACCATCTCCATGAGTGACCTGTTCTTTCATTCAGCAACTCCATTCTGTTGAGGTGTATATGGCACTGTACACTGGTCTTTTATCCCACATTCAACCAGAAATGCATTAAAATCAGAAGACATACATTCCCCCCCTCGATCAGAACGGAGGGTGCCCATTTTACATGCTGACAGATTTTCAGCCAAAACCAAAAACTGTTTGAAACACATGAACACTTCCGACTTTGCCTTCAATGGATATACCCATGCATGCCTGGAAAAATCATCAATGAAAGTCACGAAACATAATTCCCAAAAGAAGGTGTCTACATAGGACCACATACATCACTATGTACAAGCTACAATTTTTGGGTAGCCTGAACTAAACCATCTTTTGGAAAAGACAAACGCTGCATTTTGCCCAAAATGCAGCCTTCACAAACATGTTTTCCAGGTGCCTCAACTTTGGGCAAAGAGGACACCATTTCAGATTTATGCAGGTGTAGCAAACTAGCAAAATTCAGATGACCAAAGCGTGCATGCCAAAGCTTTGCATCTGACATAGCCTGAGAATCATTTATTGCACATGCCAAATCATTTACAGATCTTCCATAGTCCATGAGCTTATATAGCCCACGATATAAAATGCCAGAAGCAATAATCACATCGTCATTTGACAGATCATGAACCGTACACCTGTCATCAACAAATTTCACAACCAAGCCAATCTTGGCTAATGCAGAAATTGATAACAGGTTCTTCTTGATCCGTGGCACAAATAAAGCATCTGACAAAGTGAAAGAAGTACCATCAACAGTAGTCAAAATGATCTTACCAACTCCCATAACAGGATAAGAGGAGTTGTTGGTGCATGTAACAGTATTCCCTGTAGGGGCAAGCTCGAGTGAAGAGAAGAAACTGCGCTACGAGGTAATATGTTTGGTCGCCCCATTGTCAAAATACCAAACATCTGAGTCTACTACAGACATGCATTGTTCATGAAAAGATGGGTCAAAACTGCAGACAGTACTAAACGCCCATTCTTCTTCCTGCGCAAGATTAGTAGACTTTGTTTTTGGTGTAGAGGCCAGTGCAATAGCAATTCCAGCCTCTTTCTTCTTTGCCTCTTTAGCAGCCAGTTTTGGACAGTTATGATATGATCATTCCCTTTACAGTACTTACAAAACAATTTCTGCTTTCCTGATTTCTTCTCATCTTTATCTTCCTTCTTCGAATATGCAGAATTAGCAGATTTTTGCTTACGAGTTGAAGAGCTCCATTTTCCTTTGCCCTTCTCACTAGCCAGAAAAGCTTGATCTACAAATCGCATAATGGACATGTTGTGCCTGGACTGATCTTCTTGCAACAAAATAGAGACTAACTCCTCAAATGATAAGGCATTTGGATTGCTTTTCATCAGCAACCGAAGAGTAGAAGCAAAACTCTGATATGAATCAGGAAGACCATTCAGAATGGTATGCACAAGTGAGCTATCTAGTATAACCTCATCAACAAAAATCAATTATTCCTTCAAGTCTTTGATCTTCGTTAGGAAACTGTCTATAGAATCACCTTCATTCATGTGCTCACTCTCCAACTATTTTCAGAGATAAGCAATACGAGCCTCATTCCTAGCTTGGTACAATGTGGTAAGTGTATCCCAAACATCCTTAGCTATTCTGCAAGAGCGAATGAGAGGAATAATGGCATGTTTGACAGACAAAGCTATCAATGCATGTGCCTGGGCATCTCTGCCATCCCAGCAAATTTACTCTACAGTAGGTGTTGTTGGAGTTAGACGTCTGCGGAAGCACGCGAACAACACAAGGAAGAAGAAGAAGCTTGGAGCACAACACACAATACTGAATGTATTACTAGAGAATGTACAAAGATAAGTAGCCCATTAGGGCAATAGGCGTATATACAAGCCGGGGGGAAATAACCTCCTAAAGAGGGAAAAAAGTGCCCTAGTGGTCCTAGAGTGTTCACACACATCACTACCTAAATATATCAACAAATCCCCCCTGGGAGTGATGCGGTGAACAAGTAGTTGGCACTCATATATAAGGAAGTGCCAAGCTATGTGGAAATCACTCCACAAAAGGAAGTAAGCCCAAAGCTTTGCGGAAAGCTTCAAACTTCTCCCTAGGCAGAGCCTTCGTGAAAAGGTCTGTTATGTTCTCCTGTGTGGGCGCATATGCCAAGCTGATCTCCCCAGCAGAGAACCTCTCCCTGACATAGTGATAATGCACCTCAATGTGCTTAGTGCGAGCATGGAACACAGGGTTCCTCGCAATTGCTAATGCGCTCTGACTATCAGTGAGGATGGTGGTGGTAGAAGACTGGCCAACACCCAAATCAGCCATAAGGCGTCTGAGCCACACACACTCAACAGTCATTGTGAAAGGTGCCCTATACTCAGCCTCACAATTGGAAGTGGCCACAGTAGGATGCTTCTTGCTCAACCAAGATATACATGACCTACCAAGCATGAAGCAAAAACCACTAGTGGACACACGAGTGTCATAGCAACCAGCCCAATCTGAGTCAGAAAAAGCATGCAAATCTGGCGGTAGTGATCCCCCCTTGGGATAAAACAACCAAGTAGCCGAGTACCACTCAAGTAGCGAAAGCTGCGCTTAACCGCCTTCTAATGCATGACTCCTGGGCAATGCATAAACGTGCTCATCTGTGAGACATCAAACTGAATATCTGGCCGACTAATGCATAAATAAATCAAGCATCCAACAGCCTGCTGATAGAGAATAGTATCAAATGCATCTCCAGCATCATGAAGACTCAATCCTAAACCTGTCTCCATAGGAGTGGCAATAGGCTTACAGTCTTCAAGGCCAAAATGCTACAATAATGTGTCAATATATTTCATTTGACACAAAGCCATTCCACCATCAACTTGCATAAATTGAATGCCCAAATAGTGATGCAAATGCCCCAAATCAGACATCTCAAATGAGGCATGCAAATCAGCCTTGAAATCAGCAATATGCTTCTCAATAGGACCAGTGAGCAACATGTCGTCAACATAGACAACAATGATCAGAAGCACATCATTAGCACGCTTAACATATAAGGTGCTTTCAGTTGGATTGTTCTCAAAACCATGTGCAAGCAGATAAGCATGTATCTTCTCATACCAAGCACGTGGTGCTTGCTTTAAACCATATAATGCTTTCTTTAACCTGCACACCTGGTTTTCACGCCCTTTTTGCACAAAGCCACGGGGCTGAAAAACATACACTTCTTCATGCAAGTCATCATTTAGAAATGTTGTTTTCATGTCCAACTGATGTACATTCCAACCATGATGGGTTGCAAGTGCACAAATGCTCCGAACTGTAGTCATATGGCATGTAGGTGCAAAGGTCTCATCAAAATCAATGCCTCTTTCCTGCGCATAACCCTTTGCAACAAGCCTAGCCTTATACCTGTCAACTGTACCATCAGGTTTACGCTTCAGCTTGTATACCCACTTAGTGCCAATGGCCTTCTTGCCAGGAGGCAAGTCACATAAAGACCATGTACCATTCTTCATTATAGCATCCTATTCAGATTGCATAGCAGCCATCCAATTTTCTAAATTTTATGCTTCATTAAAAGAAACAGGCTCATTCTCATCACAGAGACTAGACGCAGCCATAGCATAGCAATCTGATGCAAAGGAGGCAGTATGAGAGCCCGAACGAGTACGATATGACAAAGGTGCATCTATTTTGCTATCACACAAAGTTTGCACCAGCCATTTTGGCATAGTTTTTGCTTGCTCAATATCAGCTCTCTCATCAACAAGTGCATCATGTAAATCTGCATCAGAAATGGAATGATCCGCATCATCATATGAAACCTACAAAGGCTGAGAAGTTGCCTCATTAGGACCAACACTAGACTGTCCACCTGTAAAAAGAGGCATCAAAGTATCATACATGTCTTTGGAGCTAACAGATGTCTCCTTAGTACATGAAAGCAATGGCTGAATAGCATCTTCCACAAAGACAACATCACGGCTAACCAGAATGCGTTTAGTCTGTGGATGATACAGATGATAGCCTTTACTTTCAAAACTGTACCCAACAAAAATACATTTTACTGCCTTATCATCCAATTTTCTGCGATGTTGTTCAGGCACTAATGCATATGCCAAACAACCAAAAACACGCAGATGCACAACAGATGGCTTGCGGTCATGCCAAGCCTCATATGGAGTGATAGACTGCAGCGCTTTAGTGGGACACCTGTTCAGTACATATGCTGCACACATGACAGCCTCAAGCCAGAAACTATGTGGTAAAGCCTGACTCTTGACCATGCACCTCGCCATCTCCATGAGTGACATGTTCTTTCGTTCAGCAACTCCATTCTGTTGAGGTGTATATGGCACTGTACACTGGTGTTTTATCCCATGTTCAGCCAGAAATGCATTAAAATCAGAAGACATATACTCCCCTCCTCGATCAGAACGGAGGGTGCCCATTTTACATGCTGACAGATTTTCAGCCAAAACCAAAAACTGTTTAAAGCACATGAACACTTCGAACTTTGCTTTGAGTGGATATACCCATGCATGCGTGGAAAAATCATCAATGAAAGTCACGAAGTAAAGGTAATTTCCAAAAGAGGGTGTCTGGATAGGACCACAAACATCACTATGTACAAGCTGCAATTTCTGTGTAGCCCGAACTGGACCATCTTTTGGAAAGGAGGAACGCTGCATTTCTCCCAAAATACAGCCTTCACAAACATGTTTTCCAGGTGCCTCAAGCTTGGGCAAAGAAGACACCATATCAGATTTCTGCAGGCATAGAAAACTAGCAAAATTCAGATGACCAAAGTGTGCATGCCAAAGCTTTGCATCTGACATAGCCTGAGAATCATGAATTGCATATGCCGAATCATTCACAGATCTTTCATAGTCTATGAGTTTATACAGCCCACGACATAAAATGCCAGAAGCAATAATAACATCGCCATTTGACAGATCATGAATTGTACATCTGTCATCAACAAATTTCACAACCAAGCCAATCTTGGCTAATGCAAAAACTGATAACAGATTCTTCTTGATCCTTAGCACAAATAAAGCATCTGACAAGGTGAAAGAACTACCATCAGCAGTAGTCAGAATGATCTTACCAACCCCCATAACAGGATAAGAGGAGTTGTTGGCGCATGTGATAGTATTCCCTGTAGGGGTAGGCTCAAGTGAAGAGAAGAAACTGCGCTGCGAGGTAATATGTTTGGTCGCCCCACTATCAAAGTACCAAACACTTGAGTCCACTGCAGACATGCACGGCTCATGAGAAGATGGGTCAAAACTGCAAACAGTAGTAAACGCCCATTCTTCTTCCTGCACAAGATTACCAGACTCTGTTTTTGGTGTAGAGGCTTCTGCAACAACCATTCCAGCTTCCTTTTTCTTTGCCTCTTTTGCAGCCAATTTTGGACAGTTCTTTATGATATGATCATTCCCTTTACAATACTTGCAAAACAATTTCTGCTTTTCTGATTTCTTCTCATCTTTATACTGGTTCTTCGAATGTGCAGCATTTGCAGATTTCTGCTTACTAGTAGAAGAGCTCCATTTTCCTTTGCCCTTCTGACTAGCCAGGAAAGCTTGATCTGCAACATGCATAATGGACCTGTTCTGACTGGACTGATCTTTCTGCAACAGAACAGAGACTAACTCCTCAAATGATAAGGCATTCGGATTGCCTTTTATCATGTAAGCCGCCGGATTGGCAATTGTAAAATCCTTTTTCCTTTTCATATTCCGCACAAACTGAGAAGTCGCTACGAAGAGATGTAACTTTTTATAAAGCAATGAAAAGACACTTTTGGTGACGACTAGAAGATCGCCAGACTGTGTGTCTGGGCGATACGTCTGTGGAGTTACGTTGTGTTGTTTTTGGAAAAACTCTGAGTCATACTGTGTCCTTTTTGTCTCTGTTTGCTTGTTGCACCTGTGCGGTAAAGATTGGGTTACGGTATTGTTACATTAAGTGAAGTATTGAATCGCTGTTTTGTAAGTTGTTTACTGTAAGTCTACGTTACGGTAATGGTTATCCTTGCGTTGTGTACTGAGATGTATTGATTGGAATACGAATAGTAATTCCGTATTGGAATGAGCCTGAGTTTCTGTTAGAAAGTGTATTAGCAGAGTTGTTTTGAATAAAAGGTCATGTGAGTGAGTTGATTTGGGAAAATCAAGTATAGGGCCTCTAATTATTCAGACCCCTTCCACTCCCAAGAACCCGAATAGAGTTTAAATGTGTTCTGACGGCAAAACCCACGTTTAACACTGGTGCCGTCTGTGGGAATGTGGCACCAGAATGTTGCAAATTAGTTGTGGGAAAGTGGCAATAGATTGTTGCAAAGTGATTATTAGAAAGTGGCAACAGAGTGTTGCACAGTGATTGTGGGAAAGTAACCAATTGTGGGAAAGTAACCAATTGTGGGAAAGTAACCATAGATTGTGAGTTGACAGTAAGATAGAGTAGTACGCAAGTGTAGCAAAGGTGCTATATGCCGGTTACTTGATCTGGCGAGTCGTATCCGAAGTACAGACAGCCTTGGGTGGTACCAAATTTGCGAAGGACACCCCTAGGAGGAAGAAGCGCAGATCGGTTAGGTCTGGTCATCGAAGAAGTGAAGCATATTAGTAGTGATTCCGGTAGCTTTCCGGCGGAACATACTGCAATTCCGGTAAATTCCGGTGAATCTCAGTGCAGTCTGCAGTAGAGACAGTAACTTCAGAATTCACAGGAACACAGTGTGCAGTTGATCTGACACCATCTGGTCAAGATTCAAATCTCTCTATGGATAGAGGTGTATTATCCAGAGAGGTCATTGAAGGTGAAAGAATACCCTGGATTGGAGAAAGTTCCACTAATTCTGGTGGTAGTTCGGTTCTGGTTGCAGAAAATTTACGATTTTCTGGTGACAGTGTTATACTTCCCGGTGAATCTTCATTCCGGACACCACTGTTCGGAGAAAGTTTGCCTACGTTTGATACCGCAGAAGAGGATAAGCTATTCGAATTAGAAATTCGTAAGAGGTTAAATGCTATTTTCGAACCGGAAGAAGAGTAGTCTCATCATACAGACTCTGAAGAACCGGAAGCACATCCTCAGAACTCAAGAAATAGTAACAGTACCAACATGAGTGGGCAACAACAACAACAACAACAACAACAGCAACAGCTACTTCCACCTCGTCCGGTTCCAACAGGAGTTACCTACACAAAATTTGGTGGATTTCCAGGTGATGATCCTGATGCTCATGTACGTACCTTTGAAATTAGTTATGCAATACTAAATCATCCACCTGATCCGGCATACAAGGCCATAGTATTCCAGTTAACGTTAGTTAATGAAGCCGCCAGGTGGCTTACAGAATATGATATCAATCATTTCGGCACCTATGAAGCGGTAAGGGATGCATTTTTGCAGAGATTCCAGCTAAAGAAGAACCCTACCGAAATTTTTGATTACCTACAGAACAATAGACAGAAGCTGAATCAAACAGTGTAGGAATATGCCACCCTATTCAGAACTCATTTGAGACAACTACTGCTAGCACATGCTAATTTACCGGATGATATCATCACTCAGTGGTTTATTAATGGTTTGACTCCGCAGCTTAAACAGATTATGATCATCCGTTGTGTGGGAGCTATGACATTAGATGCGGTTATTGCAATGGCTTTGCAGCTCGAGCATAATGTTGGAGGCTTTACCGAAGATTTGGAGTGATTAAAAGCCAGTAAAAGTGTTGCAGTGGATCCGGCCAGACAAATGTACTGCACTAAGTGCAAGAATCCAGGGCATACCAGTGCCACATGTGCCCTTAATCAGATGTATTGCGCTATCTGCAATACAACCGGACATTCCACCGAAAACTGTGCATATAACGCCAAAGTGCAGGGACCAGCAACGGTAAATGCCATTATACAAGAACGAGGGCAGCCTGCCACTCATTATGTACCACCTCAGATGAGAAATAATCAGCAGCAAGGATACAGAAATTATCGAGGACAACAAAATACAAATTACAACACAAATCGCTGGCCGACATGAACATCACAGGAAGGTAATTCTTTGCTACCCCCTCACTGTCATTTTTGCGGTGAGATAGGCCACATATGCAGATTCTGTAAAGATGAAGCTGAATATGATCAGAGGAAGAAAGAGCATCAGAACCCTATGACCAACATGGTATATATTTCACCAGTAGAAACTCAGGCCGCAGTGATTCAAACAAGATCTGGTAAGCAGTTACAACCAGCAACAAAAATGTTTGAACTTGGCATCCATGAACAACAGAGAATGTATGACAAAGCTAGTCAATGGACCACCAAAGAGCCTACAGTGTTTCCAGATCCCATTCCAATAACCCAAGTTCCGCTACCAAAGGAACGATCGCAGGAACAAGATTCTATCCCTGTAACAGGCGCATCATCTTCAGAATCAGTGAAAAGTACAATTCAAGTAGATCATGCGTGGGAAATTTTATCTAAGGCATCCATTACTCTTCCTCTTGGACAGTTACTTGCACTAGTATCGAGAGTTCGTCAGCAATTCCAGAAACAGTTTAGTCCTGTGTCTTTCTGCATTCCAGCGACAGCAACAGTACAACCGAAAACTGACTCTACGGTTGATCATTCGGTTCCTTTAATTACGGTATGGTACAAAAATCATAAGATTACTCAAGTACTAATTGATGGTGGTTCCGGTGTAAACATAGCCACTGCAGCACTTTGTAAGAAGTTAGGGTGGACCCACATTGAGCCTGTTCAGTTTTTTGTTAGAATGGCCGACCAATCCAGAGTCCATCTAGTAGGACTTGTACGGAATGTCCCGCAGGGTACAACATTTAAGATGACTTTCGTAGTTTTAGAACTATCGGATTCCAGTCTTGATTATAATCTTCTTTTCGGTCGTCCTTGGTTGAAACAAGCTAAAGTTATACAAGATTGGTCAGCACAGGAACTCACTTTCAAAGACAATAATCATAAATATGTTGTCAAATTGGATGCTATTCAGCCCTGTGAATTACATGCTAGACCATATGTAGCAGAACCGGTCCACATGTTAGATGGTTTATCCGCTGATGAATAAGAAGAATTTTTAAAGAATAACATTGATTTGATCTCCTTAGGAATTGTTGATCTGCAAACTGTTGTAGATAACTGGAGTCCGGCAGCCTGTACGGTGGTGCCTGTGACCGAAGAAGTGGGGATAACAGATACTGCTGCTATGGATGAAGCCACTATACAGCAACGTACAACCAATTGACAATTCAGGAAAACCTCGTCAATTCTATGTTCCAGAAGATCAGTTGATCACCTATAATTTAGGAGATGAAGTAAATCTGTGACCTGTCAAAATAAAGGAAGGATTGTCTGAAGTATTTCAAGCAGATTTGATCCAACTTATTCGTGATTTTTTTGATGTTTTTGCATGGGATTACCGTGATATGAAAGGTCTGGACCCTCGCACCTATCAACATAGGGTCGTACTTAAACCTGAAGCAAAGCCGATTAAACAACCCAACTACCGTATGAATCCCAACTATGTAGCATAGGTCAAAGCAGAACTTGATCGCCTATTAAAGGTAGGATTCATTGTACCTATTGAGCATGCTGAATGGATCTCCCCGATCGTGATTGTACCAAAGAAAAACAAGCAGCTCCGAATATGTGTCGATTACCAGAAATTGAATGCAGCCACCGTACCTGATCCATTTCCTCTTCCATTTCTTGACACCATGCTGGACAGAGTGGCTGGACATGAGATGTACTCATTTCTCGACGATTATAGTGGTTATAACCAGGTCCGAATGGTTGAGCAAGATATACCGAAAAACAGCGTTTATTACGAATTGGGGTGTTTTTGCTTACACAGTCGTGTGGTTTGGATTAAGAAATGCTCCTAGTACCTTTCAGCGATGTATGCAGGAAATCTTCTCACCCTATCTTACTTCTTTTATGCAAGTATATCTAGATGATTTCTCTTTATTCGGTAAGATGGTTGCACACCTGTATCATTTACGATGTTGCTTTGAAAAATGCCGAGAATAATGACTCTATTTGAACCCCACCAAATCTGTCTTTGCGATTTCTTGTGGTAAACTCCTTGGCCACATTGTATCTGCACAGGGCATACAAGTTGATCCAGACAAAATTGCAGCCGTGTTAGAAGCACCTGTGCCTACTACACCGAAAGGAGTCATGCGATTCATGGGTCAAGTCAGGTGGCATGGTCGACATTTACGGTGGCTTGCCCATTTGGCAATACCACTGAATCGGCTAATCACTAGTACTCCTCGACAGTTTGATTGGACACCGGAATGTCAAACTGCATTTGATCGTCTAAAAGTTTTATTAACACAGGTTCCAATTCTACAACCTCCTGATTGGGAACGCCCCTTTCATGTTTTTGTAGACGCATCAGATATAGCCATTGGAAGTGTTTTAATGCAACAAATTGATAAGTGGTTTAGGCCTGTCTATTATGTAAGTCGAAGGCTTGCTCCTGCTGAAAAGAATTATTCAGTAACTGAAAGAGAATGTCTTGGTTTAGTGTATTCTGTAAAGAAATTCCACCATTATTTACTAGGCTGCAAATTCGTCTTTCATGTAGATCATGCTGCGTTGGTATATCTGGTTTGGCAACAACATTTAGGTGGCCGCTTGGCACGTTGGGTTTTATTGTTACAAGAATTTGATTATGACGTAATTCATCGACCCGGCACTACACATGCATTAGCAGATTTTCTCTCTCGGTTAGATTTCGGTGAAGCTCCGATCGGTGTTGATGACACCTCACCAGCTATTTATGTTACTGAAATGACTAGTGATGAATCTGCGCAACCTCCTGTGACACCTACTACTATGATCAGTTGTTAACCTTTCTTACTGATGGATGTCTTCCTCCTCAAACTTCCCCTGCAATGCGCCAAAAAATTGCAGTTTACAGTCGCAGATTCCGGTTGATTGCTGGAGAGTTGTATTATATGGATCATACTGGGGTTTTACTTCGTTGTATTCCTCCACATGAAGTAAACTCAGTAATCGCTCTCGCAGATTCCATACCCTCCGGTGGACATTTTGCAGCAGATTTAACACACCGAAAAATTCTACAAAGTGGGCTCTGGTGGCCTACTATGTACAGAGATGTATCTCAATTTGTGCAGCAATGTGACAATTGTCAGCGATTTGGACAACCTTTACAATGCCATTTCTTTCCTCTGCAACCTGTCTTACCTTTAGAACCTTTTCAGAAATGGGGTCTTGACTTTATTGGACCAATCACACCTCCAGCAATCCTTAGCAACAAAAGATATATTCTGACATGCACAGATTATGCTACCAGATGGGCAGAAGCTTGGGCTTTACCACAGCTGTTTCGGTGGCAAAATGTCTAATGAAGGATGTATTCCCACGTTATGGATTACCTTTGGAACTTGTCATAGATCAAGGGACCCACTTTATCAACAATTTAATGCGAGTACTCACACACACTTTTCAGATTCTGCATAAATTTAGTTCACCGTATTATCCTCGTGCTAATGGCATAGCTGAAAGTACAAACAAAACGTTGTTGACTATGCTTCGAAAATTGATTGTGGAATCACCAGAAAGATGGGATCAGTTACTACCTGCAGTATTATGGGCATACCGGACTACTTACAAAGTTGCCACCAGACTGACTCCTTTCAAACTTGCATATGGAATGGAGGCAATTGCACCAATGGAGCTTGTAGTACCAAGCTTACGTGTGGCCATCTCTCAGAAATTGTTACCTGAAGAGTCTTTACCATTTCGGTTGGACACACTCAGAGAATTAGATGAGCATCGCTAGGAAAGTTTTCTGACTCTTCAAGAAGTGCAGTTGCGGCAAGCTCGTACACATGATCGGTATCTTAAAACTCCAGTTTTTACGGTAGGACAACTTGTGCTGTTTTATAATGCAAAATCAAATCGTTCTGCTGGAAAATTCAAGTTACGATGGTTTGGTCCTTACCGGATTACTGAACAAGTGGGCCCAGCTACTTTTCGATTGACCACTTCGATCGGAATTCCTCTTCCAAAAGTGATAAATGGTTCAAAGTTGCGGCCGTATCATCAAGCGCCAGATTCGCACTGAAGTGTTCTGCGGTTGCCCACATATTTTTTTTTCCTTTTTTCTTTTCTTTTCCTTTTAGTTTTGCGTGCTTAATAAAATAAGTCTATAAATATCCTCATTTTGATACCTAATTATGGTCAACAACCACCCTGCATTATCGTTCTGCTCATGCATGCACACCGTAGTTATGAAGGTTATCATCTCAACATCGCGCGATGATTAACAATTTCGATCACCTCACACTGCCAACTATCTACTTAACTGTAGCTCAGTGATGAGTAGCACCTCCTTTAATGTCAATCCGGGAAGACGTGAGGATGGTATGATGATCTCGAGCAAGTGAAGGCACAAGTGCGTGAGTGCGAAGCACACTAACATGCACACACATACACACACGCACACACAAGGCAAGACAAAGAGTGAGAAGCAATGGAGTTCTTTAGATTACTTTCAACAAGCTCATACAAGCTCAAATCAATTACAAGCTAACCCCAAAAATGAGCTCTCTAGCTCTATTTATAGTTTTTGACTAGGTTTTGGCCTTGTCCAGACCTAGTGTCCGGCCTAGTTAAAAATTAGGTTCTCTACCCTATTTGGAGGTTCAAACGGAGTCTAAAAAATGTGAAAACTGATAGGTAGGTACTTCTAAAGCTCCTCAAGCTCAAGGACTCCTTGGCTTGCACAAAATGGAGCTACAAAAATATGAAATGGTATTTACAATGGTTTTTAGTGATGAAAATCACTATTTTTGTAGGGATTTCTTCTAACATTTTGACATACATTTCCTGGAGCTCCCTACTTGCTCCTTCTTCTTGTGTGCCCAACTCTTTGATGCCTAAAAAATTTAAATGGCTTACTTGCCATATCTTCTTTGACTACTGTGTCTGCTCGTGCTTTCTCTTCGTTCCGACTCCCTACGTAGGCTTCCTTGTCTTGTGACTCCTTCAGTTCCTTGACTACTGCCAACACCCCCCCCTCTTTTGCGTCTGTCGTCTCTGACAGACCCTTTTCTAGCTGTGCGTTGATAATATTGAACAACATCGACAGCGAGGTGGTGTTCTTCTAATCGTAGCCCCCGTGCTAGGTCTGTTAACAATGCATCCCAATTCACTGGTCCTGGGACGTCCGGATGTGGCACCCGCAGTTGTTCTGAATGGATGGTTCTCTCCATAGCGAATAAGTGGAGGAGATGTGAGGGCCTGGGTACAAATATTTCTGAGTGATATTCCCATAATCCTGTTACGAACATCTCCTCGAATGTCTGTTTAAAGCAAGCTGGGAGGTACTTGATTCTGGCGTGCCAAGCATATATTACCTCTATTGATGGGGTGGTGCTCATGTCGTATACCAGATCTTGGTTGCCTGTAAGAAAGCCAACTCCTGAGAAGTGGGGGTCTTTAATATTCTTGAATGTCTTGAATGTGATTAGCATTAGTTCAAAGATTTTCATGCACATTTGGGCCATCACATCGAGGGTATTCCGTAGTCGAATGCTCCAGTGACGGATGGTAGAAATCATATAATTCATAGTGGGAGGTCCTTGTGGAGGTGCTAGATAAACATAGTTTAACCACTTTGCACAACCTTTGATGTTCTTGACAGCAATGGTAAACTATGGCCAGGTGCGTCTGCGGAAGACTAGAACATAACAGGGATTGTATTTAATAAAGAGTGGCATGTTAGTCCAAGTACGAACCATCTCTGGGTAGGTCTCAAGAAGACGGATCCTCCAGGTGGGCTGATGAATGGATCATTTTTTAGCACTCTTTGGGATATCATCGGGCCCAAATTGTGTGGCGAAAGTTGGAGGTTTGCCACATCGGCGTTGGATCTCCGCGTTGTAATCTGCCAGGAGTACACAGTATGGCACATACTGATCGTCGTTGGTGCCGATCCATCTATGATGAGACATACTGCGGAAATATTCTGACTTTATGATGGTGTCTTCTAATTTGGCCATTGATTGGATTTGGATTGCCACTCGATCTTCATGGGTTGTCGCTGTTTTTTCTAGTGTCTAGAGCCATTGAGGTACTTCAACTTCTAAGGTGTCCATTCCTTCTGAGGTCTGCTGACCACCTGGCATCGGCATAGGAACATATGGTTCCTCATACGTTTCGTCCACCTCAATGGGTACCAATTCATCAAGCTCTGGTTCTACAACTGGAGAGGACTGCCTTTCATATTCCAGTAACTTCTTCTTCAACTCCGCCACCTGCTCTGTTAATGCCTTTACTTCCGCTGAAGCCGAGGTCATTTCTATGACTTTGGGTTGTGCCTCCTGTTCCCTGAGCTAGCGACGTAGTTCATCCCGTTCCCTTTCCAAATCATCATGTGCTTCTAATAAATCAGCATAGCTTTTCAAGATTGTTTTCATTGTTTCTGAGGGAACTGCTTTGAATTGTTCTGGGTCGATTTCATGGGGAGAGCCTTCCATGGCAGCTTCCAGGTTTTCTTCGTTTTGTTTCTGCAGACGCTTGTTTTCTTCAAGGGTTGTAGCCATGTGTTTTCTGAGTAGAGTCAAATTTCGCCGGACTCTCAGATTATCTGTTTGGTAAACCTCCAGTAAGGCTTCGAGTTGTTTGACACCTGACTCTTGTGATGGTTGGGGTGTCTCTAGGAGGGTTTGATGAGCTTGCTCGAGAGTGGTGTAGCGTTGATTGAGGTCTACATTTTCTTCTTCTATACTTGTAAGCCGTCTCTGTAGTTGTTGATGATTCGTCGTCAGTTGATGATGACGGTCTTCGAGAGCCTGGTACTCACTCTGAAGTTGATATACGCATTGATGTAATGCCATGAATATACTATTTACATTAAACGATGCAGGGAAAGATGAAGATGCAGGGGGAATGGGAAAGGGGAAGGGAGTTGTGAATGCTGTGGAGTCAAGTGGTGAGGTAGGTAGAGGGGGTATGGGAGATTGAGGTTGCATGGGGGATTGGAGTGGTGCTATGGCTGGTGATGTTTCCATTGTATCGAACGTGTGTGTGACTGTGTAGATGGGAACAGTGGGTGGGGTGGATGTGATATTTGTGAAGAGTGTTGTGTAGGTGGGCATGGTAACTCCTCCGAATTGGATGCCGGGAGAGAGAGGAATTCCCATGACAACTGTGGTAATGGCAGAAATAGGTGTGGTAGTACCAGGTGGTGAGGTGACTTGTGTAGTGAGAGGTGAGGTGGGTGGTGAGAGTGGTTCCTCCTGATGTTCTTCTGTTTGTGTGGTACCTCCTGGTTCTGATACATTGATGTGGATTTGTTTGCCAGATCGCATGGGACGGTTAGGCACTCGTTTCTCAAATCGATGAATATAAGTCATGGCTGCATGAACAACCTCATCTAAGCCTACTGCGTCAGCGTGCGGGTTCATTGATTCGATAAACATGTCATCCACACCTTCCTCGACTAACATTTGGATCATGATCATCTTTCCGATCTCGAGCGACAGTTTGTGTTGCTCTTGGACCCGCTTCATGGTTTCGTATAATCTTTTTATTTGGGCCGAGTATGCCGGGGCACTTGCTAGTTCTGAAAGTTCTTCATATTCTTGATCATACTCCTCGTGTGCCTCTTGTTCTTCTGTCTCTTCTTCATCCTCTTCTACTTCTACTACTCCCGGTTGGGTCGGGGCTGAAGTTGTAGTCGTGGTTTGTTGTCCTTGGGTCTGCTCTGCTTCTGTCTCCAGGTTAGATTCATTGATCAAACGGGCAATTTCTTCATCTGTCAGATCAGCAAGGGTGTAACCTTGAGGGAACTCCAAGTCTGATGGAATAGGAGGGAACACCAGGTTGGGTCCTTCTGCACTTGGTCTAGGTAGGCGAATGGTAAATGGTCGGACACGCCTCGTTTGTGGAGGAGTCACCTCGGGTGTGGTAGTGGCTCCCCTTGGTTGAGCGCATGGTAATTGAACTCCCCCTCTTATCTTCTTCGATGGAGGGCCCGCCGTTGATAGTCGTCTTTGGAACTCTTGGGCCCTGGACCATACTAGTGCTCTTTGGATGGGCACATCGTACGCTAAGCACCTGTAAATTATTCTTGTTAGAGCACAACATCCATGAAGTACATTTTTCTGTTTCTTATTCCACCGTTGATGGGCTAGGTGTATTTGATCGATGATCCAGTGCGGTATGTTGATGGTGAGATTCTGTCTCCGCCAAGTACAAGCTGAACCATATCTTTTTTGGTGGCATAGTGAATCGTTCTTGGGCGGGAAAAGCAAAATATTGCATAATAGTTCGTAGGTGTAGAGCAATGGTAGGTGTCATTGCTACCATGTCCTTGCATGTTCAATGCTGCCCGTACCAAATTGAGGGTCAGTTTGAATCTCTTGAGTTCGTGGCTTGGCAATAGTGAGGATAGCACAAAAGTACTATCGCCTCCCTTGGCCTTGCTAGGAGTGATGGTACTGATAAAATAGGAGCAATGAAGGAAATCTGGCTTAGGCAAATGTGCTCTGAAGTAGCTATCCAATCCCGCTTTGGTCCAAACCAATCGCATTATTTTTGCATTTTGATAGTTTTCAAATTCGTGAGTGAAGAAATGGTAACGTCCCCATTTGCCATTGAACTCAATTTCTGCTTCCCAGAAGTAGGTGCCATCACCCAATGGCCCTGCGACATCACTAAACCAATAAGCGTGTTTCCCCACTTGAGAAGTGTGTCCCTGAGGAGGGTCCTGAATAGGGAGAACATGCATCGCTTGAAGTTCTTGAGGCCTCTCGGTGAGTGGTGGTTCCAAGAGGAGGGTTTTAATGTCCACAATTTGTGCGCTAGACCCTGCCTGGGAACTGGTGCCTCCTGCTTCTGCCATTGTTATTGCTTGCTTGTTGGTTCTGTGAGAATATAGATCATGCGTTAATATTGTAATGGACAAGATAGAACACTTTTTATCCCCGTTACAACATTATCATGAGGTGAGTAATGGGTTAGTGGGTCAGTGAGTGCTCGATGAGTGTGTGTGTAGTTAATGTGGATAGTTCTACGAGCTAGATGGAAAAATGCAGTGTATGAGTGATGTAGTTAGCAAGTCAGGATGAATTTACACATGGGGTTCGGGGGTTTTATTACAAGTTTTAGGCTGCCAAACACAAGGGATGACTTTCGGTTTTGGTTTAGTGGAGACACTGGAGGGTTTTATGAGTATGTCTGCTTGGGAATGAGGCGTTTTTGGGACCCATTTACAAGTGAGTCTGTGCGTGCTTCTGGGCGACTGTGTGTTCGTGCGTATTAAACAAGAGTGGGTAACGGCTCCTTGAGTGAGTGAACCCTGTCGTGTATGATGTGATTCGTGCGGGACTAGTCGAGCCCGCAAGCAAGCCTTAGGCACCCAAATTTGTCTTGATTGTGGGCCAGCCTTCATCGACTTCTTGGGTACCCAGATAGATTTCACTTTCTCAAAAGAAGTTTTGGAAGTCTTCTTATTAGTATCATGTCGTTGATTACTAATAGGAAGTTGAGATGATTGTTATCGCTCGACTGTAATAAGCCGCTCGCCTTTTCGCACCCACAATTGTTTCAATGGCTGAGTCATTCTGCTTCGCACGTTCTTTTGGCCTCCAGCATAGGTAGTCTTCAGTAATTGATCTACCTTTGGTTGTTGCCTCCCTCTGGCCTTTGGAAAAGAAGGGAGTTTCGTTGAGTCCTTGACTTCTTTATTGAGATCACCATTCCTCTGCATCACATAGCTTTGGACAAGAACAACATGGTCAACTTCATGTGTACCCCTGGAAGGACCAGGAGTCTGTGCCTTTTCTAGTTCCTTGAGTGCTCCATTATCTAACTCAACTGTAATTCGACTCTGATTTACCCCTACCTGAAGAAGTCCACTTCTTAGGTTTAAGTTGACTGCATGGTCATAGATCCAGTCTTGACCCAAGACCAGAGGCTCAGTGAGATCCCTCATCTTGACACACTAGTACCTTAACTGTCATTGGAACATCTTGAATGGAGAGGGGAAGTTCCACTTCGCCCATGCAAGGGGTTTCCACACCTCCCAATCCTATGAGATATGCTTCTATAGGATTGACTTTTAATTTCAATTCTCGATAGTAAGAAAGTCTCACCGCACTAGTGGCTTCACCTGAGTCAATCAATGCTCACACAATTTTTGCACTAACTCCTTGTCCTATCTCTAAGGTCACAAAAAGACGTCGATCGATTATTCTTTGGGAACTTATTCCTGAGACTTCACACATTGCCACATGATATCCTAGATCCTCAGAGGCACCTGTCCTAGGTTGATCCCTACCCTGCCGTCTCAACTTCATCCTTCTGATGCGTTCTAAAGCTTCTGCTTGAGCTTCTTCTTGAACTCGTTTCTCTTCTTCTTTGCGTTTCTTAGCAGTGTTGAGTCGTCTTAGCATTTCTTCTGTGAGAGGTTCCTGATACAACTTGACTCTGCACCCGCTGATGTAGCTCGGAAGAATATCACCTTCTAAGGTCGCTAGTTGTACTGCTCCACTCGTTGAGATCCTATTTATGATCATAGGTCCATAGCCACGTTTCTCTAATTTTCTTGCATGTTGCTTCAAAGTGTAGACTAAAACTAGGTCTCCGGCCTTTAATCCTTTATCCTTAACATGGGCATCAAAATACGCCTTCTATCGTTTCTTAGCTGCATATATTCTTGCTGCAGCTCTTAGTCTGGTTTCACCTAATCGTTCAAGGTCAAAAATCCTCGAAGAGAGTTCATGGCCCGTCCACTCATGCTCCTGTGCTATTTTCAATGTGGGAATCAAGAAGTCCAAAGGTAGCACAGCATTTTGGCCAAATACCATCTGAAAGGGTGTGGCTTGGAGTACCGTTTTATAGGCCACTTGGTATGCCCAAACAGCATGGTGTAGCTGTTTGTCCCAATCAGAGCGTTTATTATTCACCAATTTTTGAGCATCGTTCTTTGTCGTAGCTTTTACCTCTACCCACTTTGTTAGATAGTCTGTGGCAACAATGATGTATTCAACATGTGAACCCTTAGCTGGGGGATTAATAGGACCTACGAAGTCTATTCCCCACTTAGAGAATGCACGTCCACCCATCATAGGTCTCAGTGGCATCTCATCCTTGCATATAGGATACTGAGTTCTCTGACAAACATCACACCGTTTCACATAGGTATGTGCATCCATGTGAAGGGTCGGCCACCAGAAGCCCGCAAATAGTATTGCCTTGATCACCCGATCTGGTCCAAAGTGTCCTCCTGCTACACCTTGGTGAGCAGTTTCCAAGATCTTGAGATATTCACTCTCATGGACACATAGTCTCAGGTAACCATCTTTACCACGCTTGTATAGATTATCAACAATGAGTGAATAATCTAGGGCTTCTTGTTCTAGACTTCTTTGTCTAGTCAAGGTCATATCTGGAGGGAATGTTTTCGTCCTCAAGAAGGCTACTAATGGTTCACTCCAATCTGGCACTATGGACACTTGATAAAGAGTGGCATGTTCCACATGTGGTTTAGTGCAACAGATTGGGAATTCTCTACACATCTTATGTACATCAGCTTCCATAGTAGGCCAATGCACTCCGAGTCTCCTTAGTGTCTGTAGGGTTCGTTGTTTTGAGTAGTGTTGCTCTAATGCACCTACATGTGCCAATTGCAACCATTTAGCGTACTCATCCTCTTCCACACAACAAGCCAATATCCCTTAATCTGTCTGTTTGTACATGCTTCCTGCCATGATGTGGTACTTCTGGGCTCTTACTACCTCTCTACCTTGAGTGTTTATGACTGGGTGGTTAGGCCCGTATGTCAATACTGGCACTAATGGCGTAGCCCACTGAGGTACAACTTCCAAATTAAACAAGTAAGCGTCAGGAAGGTCATCTGATACTCCTTGTGGGGCTTCTCCCGATGTGAGCCTAGAGAGATGGTCTGCTCTCAAGTGAGTCTTCCCTTTCCTCAACACAACCTCGAAGTCGTATTCCATTAGTAAGAGAAACCATCTTACTAATCTACCTGTATTGCATGGCTTGTTTACCAAGTTCAACAGTGCTTGATGGTCAGTAAAAAATTTAAACTTATTTGCAAGCAAATAGTGTCTAAACTTTTTAATTGCATATACCATGCCTAATCCCTCTCGCTTAGTGGTTGTATAGTTTTGTTTAGCCGCATTCAACTGTCTACTAGCATAGGCAATTGGAAGATCCATATTGCCTTTGTAAGAAAAAGAAAATAAATGAATAATGATTTGAGTGGTGGGCTAGTGGTGTAACTCTAATGCCATGTAGAGGTTACCACAACACACATATAAGATCAAGGTTAGATAGAAAGAGAGATATCACTACTCATGGGAATAACACAAGAGATTTGGTTATAATGAAAAGTGGACTCAAGATGATATAGAAGATGAACTCAACTCAATTCAACTAAAACTCATAACTCTAATACAATAGAACTCAAACACTAAACAATATATAGATGGTTCTATCCACCCATGCACTCCCTATATGGAGCTTAGATGGTGATCTAGATAGAAGCTAGGTGAAGGGCTATAGGCCAACACAATGGGTACTAAGATGGATACCCTAATGGTTCCAAACACACAAACTGATGATCCTACATGGGATGGGGACCATCCTTATAAGGTCCTCCAAGCCTAAGTCGGCCTACCCGTGCAGAGCTCAGGAAGGTATAGAAGATTGCAGAGATCGCGGAGGCCAAGGAATCAACTCTAGCATTTGTGGAAGGAATGCTTCAATAATCAAGCTTGTGAGAGGTAAATGCTTCAACTCGAAAGTTTGTGATAGGTAAAGGCTTCAACATTGGAGTTCTTGGGAGGCAAAGGCCTCAATGCCATAGCTTGTGGGAGGCAAAGGCTTCAATACTAGAGTTCTTGGGAGGCAAAGGCTTCAAGGCTTCAAGTTCATGGAACACAAAGGCTTCAACACTATGGAGGTGTTATTATCTAGAAGTGGAAGTGGAGTTGGTGCAATGGATTTGGAAATACAAACACTATGGGTTCATCCACCGACCTTTAGTGAAGGCAAGTTAGATGGTAAAAACTATTTTCTTTGGAAGTTCAAGATTACAGTTATCCTTGATTCTTATGATCTTTTGGAGATGGTGATGGGAAGTGAGCAAGAGCCACAACCTACCTTTGACCCATTGGATCCGAGTAAGGTGATTCTCCCAAATGCAAAGCTTCTACAAGCTTGGAAGATAAGGAATGCAAATGCACTATATTATATAGTGAACAATTGTGTGGAGTCTATTCTACCTCTTATTCAACATACATCCAAGGCAAGTGAGGCATGGAGTATATTGAGGAGTCACTATGAGGTAAGAAACCAAACTCACATTCAAAATTTAGAAAATCAATTGGAAGTAGAGAAGTTTGCAGAAGGAGAGAAGGTCATGGCATCCATTACTCAGATCAAGAAGCCATGTGATAGAATGGCTTGTGAAGGGATAGAGAAGACTAGCAAGGGACTAGCTCAAAGGTGTCTCCAAAATTCTCCACCAAAGTATGATGGAAGGGTAACTACTCTCAACACTCAGGTGAGACCTCAAGCTTTCACATTTGAGGAGTTCCATTCAATACCAATGGAAGAGGATTTGCAGCTTAAAGCCCAAGTAAGAGGTATTCAAGGAGATGCCATATTCTCCATCAATGCATCAGGTAAAGGTGCTTCCTCAAGAAAAGGTAAGAATGCAAAGAGGAGGAGTAAGAAGAAGATTCAAGGACAATGCTTCCATTGCAAAAGGAAGGGACATGCAATTGCAGATTGTCATGTCAAGAGGATAGATGAAGTGAAGGAGGAGACAATACATGGAGCCAAAGCAAAGGTGGTATGCTCCTCAACACAAGAAGAATCAATTGTGGATTCATGGGTACTAGATAGTGGTGCATCTCATCAAATGACCAATGATATAGGTCAATCTAGTTCTATGCAGCCTCAACAAGAACCCATCATGGTGACAGGAACAATATGGAAGGAGATGCAAAAGCAAGGTATTGTTCTTCATCACTTACCTACAGTGAATGGAATGAAGGAACCTTATAGAGCTTGTATGATGGGCAAGCTGCACAGAGAGACATTCCCACAAGAAAGCAAGAGTAGGTCAAAGGCTCCTCTAGTGTTGGTATATGCTAACTTGTGTGGTAAGATGTCTATACAGGCCTTGGGAGGATCTTCCTACATTGTGATTGTTACGACTATAGCAGGAAGATGTGGATGTACTTTCTTCGTGATAAGGCTCAAGCTTTTGGTAAGATTAAACGACAACCAGAACTTGTTGAAAATGAACCAGGGAAAAGTGTGAAGAAGCTTGGAATAGGAGGTGGTGGTGAGCTCAACTCAGAGGAGTTGGAAGGCTTTTGCAAGTGCAAAGGGATAAAGTGTCAATCAGTGACACCTCACACATTACAACATGATGGCATTATGGAATACAAGAGTCACACCATTGTTGAGATAACAATGTGTATGAGAGAAGGCATGGGCTTTCCTTATCAAATCACAAAGAGTCATCATGAAGTTTACATTGGTAAGAATCCATCAGTCTCACACTTTAGAATTTTTGAGAGTGTATGTTATGCTCTTGTCCCAGGTCAAAGAAAGAACAAGTTGGAACCAAAAAGCAAGAGATGCATCTTCCTAGGTCATAATGAAAAGCAAAGGGCTTTCATATTATATGACCATGAGGCAAAGAAGATACAAGGGAGTCGTGATGTGGTGTCTATGGAGCAGCCACATGCAGTGGAGGACAAGAAAAGATCTTCCATTTTATCATCAAGCGAAGGAGTAGTTCACTATGTACCTAGCCCAAGAGTCATCCCTACCTATGAACGGGAGGAAGCATCATCATCAGATGGTGAGAAGAGAGTCTACCAACCTAAAATCACCCAAACGAATTGGTTGTCACTACAATGGGTGAAAAAGCTCTATGGTCAGAGTAATCCTATGCCAACAACTATCAAAGAGAAGGCAAAAGGACCAAGTAGATCACAGAGAATAGAGGAGCACAAGTGGGCTTCTACTCACATAGTCAATATAGCCATGATGGTTGTGATTATGAAGCAAGTAATGAAGCCATTAATTGAAGATGAAGCACTTGTAGATCCGGCATGGAAGGAGGTTGTGCAAGCCAACTATGATAGCTTAATGAACAAAGAAGCATGGGAGGTCACTAGCACCAAGTGGATCTGGCAGGTGAAGTACATGATACAAGGGATCTTGGAATGCTATCACCACACATTGATAGCACAAGGACTTTCACTAGTGAAGGGTTTTGGTTTTCAAGACTCTTTTGCTCTGATACCATGTAAGAAAAAGAAAATAAATGAATAATGATTTGAGTGGTGGGCTAGTGGTGTAACTCTAATGCCATGTAGAGGTTACCACAACACACATATAAGATCAAGGTTAGATAGAAAGAGAGATATCACTACTCATGGGAATAACACAAGAGATTTGGTTATAATGAAAAGTGGACTCAAGATGATATAGAAGATGAACTCAACTCAATTCAACTAAAACTCATAACTCTAATACAATAGAACTCAAACACTAAACAATATATAGATGGTTCTATCCACCCATGCACTCCCTATATGGAGCTTAGATGGTGATCTAGATAGAAGCTAGGTGAAGGGCTATAGGCCAACACAATGGGTACTAAGATGGATACCCTAATGGTTCCAAACACACAAACTGATGATCCTACATGGGATGGGGACCATCCTTATAAGGTCCTCCAAGCCTAAGTCGGCCTACCCGTGTTCTAGGGTCGTGGTAGCTTGATCCATGCCCAAAATAATCTCCACCATTGATCTATGGGGTAAATCCAATGGTACAAAGGTAGGATCAACAACCATTTGTTTGTAACCCTTGATCTTGCTTAATCCACACTTAGGATCAAGTCTAGATCCAATGGCCCACATCAATTAGACCCTTCCCCAAGTTAAGAAAGCTACTTTTGTTTCTAGCCCTTGATTTAGGTTGATCCTCACATCGGATCAATCCCAAATCCAATGGCTTAGAAGTAACCTTCCTAACTATCCATCTATGGTCTACACTAGACCTCATCTGACCTCAAAGTCAGGAACCTACCAATGTCCAACACTCTCACATGGCTTCTCCTCATAATGGGGGCCTTACAAAATAGAGTGTTATGGAAAAATGGTGGTGTTACATAAGGGTGAGGCATTGAGCATATCTAACACCCCCCCCCCCCCCCAATGTCCACCCAAAGGTGAACTACCTTCTTGGCCCAATGCCAAGTCTTCCATGAGGGTGGAGCATTGACCATGTCTAACAGCCTTCGCCCGTAGGTTGTGCAAGTACACATCCAATAGCATAATTGGATGCATCCACATGAACATGGAAGGGCTTATTCCAATCCGGTGTGGTCAAGATTGGTGCTAAACACAATCTTCTTTTAAGCTCATTGAAGGAGATTTCACATTCATTAGTCCACTCGAAGTTAGTCAAAAGTCCATACATAGGCTTTGCTATGATGGCATACATGTGTATAAACCTTCGGTAATAACCACAATGCCCCATGAAAGCTTGTACTTCCTTGACATTCTTTAGCCTAGGTAACTCGGCTATGGCTCATACTTTCTCTTCATCGATGGATATGCCATTCTTTGACACTATGTGTCCTAGAATCTTGCCTTGCCTGACCATGAAAACACACTTTTCTGGGTTCAAGCAGACTTGATACTCTCTACATTTGTCAAAGATTTGCCTGAGTTATGGTATATGTGTCTGTCTAATGTTGGAATGAGCACAGAGGTCATCAACATAGACTTCCAAATTCTTCCTCAAGAACTCTTTAAACACGTGGCACATCAGTCTCTGAAAGGTTGCAGGAGCATTGGTAAGCCCAAATGGCATTACTCGAAAGGCAAATATACCCCACTCTGTGGCAAAAGCTGTCTTATGCTGATCTTCTGGAGCTATAGTTACTTGATTGTAGCTCGAAAATCCATCAAGGAAGCTGTACACTTCCTTGCCTGCTACTCTTTCTAAGAGATGTTCTGTGATAGGAAGCGGATAGTTATCTCGAATTGTGGCTGCATTGACCTTCTTCAAGTTAATGCACACACGTAGCTTTCCATTCTTCTTGGGCACCACTACAATGGGGGATACCCACTCAGTGTGCTCAATTTCATAGATGAATCCAGCTTCTACCAGATGATCTATCTCTTCTTTGATCTTAGCAGCATAATTATCATTGTATGTGTATGGCTTTTGCTTGGAGGGTTTGGCATCTAAGGTCATGGGGATAGTGTGTGAGCATATGTCTGGATCAACACCCTTCAAATCCTTGTAACTCCAAGCGAATACATCTCTGTATTCTCTTAGCAAGGCTATTAATGCATGCTGTTCTTCCTCTGTTAGGTCATGGCCTATGTACGTGCATCTCTCCTCGCCTTCTTCTAGGGCTACCACTATTTTCTTGGTGGTTTCTTTGTTATCATAGGCTTCTCTTGATTGTGCCTCTCGCTTAGGCATTCTTACCATGACTCTCCTGTCGTCTATCTCATACTTTTTAAAGTTTTCAGGGACCTCAAACAAAGATTCTTCCTCTTCTGGTGTGACTTCTCTCTTCTTTCTTTTCTTTCCTTCATCCTTAGGGGTCACTTGTGTGGCTAACCGTACATCATTTGTTATCTCTCCGTGTCTCTGGGGTTGAAATTCTACTTCATAGAAGTATTCTTCATCTGATGCAAAAGGTGGGTCCATAATGATTGACTCTAGATCGGAGTCGCTCGCATCCTCAAATGCATCAGGGCTAGGTTCACACTCTTCTAAAACTGCATCTCCCATGATTTGCTTTATGGAGAAAACTAAAATGTCATAGCCATCCTCATCATAGTGTGGTGTCCATTGTTCTTCATTGATGGCTACATCCATGGTTGCTAAGATTTCTGCCTAGCCATGGGGTTCAAATTCTTCATCAGGAAATACTACAGGTGCATAGGCTGGGTCTTGAATGGATCTATGTGTTTCTTTTGCACCTATCTCTCTGGCTTTTTCTCTCTTCTCCTCTTCTACTGCCACTTTGCACATCCATAAGTGAGTGTCTTCATGCATCCATGAGGATCCTGATCCTATGGAGTGCACTGACTCTGTATCATCTTTAGCTCTATGGATGGGATTCCATTGGATAGGAGGGACATCTCTATGAGAGTAATCTTTGAGATTGACTTTGGTCGTAACACCTAAGTGTTGCAAATACAAGGAATTGGTTCCCCAATCCTGGACCACTTGCAACTGTCGCATAAATGGTCTTCCCAAAATCATCTCATAGGCATGGTTCTTGCTAAAATCACAGATAGCAAACGTGTGCTCAAACTCTACACCACATGTAGTGAGAGTTATTCCTTCCAGCAAGCCTAAGGGTCTTTCTATGTGACCATCAACCATTTGTAATTTCATCCTCGTGGGCCTGAGTGCTTGCTTGCCCCACCGCTTCCACAGAGAAGTGGTAGCAATAGCAACTCCTGCACCCGAGTCTAGAATTGCCTTAGTTGTGTACCCCTGATGGGTAATGGGAAGATAGGTGTTTCCTTCTTCACCTTCACTCATATCTCCTATCTTGTCTAGAGGAATTTCTGGCACCGTTCTATGAGAACCTACCTGGGAATGGGGTTTTGCTATCTCTGGTACTTGTTTGGCTACATGTTTCCATAATTCTGGCCTAACTTTGAGTAGCTCTTCTAAAGTGAGGTTTCACTGCACTTTAGTGTTTTTCACTGCCTCCGTATTCCTAGGTATGACTGAGTCTTCGTTTCTTACCATGATTGTGGGTGCTCTCATACAAGTCGACTTGGCTTCCCATGGGCCTGTGAAGTGGGGTAATTCATGTAAAGAATTAGACTCAAAGTCTAATCTCTCTTGAGTCTGGGTGCTCTCCTGCTCTCCATAAATAGAGGGAATATCTTGTGGGAATTGATCATGTGCGTCATCCACAAGTTCAATGGGAGGAGGGACTTCACTTTCTTTAGCCCATTTGTCTTCTTGAATCTCTCGTAGGAATTATGGTGTGTACCTATTCATGGAAGAGGAGGTGTCTGGTTCAGTGGAATTGGGCACAAAAGCTTCCTGTGGGGGAAGGCTTATTCTTTTGCTGGCCTTATCTCTTCCTTGATTTTTTTCTTCCTTGGCAGATCTTGCAATTATGCTCTCTAACTTCTCTAATAGTCCATCCAAGTGCAATTGTGTCTTAGCTGATCCAGAGTAGTTGAAGAGATGATTGGCTTCAAATATGGTCTGAGCCAATGCAACCATTTTTGCACAAAGCTTGGTTCTTTCTATCTCTAGGTCAGCTATGGGATAGCACTTGTCATGCTCCATCACATTTGGCCCTTCTTGGATTCTGGCCTGATATGCCTTAAGCATCATGTCTATGTCTTCAGTGGGGTCAGATAATACTGATCCTACTCTAGGGGGTGGTGGGATGGTCTGAGGTAGGTGAACAGATGGTGGGTTAGATGGTGATGGAAGTGAGAGTGGTGGTGGTATGTGAGAGTTTGTTTGAGAGGTGAGTTCAACAATTTTGGCTTTTGTTTCTCTTATGCTTTCTTCTAAGTCACTCATCTTTTTAGACCATTGTCTTTTCATTCTCTCTCGGCTATCCCTCCAGGCTCTCGACCGTTTCTTGGCTATGCTCTTGGTTTTGCTACCTTCTGCACTCTTCTCTTGACCTATTCTTGGGTTTTGTTGCAAAGCCTGGGCTCTAGTGACCACTTGCACTGGTGCAGTAGAAGTGACACTTCCTGTTGAGTCTACAACTAACCCAATAACGTTAATTGGAGTTATTTTTGGCATATTATTGGGATTTTTTGGGCAATCTCGTAAGAGATGCTCCTTCCCGCATTCTTGGCAAAAGCCTTGAATTGTCACTGACTAGGGTTGTGTAGGTGGAGGTAAGGGGCAATCACGAATGAGGTGATCTCCCTGACATCTGTAGCATGGTCCTCTAGGGAATGGGGGTCTTACCTGCCTAGGCTGGGGCCTAGGGTTAGGGTTTGTGTACATTACATTTGTGTACTCTGGCTCCCAACTAGGTTCACTTGGTTCTTCACTATAGTAGGACTCACCATGTTCAGGAGACTGCATATAGTAAGCTTGGGGGCTATCAATGTGAGTAGAATCAAAACTATGATCACTCGGGTCACTTTCTGAAAGCAATGGTGTTACTGGCAATATAGCTCTATTCAAATTTTCCTCAGCTGCTGCATACTTTACAGGAATCACATTAGCTGGGGTTGGAGGTTGTTGAGCCAACACAGGTTGAGGCCTTTGTTGGTTTTGGTAGGGTTGTTGATAGGTTTGCTGCGGTCTACCATATTGTTGTGGAGGGTACTGGTTCTGGTATCTTCCCTGTTGTGGATAGGGCTAAGGGTAGGTTTGTCTAACTGCTTGCTTATTGTATGGGCAGTCTTGAGCTGTGTGATTTGTGTATCTCCGTTCTATGGTGCAGTATTGGCTGCTAGGGTTCACTTGGGGTTGAGCCATGATGGGACATGTGTTTGCCATATGGTCACCACCGCAAGTATAGCACCTCTTTACTGGGGCGAATCTAGGAATTTGTTTACTAGAGACACCTAGTTTTTGAGCTACTTTCTCCGCAAGTTCCTCAATTGATGTGGACTGTGAGGAAGAGAGGCTAGAAGCACTATCAGAATCTTTGTAGATTTTTGAAAGCTCTAGTTCCTCCCCTAGGTTATCCTCAATGTCAATGCATGCGTACACACTCTTCTATAGTCCTAGGGTCCTTTAAGTACACATAGGATCATAACTTTGTACTTAGCAATCCATCCAAGAATAAAGCCACTTGTTTGGTAGGTGTGGGTAACTCAGGAACAGGGCATCTCTCAAGATATTGCCTAAATCTTCTTCCTGCAAATCTCACGGTCTCTTGAGGGGTCTGCTTGAAGCTGTATATCAATGAGGAAGTATTATGCCTTATGCCACTTTTAGAGAATTCGGTGATGAAAGCCTCTAAGAGTTGGTCTATGCTCCTGAATTGTCTCTCATTTAATGGTTGAAACCACGTAAGGGCTGTGTTCCTAAGTGTTATACCAAAGGCATTATATTGCGTGAATAGGTCCTCAACTTGTTCAACTCTCAAGACTTGCCTAAACTCGGCCACATGATCATATGGGTCTCCTGTGCCATCGAAGTAATTCTTCATGGACTTAATTAACTGAGTCGGTCTCAAAATCTTGGCGTGTTCCCTAGGCCTTGGCAGAGGGAAATCATCAGCATTCCTCTGGTTCCTTGGGGCTCTAAATCCCTCAGGTTCCACTCTATTTGTTTCCGTTCTCGTTCTGTCTCTTCCCATTGGGTTGGCAAAGCTTACCTCCGGTCTATCTCTATGTCTCTCTCTTTGAGTTCCATGAGCGTGGGAGGTTCAAGCTCCTTGGTGACCAAAGGACACATTCAATCTTGGTGGGGGAAAATAAATTCACCTTTCCAAGTGTAAGTGCGCCTATCATTTTCTGTAACCACAAAGACCCTCTCTGAAGCATGATCCAGGTAGGTCACTCTGCCTGGACTATCAGGATCTTTGAACTCATATATCATGATTATTCCTACCTCATTCTGCTGATTAGATCTATACCTCCAAAAAGGCTTCATCGGTCTCTTGGTTCAGGAGTAGATCTATGCTTTTATTATCTTGGGGAATCCACTCTGGTGTGATAATCCTAGTGAGCACAGATTTGCCTCGGGGGGTTCTAGGTACTACACCCATGTTTCCTTGCTCTAGATCACCTAAGTCCGTTTCTGGGACCACATTCCCAAATTCATCTGTCCTATCTGGATGACTGGTGACTACATATATTGTCCCTTCCTTGTCTAGGTATGCTCCGTTTTCAAACTTGACAGCTGGGTGCTCTAGTCCAATGGAGTGGTCACGGTTTTTGATCTGGACCACAGATCATCCTAGGCCATCCTCATAGATGCTAGCACATAATCGGTTGGTCCTAAGGTATTCGAGTTACGTCTTGTATGGGCCTTCCACCCTATGTAAATATGGCACTCCAGAACTTCCTGTAGGTCTATCCATACCGTGGGACATCTCAGACTCGCTAGTCTCAGAGCTAGGGTAATACGAATGATGGCTCAACTACTGGGCCCAAGACCTAGCAGTATGATTGACACTAGCCTCTGAAGATCTAAGGCTTTGTCTATCTCTCCCTAGGTGTCGTCCTAATCTAAGGTTCATAAGCCCAATTGAATGATCTCAAATTTTCCCAAGTACACTTTGCGTTGCTGAGTTCTTTTGTATTAGTCACTTCTTTTTTTTTAATTGCTCTTAGGGTGTCACTTCTTGTCCAATTAATCTTCGTCGCAAGGAACACTTGAATTTTATCGTACTTTGAGTGTGGTCGCCCAATTTAAGTTCTTTTCCCTTAGGTTGTTTTGCAATTGTAATCTCCTAACGCTTGCACTTGAGTGATTAGAGTTCTTGGACTTGGTCGTTCTTAACATGTCCTTAATTAATCAAGCCCTCTATCTGTACTTAGCCTATGCTAGGGATTGACAGAGGGTGTTGAGAATTTCCAACCTTAAGTTTCTTCCCTTGGTTGCCCTTGTATGCCCAGGAAGCATGTTCCCAAGCTCGCACTTACTCTTGCTTCGAGTACCCTTCGATGCTCTCGAAGAACCTGAAAAAGTCCACAATTAGCACAAGGATTGAATTCAGTTGACAGACAGATCACTTTTATGCATGTAATTCACAGACCTAATTGCCTTTTGTCTTTATGAAAAACAATCCCAAGGGAAACTTAGTTTTCCTACCCCGGGATATGGTCACTTCAAATTACCCTATCTAATAATTCTGACATTAATTCTACCGTAACTAGTAGAAGTTTTGGTTGTACTCCCCACGAGCTTTCCAACAAAACAAAAATCACCGCAATCAGATTTCGTATGAGGAAGTTATGTCCATTCAAGGTTTTGGGGCCAAATCAGGATTTTAAACAGATTAGCAGGCAGACAGGACTTCTCGAAATGCTTTGGGGTATCGGCCTCAAAAGCAATGATGAACCGTAGTATTTGTTCCACAATTTGTAAAAAATAGACCACTCTTTTTTGCCCTAAAAAATTAGCCAAATTTGCCCGTCTATCGTGTTCGCAAGCTCTGTCAGTCGCGATTGATAGGTCCGTCGTGATTGACAGGTCCGTCGTGGCTGTCAGTCGCGATTGACAGGTCCGTCATGGCTGTCAGTCGCGATCGCGATTGACAGGTCCGTCGTGGCTGTCAGTCGCGATTGATGGGTCCATCGTGACTGTCAGTTGCGATTGATGGGTCAATCGCGATTGACATGTGGCTCAGAGTTTCAGTCGATCGTGGTCAAAGGGTCCTTGACTCTGTCAGTCGCAATTGATGGGTCGATCACGATTGACAGGTCCGTCACGAGTGTCTGTCCGTCGTGGTCAAGCAATCGTTGACTGAGTCGGTCGCGATTGACAGGTCCGTCGGGGTTGTCAGTCGCGATTGACTGGTTGATCACGATTGATGGCTCGATCGCGATTGCCACGTGTCACGCGTAGGTTCTGTCAGTCGTGGTCAGTCCATCGTTGACTATGTCGATCGTGATTGACAGAGCCGTCGGCATGTGTCCGTCATGGTTTGTCGATCGCGATTGACAGGGCGATCGCGATTGACAAAAATCTGAGGAATTTTAAAATTGTAAACACACATTTGGGAAGCTCTAGGCCTGTAGACTATGGTTATGTACTTTGTTTAGCAAAAAGATCATTTTTTCTGTCGGTCGCGATTGACAGAGGTCAACGCCTCGGGACCTGCACAGTCAAATTTTTTACCTGCTAGAGCTGGTGCAGCTGCTGGGGATGTTGATTCCTGCAGAAAATCTCAAAAAACACCGAAAATCACAAGCACACAAACACTCTCTCGCTCTCTCTCACAAGTGAAATGAGGGGAATGGTATGGGTCGGGTGATATGACCAAAAACTGAAATTTTTCGCGATGATGGAGATGGATGTGGGAGATGGTGAGGATGATGATGGTGATGAGAAAATAAGAGAAAATAGGAAAAAGGTGAAGAAAATACCTATAACTCCAACGCATCAACTCTACGTCTTACCATCACACGCTCGTCCTCAAAGCTCGGTCCCTGGCAACGGCGCCAAAATTTGATGTAGCTCAGTGATGAGTAGCACCTCCTTTAATGTCAATCTGGGAAGACGTGAGGATGGTATGATGACCTCGAGCAAGTGAAGGCACAAGTGCGTGAGTGCGAAGCACACTAACATGCACACACATACACACACACACGCACACAAGGCAAGACAAAGAGTGAGAAGCAATGGAGTTCTTTAGATTACTTTCAACAAGCTCATACAAGCTCAAATCAATTACAAGCTAACCCCAAAAATGAGCTCTCTAGCTCTATTTATAGTTTTTGACTAGGTTTTGGCCTTGTCCAGACCTAGTGTCCGGCCTAGTTAAAAATTAGGTTCTCTACCCTATTTGGAGGTTCGAACGGAGTCTAAAAAATGTGAAAACTGATAGGTAGGTACTTCTAAAGCTCCTCAAGCTCAAGGACTCCTTGGCTTGCACAAAATGGAGCTACAAAAATATGAAATGGTATTTACAATGGTTTTTAGTGATGAAAATCACTATTTTTGTAGGGATTTCTTCTAACATTTTGACATACATTTCCTGGAGCTCCCTACTTGCTCCTTCTTCTTGTGTGCCCAACTCTTTGATGCCTGAAAAATTTAAATGGCCTACTTGCTAGATCTTCTTTGACTACTGTGTCTGCCCGTGCTTTCTCTTCGTTCCGACTCCCTACATAGGCTTCCTTGTCTTGTGACTCCTTCAGTTCCTTGACTACTGCCAACATTAACCTTTTTCATTCCGCTGTTAATTGCTATTGTGTCTGCCTGATTTGTGAACTTTGTGTTTCCTGTAAACCTTGTGTCTGCTTGCTATTCGTGTGCGCATCATGCAAGCTCTGGCAAACTTTGCTACCTTCTGTGACGGAGTCCCTGCGGATGTGGGTGAATTCTTGCGCGTCTGTGGGTTGTCTAATTTCGCTGAATTTCCTTGGCATTTAGTGGAATGTCACCCATTTTACGCCCAAATCATTGCCGCCATCGCTGCCACACATGCTACAGAGCAGAGTTGGCCAATTACTTCTTTACCATCTCGGGTCGTCATCTCCCTACAATCTTTTGCTGATGCTTTCTGACTCTCTCAGCAAGGACGAGAGAATGGACCCAATCTTCCCATCACTACGATGAATCGGTAGTTTCCCAGGCACTCTTCAAATGAGTATGTCATCCTCTGTCGCCCTGAACCTGAAAGAACAGCATTACAGTTTCTAGTAGCCATCCTGAACTTACAAAAACGAACTTATGGGATATCTCACCCTCGCCCATTCTATTCGGTAATTGATATGGCTGCTCGCGAGCCTATCAATTTCGCTTCCTATTTTTTCCGGCGCATTCACCGTGAATGCGTTGCGATTATTAAGCAGGTTAACAAAGGAGATATGCCACGTTCCCGTCTCCCTCACATACTCAGTTTCCTGTTTTTTACCATATTAGCAGCGCAACCACCACCCAGAGGTCCAGTTTTGTATCATGAAGAATCCGCGCAAATTCTGGAAGATGATGAAGAAGATGACGAAGAAATCTTCCAACTCCTCCGCCGAAAACGAATCAGAATAAGCTCTTCTGATAGTCAAGTAAAGGGTTCCGCCACTGGAAATGAAGAAGAAGAACATGAAGAAGAAACTTTTCACGATACAGCTACTTCGATGCATCATGATTCATCAGCGCAGTCATCTCCAACCCAGCAACAGGATCAAAGTTCTAAAGATGAATCTTCTAAGGACGAATCTCAGCACCAGTCCAAACAAGAGGAACAAGAAGATACACAGGTAATTATTGCAGAACTTTTTCAGG
This sequence comes from Ceratopteris richardii, assembly GCA_020310875.1. Taxonomy (NCBI): domain Eukaryota; kingdom Viridiplantae; phylum Streptophyta; class Polypodiopsida; order Polypodiales; family Pteridaceae; genus Ceratopteris; species Ceratopteris richardii. The sequence continues at coordinate 14,317,744 of CM035411.1, forward strand.
AATTAATTACGGCAGTAGAGTCTGCAGTTGCTCAATCGGAAGTGACTACGCAACAACTCACGAAAGCAACCAATAATCTGCAACCCACTTCTCCACCCATTCCTTCGGTCGACCCCATTATACCCGTGAAGCCAATTGAAGAGCCTGCCGCTTCATCCTCTTCACCGAATTACTCTCCCCCATCTTCACAGCACCTTTTATCCGCCTCTTCATCTCAGCACATTCATCCAATCCCCATGTTTACCGAGTTAGAATCAATGGGCCGAATGCTAATCCAGTGTTCTCAACAACTTCCGGTGCAACTTAGATTGATTACAGAGAATATTCGACAGGACTTGCAGCATAAGGTTGATACCCTTGAGGCCGATATTACTCTGTTACAGGAAGAGGTAGATGCGATGAAGGCAGAAAATCATAATCTGCACTTCTAGATTCAACAATTCCAGGCCAAACTGGACGAACAGGAAATAGTAATCAGCCAATGAGATGCTGCATTGGCTGAAGTCAAAGAAAAAGATGATTTATTATGCGCTGCTGATGCCAAAATTCTTCAATTATGGCAGATAGTTAAAGATAAAGAGGATGCCCGCATAGCCCTAGGAGATTTGTTAAAGGAAACTAGAGATCAATTGACTGAAGCAGTGCAAAAGGGACATGAAATGTCCATTTTACTAAAACAAACCAATACAGAGCTAGAATTCGCAAATGCCAACCTGACTGAATCTAATGCTGCTCTCAAAAGCCAGATGATGTTAGTCGCTCAACTATAGAAGGAGATACCAAGGATAAGAAGAGAAAGAGATGCCTATTACATGACCATACAATTTTAGAATCAAGAGTTGGAAAGAAGAGAGAATCAACTGGGTGCTCAAGCAAAAAGATTGTCTCGAGTTGATAAATAGATTGCAGACATGAAAGTCAACCGAGATGCAGCTCTGTCAAACGACTTTTATCTACAGGAAGCTTTTCTGCAGACACAAGCAGAAATTTTGATGAGCCAGGTTATTGCAACCAGTTCAGTAAGAATTGATGCTCAGCTAGTAGAACCCGAAGTCCTGAAACAGATGTTAGATTCATTAAAAAAGAAAATTGCCCGAACGTTTAAATTAGCTAGAGCAATGTATCTAGAAGGTATAATAGATGAACCGTAATATTTTGTATACCTGCGGGTTCGAGTCCACCGTGCGTGCCAGTGTAAGACGCTGGATTGGCAATTGTAAAATCCTTTTTCCTTTTCATATTCCACACGAATTGAGAAGTCGCTGCGAAGAGATGTAACTTTTTATAAAGCAATGAAAAGACACTTTCGGTGAAGACCAGAAGATTGTCAGACTGTCTGTCTGGGCGATACGTCTGTGGAGTTACGTTGTGTTGTTTTTGGAAAAACTCTGAGTCATACTGTGTCCTTTCTGTCTCTGTTTGCTTGTTGCACCTGTGCGGTAAAGATTGGGTTACGGTATTGTTACATTAAGTGAAGTATTGAATCGTTGTTTTGTAAGTTGTTTACTGTAAGTCTGCGTTATGGTAATGGTTATCCTTGCGTTGTGTACTGAGATGTATTGATTGGAATACGAATAGTAATTTCGTATTGGAATGAGCCCGAGTTTCTGTTAGAAAGTGTATTAGCAGAGTTGTTTTGAATGAAAGGTCATGTGAGTGAGTTGATTTGGGAAAATCAAGTATAGGGCGTCTGATTATTCAGACCCCTTCCACTCCCAAGAACCCGAATAGAGTTTAAACGCGTTCTGACGGCAAAACCCGCGTTTAACAATCATCAACCCAAGAGTAGAAGCAAAACTCTGATATGAATCAGGAAGACCATTCAGAACGGTCTGCACAAGTGAGCTATCTGGTATAACCTCATCAGCAGAAATCAACTGTTCCTTCAAATCTTTGATCTTCATTAGGAAACTGTCCATAGAATCACCTTCATTCATGTGCTCACTCTCCAACTGTTTTCGGAGGTAAGCAACACGAGCCTCATTCCTAGCTTGGTACAATGTGGTAAGTGTATCCCAAGCATCCCTAGCTGTTTTGCAAGAGCGAATATGAGGAATAATGGCACATTTGACAGACAAAGGTATCAATGCATGTGCTTGGGCATCTCTGCCATCCCAACGAATCTGCTCTAGAGTAGGTGCAGCAGAAACAACAGCACGAACAGGAATCTGTACAATATCATCTTTGATACCATCTTCATCAGCTCCAGCACCTGTATTCGCAGTACCTGTTGTTACAGGTGTAACAGGACGTCTTTCAACACCCTGCACAATGTTCCACAATCCTTTTGCAACCAATACATGTTGCATCATATAAGCCCATAATGGGTAGTTGGTACCATCCAACTTATCCTCAACAGCCAACATACGGAATACATCACTGCTTTTAGCCATGGCCGATGACTAAAATACCTTGATGCAGAAAATTGACTGTATCTCAAAAAGTTGAACAGAATTGCCCAGACGAGTTTTGCTAGACCTGTAGCAGACTTCGAGACGCTTAAATTGGCGAATAGAAACTGGTATATACCTTTGGTACAAAAAGACAAAATAGCTTGCATAAGCACTACGATATTGCATTTGGAGGCCGAAACGAGCTCAGATCGCAATTTTGCCACCAGAAAACGAAGTCGTTTTGATCTCGAAAACACGCTGAGTATGCTCAGCAAAATTCGTGTGATTCTGAGACTGCAAACAGAGGAGTGTCGACGGCACCCCTAGATGAAGCGATGACCTGCTCTGATACCAATTGTTGGAGTTAGACGTTTGCGAAAGCACGCGAACAACACAAGGAAGAAGAAGAAGCTTGGAGCACAACACACAATACTGAATGTATTACTAGAGAATGTAAAAAGATAAGTAGCCCATTAGGGCAATAGGCGTCTATACAAGACGGGGGAAAAAAACCTTCTAAAGAGGGAAAAAAATGCGCCGACGGTCCTAGAGTGTTCACACACATCACTACCTAAATATATCAACAGGTGCAACAGAAACTGCAAAACGAACAGAAATATGTAGAATATCATCATCTTCGACACCTTCTGCATCAGCTTCAGTACCTGCAGTTGTAATAGTTGCAGGTGTGATAGGACGTTTTTCGACACCCTACACAATGTTCCACAGTCCTTTTGCAACCAACACGTGGCATCATATAAGCCCATAATGGGTAGTTGGTACCATCCAACTTATCCTCAACAGCCAACATACGGAATACATCACTTCTTTCAGCCATGGCCGGTGACTAAAATACCTTGATGCAAAAAATTGACTGTATCTCAAAAAGTTGAACAAAACTGCCCAAACAAATTTTGCTAGACCTGTAGAAGACTTCGAGACACTTATATTGGCAAACAAAAACTAGTATATACCTTTGGCACAAAAAGATGAAATAGCCTACACAAGTGCTGTGATAGTGCGTTTGGAGGCCAAAATGATTCAGATCATGATTTCGGCACCATAGCACAAAGTTGTTTTGATCTCGAAAACGCGCTAAGTATGATCACCAAAATTCATGCGATTTTGAGACTGCAACCGGAGGAGATTTGATGGCGCCCTAGATGAAGCGACGACCTGCTCTGATACCAATTGTTGGAGTTGGATGTCTGTGGAAGCACGTGAACAACACATGAAGAAGAAGAAGCTTGGAGCACAACACACAATACTGAATGTATTACTAGAGAATGTACAAAGATAAGTAGCCCATCAGGGCAATAGGCGTATATACAAGCCGGGGAAAAAAACCTCCTAAAGAGGGAAAAAAGTGCACCGAAGGTCCTAGTGTGTTCACACACATCACTACCTAAATATATCAACAATTGACACATATGCCAAGCTAATCTCCATCCAAAACAAAATTCTCTTGTATGGACACATATGTCAAGCTAATCTCTCCAATAGAGAACTTCTCCCTGACATAATGATAGTGCACCTCAATGTGCTTAGTGCGAGCATAGAATAACGAGTTCCTCAGAACTGCCAATGTGTTCTGAGTGTTTGTGAAGATGGTGGTGGTAGAAGATTGAACAACACCCAAGTCATCCAAAAGGTGATTGAGCCACACACGCTCAATAGTCACTGTAAAAGCTGCCCTATAGTCAACCACACAACTAGAAGTGGTGATAGTAGGCGTCTTCTTGCTCAACCAAGATATGCATGAGCTACCAAGCATGAAGCAAAAACCACTAGTGGACACACGAGTGTCATAGCAACCAACCTAATCAAAGTAAAAATAACATGTAAATCTAGCGGTAGTGATCCCCCTTGGGATAAAACAATCCAAGTGGCCAGGTACCACTTAAATAGCATAAGATGCACTTAACTGCCTGCCAATGCTTGACACATGGGAAATGCATAAACTTGCTCATCTATGAGACAAGAAATTGAATATCAGGATGGGTTATGCATAACTAAATCAAGCACCCAATATCCTGCTAATAGAGAACAACATCAAATGCATCTCCAGCACCATGAAGACTCGATCGTAAACGTGTTTCCATAGGAATGGAAATATGTTTGCAATCTTCAAGGCCAAAATGCTTCAATAATGTGTCAATATATTTTGTTTGACACAAAGTTATTCCACCATCAACTCACATAAATTGAATGCTCAAATAATGACAAAAATGCCCCAAATCTGACATCTCAAATGAGGCATGCAAATCAGCCTTAAAATTAGCAATATGCTTCTCATTAAGACTAGTGAGCATTATGTCATCAACATAGACAACAATGATCAGAAGCACATCATTTGCATGCTTAACATATAAGCTGCTCTCGGTAGGACTAATCTCAAAACCATGTGCAATCAAGTAGGCATGTATCTTTTCATACCAAGCACATGGTGCTTGCTTCAAGTCATATAATGCCTTTTTCAGCCTGCACACTTTGTTTTCATGCCCTTTCTACACAAAACCATAGGGCTGAAACACATACACTTCTTCCATGTAGGTCACCATTCATAAATGTTGTTTTAATGTCCAATTTATGCACATTCCAACCATGATGACCTACAATCACTAATCGTTCAACATTCCAATTTATGCACATTCCAACCATGATGATGCAATCACTAATCGTTCAACATGTGGGAGCAAAGGTCTCATCAAATTCAATGCCTCTTTCTTGAGCATAATCGTTTGCAACAAGCCTAGCCTTATACCTGTCAAATGTTCCATCGACCTTACTCTTCAGCTTCTATACCCACTTAGTGATAATGGTCTCCTTGCTAGGATTCAAATCACATAAAGACCAGGTACCATTCTTCATCATAGCATCGTATTATGATTGTATAGCGGCCATCCAATTTTATATTGTGCTTCATCGAAAGAAACTGGCTCATTATCATCATAAAAAGGTAGTGATAGCATAACAATTTGATGCAAAAGATGCACTATGAGATCTTGAATGAGTATGATATGATAAAGGTGCATCTAATTTGCTATCTCACAAAGTCTGCACCAACCATTTAGGCATTGTTTTTTCCTCTATATCAACCCTCTCACCAACAAGTGCATCATGTAAATCTGCATAAGAAATGGAATGGTCTGCATCATCATGTGGAACCTATAAAGGTTGAGAAATTGCCCCATTTGGACTAGCACTAAACTATCCACCTATAAAAAGGGGAAGCAAAGTGTCATACACATCTTTGGAACTAATTAATGTCTCCTTAATACATGAAAGTAATGGTTGAATTGCATCTTCCACAAAAACAACATCATGGGTAACCAAAATGCGTTTAGTCTATGGATGATAGAGATGATAGCCTTTGCTTTCAGAATTGTACCCAACGAAAATACATTTTACTTCTTTATCATCCAATTTTCTATGTTGTTGTTTAGGCACTAATGCACATGTCAAACAACCAAATACACGCAGGTGAGCAATAGATGGCTTGTGACCATGCCAAGCCTCATATGGAGTGATAAACTACAATGCTTTAGTGTGATACTTATTAAGTACATATGTTGCACACATAAAAGCCTCAAGCTAGAAGTAATGTGGTAAAGGCTGAGTTTTGACCATACACCTTCGCATCTCCATGAGTGACTTGTTCTTCCTTTTAGCAACTACATTGTGTTGAGGTGTATATGGCACTATACATTGATGTTTTATCCCATGCTTAGCCAAAAATGCACTAAAATTAGAAGACATGTATTCCCCCCTCGACTAGAATTGAGGGTGCCCATTTACATGCTAAGAGATTTTCAGCCAAAACCAAAAATTGTTTCAAGCACATAAACACTAAAAGAGGATAAAAAAGCAATTCCAAATTGGAATCAAATTTTAAGTAGTTCTTGACCAAATGAAGGAAGCATATGAAAAAATAGAGGTAAAGGTATGTGAAGAAGAAGAAAAGTAATATATGTGGAAAGGACATGAAGATAAAGAGGAATTGAAGAAGGAATAATTTTAAGTGGAATAGCAATTAGAGATATTGGAAAAGTGGAAATTTGAAGTTGGACGATTGGAATCGTTCCAAATTAGTGATCTTGAAGAGTTGGGGCTCATGAATCAATGACAAATGTTTATTTTTTTTCAAGGTTTTGAACGTAGCAAAGTAAGGAAAAATAGGTAAGTTGTGGATTATGCAAGAGCCATGGTGAATCAAATGCATCTACCAACTTTCTATTGGGATCATGTTGAATCTAATGCCTCATACATCATGAATAGAGATATATCTTAGCTACACTCCTCCATATCTCATAAATTTGGGTTTAATAAGGAACCATACCTATCTCACTTAGAAGTATTTGATTGTGTATGTGTTGCAGAGAAAAGGAGGAGCCCCAAAAATGTTCAAATACAAGCATATTTTTTCTTCTTCAAAATCCTATGAAATTCCCTTGAAGCCATGTAAAAGCACTAGAGGATTCCTCTAGATGCATAAGCCCCCAAATCCTTGTAACATAACTCTTGTAAAATAGTAGGAAATTAGAGTTAATCAATAGACTGTCGGTCTCTTGTGTGAAAGGACCATTTTGAGGGCACATGTATCTAAGTCACTTTGTGACTCTTGTAAAGAACCTTTTGCCATTGTGAAGAGATGAAGAAGAATTTCGAATTTTCTTCTTTCCTACTGATTTCCTCCTTCTTCATGATCTTTTGTGTGTGTGTAATGCTTGAAATTGTGTGTAGGACTGTTGTCTATCCCCTCCCATCGCTTTTGAGCTACTGTAGTGTGTGTGTGAGCCATAACGAGTTGTGGAGCGAGTGTTGGCATTTCCCACCATTCACTATTTTGCTCATAACTTGAAGTGTGTTTGTCAGATTCAATTGAAAGTGCACCAAGAGATGCATCTCATTGAGAGCTTCAAAAGGAACCCAGTTTTGACCATATTCAGAGTTCGAAGCTGAGAGAAAAGTTTGAATTTGTGCTTACTACTGTAAATGGTATCACAACATGCATTTTCAGAGGATTAGTGAGTTGGAGAGGTAGCTGAGTCTTTTCACATGCATTGTAGCTGAACCACTTCATTTAGCACCATGTGTGCAGACGTCTTCATACAGTTGGTTCTCGTGGTTCCTCAGATTGATAATTAAATGTGTATTAATCCACCACTATATGCACTTGTGGGGCGATTGAGGTCTAGTCTCATCGACACAAGTACCTAAGACTTCGAGACTTAGGTACACATGTTTTTGGTTTCGTTGCTAAGGGACAAACCTAACAAGGTGCCTTCATGATGGTTAGAGCTTTGGAGTGAAGGAATCGTACTTGTAGAGGTGATTTTGTTCAGTGGCAAGTAGTCAAGTACTTCAACACTTGTTACTTCACACTCTTGGGGTGTGTGTAATGAGTTTTTAGGTTTAGGGTTAGGAGTGAGGAAGTAAGGGAAGAATTAGGGTTAGTCAGTAGTCAGGAGAGAGAGGGGAATCGAGTAGGAAGAAGTACAATACATCAAGAAAAATCCCAAAGATTATCTAAATTAGTTCAGTAGAGTTACTAGGTAACCCAAGAGTATAAAAATCCAAAAAATTAGTTCAGTTGGTCATTTGGGAGATCCAGTATCATGACAAGACCAGCAACCGGTATCGCAATAGTGGTATCGTGCCTAGCAAGCTAAAAAGTGATGTTGATAGCACAACGTTTGGTTGAGGCATCCCCAAGGTAAGCTACAACAAATTTTTGATATCAAAAAACACTTCAAGAACACACACGTGCATGATTTAAGTCGTTTTTGGTATTGGGGGGTAGGACAGAGAGTTTTTTGGGAGTCTTTGAGTGATACAAAGGGTCAAGATTGAAGAGGGAGAGAGAAATAAACATTTTTGCAGAAAAATTTTTGAGTTTGGGGCATTTTTGGCTGAGGTATCGTGATCGGTTCAGTTTTGGTATAACGATACCAAAATTCCCTAGTATCGTGATACTCACTTGGTATCGTATCGTTACATACCCACTTGAGGTATCACGATACCGTTCTGGTATCGTATCATCAAGTGCTGGTATCGCGATCGCGATCGTTAGGTGGTATCGTATCGCGGCTCACCCGATATCATATCCTCCCGGTCAGAGTATTGTATCGTCGATCGAACGGTATCGTATTCGTGTGCAAAGTTGGTATCGTATCACCAGGGACTTTGGTATCGTATCGTGAGTAAAGTGGTATTGTATCAACCACTTGGTATCGTATCACCGGGCCCTTCGATATCATATCGCTCATAGAGTCAATATCATATGGTGAATTACTTCGGTATCATATCGTGTAAATCCTGGTATCGTATCATTCATATAGCCGGTATCGTATCGTGCATTGAGAAGTATCATATCATCGACTGCCTTGGTATCATATCCGGGGGTTGTAGAGGTATCGTATCGTCTACACCTCCAGTATCATATCGTGCCACTCAATGGTATCGTATCGTCGTACATAGGCCCAAAGGGGTGAATGAACTTAAGATCAGGACGGGTGCTTAGTAGCCGGAGAAGTGTCATTTCATCGGTAGGAAGTGCAACCCAAGCTAGTCATCACTCGATCTATGCGAACACCTCTAGTGACTCAGAGGAGGAACTACCCATGGCCTCAGAGGACATGCATGGTTCTATTCCTAGGGAGAACTTTATGTCAACCATGGAGGGTGAATACCGCACCTCTCTGTAGTATGTGTCAACAAATCGGCAAGGAATCCCTATTTACCTTGATGGGGTTTAAATAGGTCCGTTGCAAGAATGGTAAACTCTATCCAGTCACCAATAGTGCCTAGGCCTGCAGTTAAGTACGAGGGAGGAATGTACATGGATAAATTAGGTCACATCTACGTAGTGATAGAAAACTCAGATCAGATCAATGAGAGAGGAGAACTAGAGGGACAAGGAAACTCAGGGAGACCTAACCCTTAAGAGCTAGTGACTACACCAAGAGGTAAGTCTGTTGTGACTCAAGTATTGAGAGGGAATTTGATACCTCAAGATGATTACCTATTGGAGGTATATCTAATTCAGGGGTCAGACTTAATATTACAGACAAATTCACCCATCCTAGGACAAGAATTAAGTTGAGTAACCATTTATGAGTTAAAGGACCCAGAATATGAGTCTAGAGTCACATATCTAAACCAAAACCAGAGAAGGTACTGGCCTGTAGATGCAGTTGATAGGTCTCGATTGAAGTATATGGAGCTTCATGTATTCCCTCCTCGAGAGCAGGCAACCACCTCACACAACCCTTTCAGAACTCATCCAGGAATGGAGAATACAATGTAAGGACAAACGAGCCAGCGAAGTGTTCCCAATCGAATTCATGTGCAATTCACAATGCGAGGAGTGTAGCCACACAACCAAACCCACCCTGGAATAGGCAACATGAACCACCCACCCATGAGACCTAGGCCACAACAAGGTGTGCCAGTAGGAATGCATCCAATTAGACCAGCATTTCTTGTGATGCCCAAACCACCAGAACCTATAAGGAGGCTGAGACCGATTCAAGTTGCTAAATGTATGAGAAATCACTATGATGGAATGGGAGAACCATACGACCACATAGCAGAATTTAAGCGGGTACTACGAGCCGAACAAGTGGATGACTTCTTTGTTCAGTATGAATCCTTTGGACTAACCCGCACAGGGATGGCTTTGACTTGGTTCCAACCATTGGATCCAAATCAATTCGGTAATATTGAGCAATCTTTCCAAAAGCTCACTAGAGAATTTACCAAGAGAGGGATTAAACACAACTCGTCATCCTTAATTCATAGTTTTAAACAAAACTTGAATGAAACTATAAAAGCAGCTGCTCAAAGATTCAACCAATATGTCAATAGATGTCCAGCCACAGAAAGACCCTCCCAACAAAAAATGATATCATTATTCTTGGATGGATTGACTCATGGAATATTGAGAGCCCTAGTTTACGTAAAACGGCTCCAGACATTGAGTGAGTGTCTCCAGGAATGCATTGACCTAGAAGACAACCTCGTTGATGACATCAAAAATACTGCAAGCTCTACTAAATCAGAGGACACTAGGAGTACAGTGACGACTAGTTCTAGTAATGTGGAAGAGCTAGCAGATCTGGTAGCCAAGAAGTTAGGAGTCCACGAACAGAGAAATTACCACAACCCACCAATGAGAATGCCGATACTATGAAGATGCAACCTATGTGGTGGAGATCACCCATCTCACATGTGTGCAAGGGGAGGAATAGGCATGCCTCAAGCTTACCCATACAACAGGCAGCCACCTCAAGGACCCAACCTGTACCACCATATTGAGCAGGAGATCACCCATCTCACATGTGTGCAAGGGGAGGAATAGGCATGCCTCAAGCTTACCCATACAATAGGGAGCCACCTCAAGGACCCAACCTGTACCACCATATTGAGCAAAAATATACTAACCATACTACTAAAAATTTCCCATTCAACAGGCAGTCAAGGTCCATGAATCAACCTCAGTATAGGCCTTATGGATAACCCCCCTAGAGAATAAGGAAGAGAGATCCCAAGATACAATCCCTATCCAGGCCCACAAGAAGCACCTAGACCATATGAACAAGGAGGATATGGACAACCACAGCCAGTATTAGGACAACAAACATCCCTTCCACAAAAGGTAGTGCCATTTAAATATACTCAACTAGAGGAAAACATGGAGAGAGCCATAGTACCAGCTACACCTTTAGCTAGTATAGAAACAACGAATGAGGGATACGAGCAAACCCAAGGAGAATACTACCCATATGACACCAGTCTGATGGAGTATGGCCAAACTTATGATGCACAATACTATGGTTATGAAGGATATGACAACACTTATGGATCGGAGTATGCAAACCTAATGTACACCACACCTAAGGCACCAACACCCATGAGATCTCCCATTAGGCCGGTTGTGCCAAAAGGACCATGTTATCGATGCGGAGGCGATCACTTTATAAGAGAATGCACTCTGCCATACAACCCACCATATCCTAGGACTTGGGAAGGGTACTGCAATGAATGCAGAAAGGAACATATATTTAGAGATTGTCCAAAGAATCCCAATAAGACTCATAACACAACACAAATCAATGTGATCGAAGTAATTGAATCATCACGAAGTGATAAGGAGTACATAGTACCATTAAAAGCCATCACACGAGTGCAAGCCAAAGGACAAGAGAGAAAGAAGTTAGACTCCGAACAAGAGATGAACAAGGACCTAGGACACAAGATACAGGTAGTGCAAGATTTGGAAGACCCACGTGAGAGTAACCAAACGAAGAAAACGCAAAGTTGGAAGACCAGAAGGGAGAAACTTAAAAATAAATGGACTAAAAATAAGGCGGACAAGAAGGATGTAAAAAATGGTAAGAAACTTGAAGAACTGGAAATACAAGAGAATACACCACCTAAGTCTCATACATGAAAACTAGATAAATCAAGATCAATCCTAGCCGATCCAAGACGCAGTTTTATGAGATTTTGACACTTGTCATATGCTCATTTTGTAGAGGATACTCTGATAATTTTTTTGTAAATTTTTGTTGGCTTTGTCAACTATACAATGGTCGATTTACTCCTTGATACACTTATTGGTGTGAGCACATTTATTCTCATATAATCCTTTTGGTTGGCCATTATTGTCCATTAATTCATTTTTTTGGGAAGATTGCTAAATTTTTCCTAGAATCTGACACTAGATCACCCTTCGTTGAGCCTTAGTGGTATTTTTGAGCTCCTCTAGCTCCATTATCATTCTATTTAGTTATCTATCATCATGGCATCAAAGATCTCAGGCATGTCTGGTGGATCAGGGTCTAGTGCCAGTGTTCCGAGGAGGAGCTATAACTTGCAAGGCAAAGACCATTTTGAGATTTGAAAATTTGATGGCTCAAACTTTGCTCTATGGAAGAATCAAATTAAAGATGTGCTAATTCAGAGGAGGCAATGGAAGACAGTAAATGGAATCTCAAAGAAGCCTACTGACATGGATGAAGATGATTGGGATGACTTAGATGAAATGGCTAGGTCTACCATTTGATTGCACCTTGCAGATAATGTTTACAGTATAGTATTGGACTATGAAAGTGCAAAGGAGCTTTGGAAGAAGTTATCCAATAAATATGAAAAAGAAACGACATCAAACAAAGTGTACTTGATGAGAATTTATACGATCTTTGCATGAAGGATAGAGATAGTGTTGTTGCTCATCAGAATGAGTTTGATGCTATATTCTCCTAGTTATAGGCCCAAAAAATGGACATGGATAATGAAATGAAAGCAGTTTTGTTGCTATGCGCCTTGCCATCATCATGGGATACATTATGCATAGCTATTAGCAATAGTACACTTGGTGGTAAATTGGTTTATGATGACATATGTGGGGCACTCTTGAGTGGGGAGATTTGTAGAAAATCTATGGTTGGCACTTAGAGTGGAGATGCATATAATGTTCGTGATTCTTACCAAGGAAAGAATCAACAACATGGCAAGAGCAAGAACAAGGAAAAGAATGGTCAACAAAATAAGAGTAGAAGTAAATCAAGGAAGAGGAAGTTAGAATGCCATTATTGTCATAAGAAAGGACACATGAAGAAAGACTGTTATGCGTTAAAGAATGCTAAAGGTAAATGGAAAAATGTTGATTGAGGGAAAAAGACTGTGAAGATTGAAGGAATCAATGCTATTTCGGATGATGTTGATGTGTTAACACTTGACAATATTGTGCCTACCGAGGCTCTTATAGCTGATTCTCTTTCCCACACATGGCGGATAGATTCTAGTGCTTCTTTCCGTGTGACACCACATAAAGAGTGGTTCTCTACGTATGCAACAAAGTCTCTTGGTACTGTGAGACTTGGTGATTCTTATCAATGTGATGTTGTCGGGATTGGAGATGTGGTTGTGCAATTCATTGATGGTTCAAAATTTACTATTCATAATGTATGCCATGTACCTCAATTATCATGCAATTTAATGTCAACTGGTCAACTTGATGACCTTGGTTACAAGGTGGTCTTCTATGCTCACTCCTTTTGCATATCAAAGGGAAATATGGTTATTGCAAAAGGAAGCAAAGTTGGCCCACTTTATCCTTTATTTGTATCACAAAAATAACACTTGTTAGTTGTTACTAAACGGCCTACGGCTTGTATTTTGCATGATCATTAGGGCCATATATCTCATAGTGGAATTGAAAATCTTTCTCGTTCTGACTACTTACCTTAGCTATCTTTCTCTTATTTTTCATTTTGTGAGCATTATCTATATGGAAAGCAAACCAGAAATGTGCATAGAGCCCACATTGACTCTTCAATTCAGCCTTTAGATCTTGTTCATACAGATGTGTGTGGTCTATGCCCACAAGGTCATTAGGTGGTTCTCTTTAATTTGTCACTTTCATAGATGATGCTATTAAAAAAGTTTGGGTATATCCTATCAAATCGACGGATGAGGTATTCCCCACTTTCAGAAAATGTCTTGCTTCAGTTGGGACTGAAAAAGGAACTAAGCTCAAAGCCTTATGTCTAGATAATGGGGTTGAGTATACCTCACCTGAATTCATCCTTTTCTGCCAGTCTGGAGGAATTCATACAGAGTTTTCAATTCCTTCTATGCTAGTATAGAATGGTGTAGTTCAAAGAATGAATAGAACTATTCAGGATAGAGTAGGCTCTATGCTGCATCATGCAAACCTTTCACAAGGCTTTTGGCGAGAAACAATATTGACTGTTGTTCATGTGATTAACCTTTTACATAGTACTACCAAAGGTTTGAAAGTGGCACAAGATTTATGGATAGGCAAGCCACCATATTATGATTATCTTGGAGTTTTTGGGTGTGAAGCATATGTTCATATACTAAAGAATCTTAGACAAAAAATGGACCATAAGTCAAAGAAATGCATTTTTCTTGGATATGGTCAAGAAGGACAATTTAAGTATCTATTATGGGATCCTAAAACACAGTCAGTGATCAAAAGTAGTGATGTCATTTTCAATGAGTCTAAGATGCATAAACAACCCATTAAGGAGGTTGAAGTGAGAAGAGTAGTTTTTGAGGATACTAGTTTTCTAGTTAGCATGCATAAAAATGTTGCACATAGGAATGTTCAAGAGAATGTCCGATTAGATCAGTCTACAAATGTTCCTATTTAGCAACCATTGAGACGCTTTGCATGTCTCACATCCACCTAATAGATATGTTCCATGTTTAGATTTTGTTATGCTAACAGATGCCAGTGAGCCTTCTTGCTACAAAGAGGCTATGCAAATAGACGATCATGTCAAGTGGGCATGAAGAGTGAGTTGGATTCACAAGAATGGTACTTGGGATTTAGTACCTTTGCCAAAGGGCAAGAAAGCGTTGCCATGTAAATGGGTATATAAGTTGAAATTCACATCAGATAGTGCTTCTCCAAAGTATAAAGCACGACTTGTTGCAAAGGGTTTTAAGCAACAACATGATGTTGATTTCGAGGAAATCTTCTCTCGAGTGGTCAAGATGACAACCCTATGCATGTTGCTTGGATTCATTGCAATGGGGGACTTAGAACTAGTTGAAATGGAGATGAAAACTGCTTTCTTGCATGGAGATCTTATAGATGAGATCTATATGGAACAACCAGAGGGTTATGAAGTTCGTGGCAAGGAAAGTCTAGTTTGTAAGCTTCAGAAGAGCTTGTATGGACTTAAAAAGTCATCTAGACAATGGTACCAAAGGTTTGATGCTTTTATGAAGTCTCAAGGCTATTCTTGAAGCAATGAGGATCATTGTCTCTACACAAAGAGATGCTCAGATGGCAGCTTGATATGCTTGATACTTTATGTCGATGATATGTTGATTGCTGGTAAGTCCTCTTATGACTCATCAATTCTCAAAAAGAAGTTGAGTAAGACATTTGATATGAAGGATTTGGGGGATGCCAAACATATTCTTGGCATTTGCATTACTCATGATAGGAGTAAAAGATGCATATACTTGTCTCAAAGTGAGTATATATTTGTGTACTCACTTTGAGACATTTGATATGAAGGATTTGGGGGATGTCAAACATATTCTTGGCATGCGCATTACTCATGATAGGAGTAAAAGATACATATACTTGTCTCAAAGTGTGTACATATCTGTGTGGACTCTGTGTACTACCCACAACATTAATCTCTTGATAGAGAATCAAGGAAAGATCCCATGGATCCATTCCATATTTAGCACACGTGAGAAGGTGGTGTCTTTATTCACAAAGAGACCAAAGCTTCTAGTTATTTGTAGATCATATAGTGACTTGGATCTGTTAAAGCGTGTGAAGATCATATTTGCTTACATGTGCATTGTGATGGAGATATTATAATTTATCTCGGGTGCGACAGGCTTTGATGCACACAATGGCATCTTTGACTGGACTGCCCAGAGATTGGATGACTCACCAAACCAAAAGCAGACTTTGTGAGGATCACTTTCTTACATGACGATTGTTGGAGGGATATAGATGCATTGGTGCAAGCTATACATCTACTATACTCTATTCTCCATATTGCGGACATGGAGAATAATACATTGGGACTTGTGTTAGAGTTCATGGATCGTGTTGGAGATTCTTTTGCCAATGAGCATCCTTGATACTAAGAGAGGTAATTTTTATATATTTTATATGATTTATATATTATTTTTATTATTAATTTTTACTTTTAATTCTCTTTTCTCTTAATCTATAAGATTGATCAGAATGGGGTTGTGAGGAGAGAGTGATGGGATTAGTTCCATCGCCTGATACATGGGATGGCTGATTTATTACATCTCTTATGGAGATCCATGAGAGCAAAAGATCATGAGGAGTTATTATGGGACACACATGTATATAGGCTATATCCACATGATGCACAAAGGATGATAGAGAATGACTACCTGATGAATGATCTGAAAACATTTTTATGATCTCCAAGCTAAGAGCTATCAAATGAGGTAAAAACCCTAAATCAGTAGAAAATTAGGGTTAGGGTTTTCTCCCAAATCTGATCTCTAATGATTGCATGTCATATACCATGATTGAGAGACTTCACTTGCGATGTACAAATTTTAGAAGTTATATAATCATAATCTTGTTTTTTTCCCTTACATTTTGTTTTGTGACTACCGGTTCCCCCCACTTCCTCTTCCTTGAGCTTTTCATCTCCCCATTCAATCATCAATTCCATGTTTATAGTTACATTACAAAACGTTGCAATGCATTCGCAACGATCCCAACACAATGTGATGTGTTGCAGTGATAACCAAAATAAAAAGGCCCCCTGTGGGCCAAAATGGCCTTGAGAGCCCCTTATTTTCGTTTGAAGTTCATTCTATTGAGCAAAGAGTTGGAATGGAAGCGTGCGACATCCCAAAGCCTCTCCTTGCTCCCCTCCTTGCTCCCCCATTGCCATCACTCAATGAGTCAATCCTCCAATACTCAGTGCTCACTTGAAATTGTGATAAGTTGGCAATTGTAAGTTGTGACATCATGCCTAAATCTAAGCAAAAGTATTGGAAGCATGTGACCCCATTAGGGAAGTTTGGGAGTAAAGGATCAGAGAAATTATCATGTAACCTATGCACTTACAAAGGAGATGGTAGGGCTGATAAAATTAGAACCCACCTATCGAGGTATATGGGCCTACGTATTGCCGAATGTAAAGAGGCAATGGCCAGATGATATCAAAGATGAGTTGATTGAGTGGATGGCTCGGAGGAATGCAAAAAAAAAAATCCATAATCATGCCCCACCTCTACATCAACATCTATAACATCATGTGGGACTCACCATAATTCTCATGCACATAGTATGGAAGCCACAGACTCACAGAGGAGCGTCCATACAAATATCATCCATCCAAATGATGAGATTGAGCCTCTGACAAAGGCTCCTCGTGGATCCCTCCATGTTTCATCCATACGTGTCGGCCTTCTGAAGCAAAGGGAGCTTCATGCAAAGCAAGGTAGACAATTAAACCCTAAGTCCTAACATATTTATATGTGCATTGTGTATGACATATTATATATGTGGCATGTGCATTGTATATGATGCATGTGTATATGTATGTGGCATGATGGTTATGCAGTTTGTATATACTATATACTTATGTGTATGTACTATCATATATGACCTATGTGTATGTGCATTATGTATGTGCACATTGCATTGTCACTTGTGCAATGTGTATGTACATTGTATAGGGCTAAGTGCTTAGTGTACATTGTACTATAGACTATACAATTATCTATATGTGACATGTGTTTGTGTATAGTATATATATATATGACATGTGCATGTGCATGTGCATAGTGTAATATGTATACGACATGTATGAGGTGTATCACTGCATTGTGTATATGTCATGTCACATTGTGACATGTATGATGTCACATGTGTATATGTATGTACTATGTGTATGTGACATGTCACATGTGCCATGTATGTAGTATGTACTTGAGTCTTGTGTATACAATATGTGATATGTGTGTATCCAATGCCATGATTCCATGTCCATTGTCTATAAAGTATGATATGTCATATATGTCACTATATGCATTATGTATGTAATATTTCTTGACTCTACGTGACATATGTGGCATGTGCATTGTTTCTATGCAACATGCATTGCCACTTGTGCACAATGCATTGTAGTTTGTCACTTGTGTATGTCGTCGTTTACCTGTGATATTTGTAATAGCGTATGTCCATGACTCCATTCTCTATGTCATATGAGTCTGACATACGTGACATTTCTTAGACTCTAGACTCTATGTGACATGTGCATTGTGTATGTTCAATGTGCGTTGCATAAACAATAATATGTATGTGCATTGTAATTTATGTATGTACTATGACATGTACACATATATGTAATATGTATTATGTATGTGGCATCAATGATAATTCATGTGCATTGTCACTTGTACAATGTGTATGTGCATTGTGTATGTAATATGTGCATGTGTAATAGATTATAGAATATAGTGTGTGATATGTCACATGTGTCATTGGACATGTGTATATCATATGTGATTAGTTCATTGAATGTTTTTTTTTTGTGATTTGATGAAGATATAATGAAGCTTTTCATACAATGTGGATTATCTTTCAATATCGCCTGCACACCTGCATGGAGAGAGGCCATGGAGGAAGTTGGCTCACTAGGCTATCAGTGGCATGACCTACATATGAGGAGCTATGAGGTAGTCAAATATGCAAGACACAAGAGATAGTGCAAAAGAATAAGAGCCAATGAGGAGCACATGAGAGAAATATGGCTGCACTATCATGTGTCATGGGTGGAAATATGTTAGAAAGAGGAATCTATATAATATATTGGTGCGTTGTCATAACGGCACTATGATTCTTCGTGAGATTCTTGCATTGGTTATTGGAATCTCTATTACTGGTATGTTTAAACTTAAAACTTCATGTTCATTGAAATTTGGTATGAAGCTTGAATTATGTCTTGACCTCTAAGTTCTAACTTGTTATCTTTTTGAATTTGTATTACAAGTGAATATATATTCCCTCACATCGATCACACTATTTAATATATTGGCCCAGAGAATGTTGTGCAAGTCATTATAGATAATGGGAGTAAATGTAAGATTATGGGAAAAAATTTGGAGGAGTTCCCTAGAATTGTGTGGACTATGTGTACTGCCCACAACATTAATCTCTTGATAGAGAATCAAGGAAAGATCCCATGGATCCATTCCATATTTAGCACATATTTCTCGTTCAGTGGTGGTATAGTTTCGTTCGGCTGCATTCAACTGTCTACTAGCATAGGCAATTGGAAGATCCGTATTACCTTCACCAGTTGGTTGTGCAAGTACACATCCAATAGCATAATTAGATGCATCCACATGAACATGGAATGGCTTGTTCCAATCTTGTGTGGTCAAGATTGGTGTTGAACATAATCACCATTTAAGCTCATTGAAGGAGTTTTCACATTCATCCGTCCACTCAAAATTCGTCAAAAGTCCATACAGAGGCTTTGCAATGATGGCATACATGTGTATAAAACGTCGGTAATAGCCACAATGCCCCATGAAAGCTTGCACTTCCTTGACATTTTTTGGCCTAGGGAGTTCTGCTATAGCTCTCACTTTCTCCTCATCCGTGGATATGCCATTCTTTGACACTATGTGTCCTAGAATCTTGCCTTGCCTGACCATGAAAACACACTATTTTGGATTCAAGCAGACTTGATATTCTCTACATTTGTCAAAGATTTGCTTAAGTTCAGGTATATGTGTTTGTCTAATGTTGGCATGAGCACAGAGATCATCAACATAGACTTCCAAATTCTTCCTCAAGAATTCTTTAAATACATGGCAAATCAGCCTCTGGAAGGTTGCAGGCGCATTGGTTAGACCAAATGGCATTACCCGAAAAGCAAATATGCCCCACTCGGTGGAAAAAGCTGTCTTATGTTGATCTTTTGCTGCAATGCCTACTTGATTATACCTAGAGAACCCATCCAGGAAGCTGTACACTTCCTTGCCTGCTACCCGTTCTAATAGATGTTTGGTGATTGGAAGTGGATAACTATCTCTGATAGTGGCTGCATTAACCTTCTTCAAGTAAATGCATACACATAGTTTACCATTCTTTTTGGACACCACTACAATGGGGGAAACCCATTCAGTGTGCTCGATTTCATAGATAAATCCAGCTTCCACTAAGCGATCTATCTCTTCTTTGATCTTGGCAGCATAGTTGTCATTGTATGTGTATGGCTTCTGTTTAGAGGGTTTGGCATCTGAGGTGATGGGGATCGTGTGTGAGCATATGTCAGGGTCTACACCTTTCAAGTCCTTGTAGCTCCAAGCGAATACATCTCTGTACTCTCTTAGCAAAGCTATCAACTCTTGCTCTTCTTCTTCCGTCAAGTCATGTCCTATGTAGGTGCATCTTTCTTCTCCTTCTTCTATGGCTACAACTATTTTCTTGGTGGTTTCTTTGTTATCATAGGCCTCTCCTGATTGTGCCGCACATTTAGGCATTCTTACCATGACTCTCCTATCTTCCACTTCATACTTCTTGAAATTTTCAGGGATCTCAAAAAGAGATTCTTCTTCCTCCAGTGTGACTTCTTTCTTCCTTCTTTTCTTTACTTCACTCTTGGTGGTCACTTGTGTGGTTAATCTCACCTCATTCATACCTTCCTCGTGTCTCTGAGGGTGAGCTTCTACCTCGTTGAAATATTCCTCATTTGATGCAAAAGGTGGATCCATAATGATTGACTCTAGATCAGAATCACTTGCGTCCTTGAATGCATCAGTGTTGTGTTCACATTCTTCAATAACCTAATCACACATGATTGGCTCTATTGAGAAGACTGAAATGTCATAGCCATCCTCATCACAGTGCGGTGTGCACTGCTCTTCATTGATGGATACATCCATTGTTGCTAAAATTTCCGCCCAATCGTGGGGTTCAAATTCTTCGTCTGGAAATACTACAAGTGCATAGGCTGGGTCTTGAATTGACCAATGAGTTTCCTTTGCACCTATCTCCCTGGATTTTTCTCTCTTCTCTTCTTCCACTGCTACTTTACACATCCACAAGTGAGTGTCTTCATGCATCCATGAGGATCCTGATCCTATGGATTGCACTGAATCCGTGTCATCCTTGGCTTTATGGATGGGATTCCATTGAATAGGTGGTACATCTCTATGAGAGTAATCCTTGAGATTGACTTTGGTTGTAACACCTAGGTGTTGCAAATAGAAGGAATTGGTCCCCCAATCTTGTACCACTTCCAACTGCTGCATGAATGGTCTTCCCAAAATCATCTCGTAGGCTTGATTTTTGCTAAAGTCACATATAGCAAAAGTATGCTCGAACTCAACACCACATGTAGTGAGAGTTATTCCTTATAGCAAGCCTAAGGGTCTCTCAATGTGACCATCGGCCATCTGCAATTTCATTCTCGTTGGCTTGAGCGCTTGCTTGCCCCAATGCTTCCATAAGGAAGTGGTGGCAATTGCAACTCCTACACCTGAGTCCAAAATTGCCTTGATTGTGTATCCCTGATGGGTAACTGGAAGATAGGTATTTCCTTCTTCTCCTTCGCTCATATCTCCTATCTTATCCAATGGTATTTCTAGCACTGTTCTATGAGATCCTACCTGGGAACGAGATTTTGCTACATCTCGCACTTGTTTGGCCACATGTTTCCACAATTCAGGCTTAACCTTGAGTAGCTCTTCTAAGGTGAGGTTGCACTGCACTTTAGTGTTCTTTACTACCTCCGTATTCCTACGTATGATCGAATCTTCATTTCTTATCATGATCATGGGTGCTCTCATGCAGGTAGACTTAGTTTCCCATGGGCCTATGAAATGGGGTAATTCCTGCAAGGAATTAGGCTCGAAGTCTAACCTCTCTTGCTCTCCATAAATAAAGGAATGTCTTGTGGGAATTGATTGTGCACGTCATCCACCAGTTCAATTGGAGGTGGGTCTTCACTTTATTTAGCCCATTTCTCTTCTTGAATCTCCCGTAGGAATTTTGGGGAATACCGATTCATAGAAGAAGAGGAGATTGGGCACTCTCTTGCTCTCCATAAATAAAGGAATGTCTTGTGGGAATTGATCGTGCACGTCATCCACCAGTTCAATTGGAGGTGGGTCTTCACTTTATTTAGCCCATTTCTCTTCTTGAATCTCCCGTAGGAATTTTGGGGAATATCGATTCATAGAAGAAGAGGTGTCTGGTTCAGTGGAGTTAAGCACATAAGCTTCCTCGGGAGGAATGCTTATTCTATCACTTGCACTCTTTTTAGACTGTGAGATGGCTCCTTTCCCAAACTTTGCAAGTAACCTCTCCAATCTATCTAATAGACCATCAAAATGCAATGGTGTCCTAGTGGAGCTAGAGCCATTGAACAAGCGACTGGCTTCAAACATGGCTTGCGCCAATTCCACCATCTTAGCACAAAGCTTTGTTCGCTCTATCTCTAGATCGGCTCTAGGGTAGCATTTGTCATGATCTGTCACATTTGGCCCTTCTTCGATTCTGGCCTAATATGCTTTAAGCATCATGTCTAGATCCTCAGGAGTGGGATCGGCTAGGACTGATCCTACTCTAGGTGATGGGTGGGTTAAGTGTGGAGGATCAGAAGGTTGGGGAATGGAAGATGATGGATTGGTGGGAGATGGAAATGGAGGTGGAGGGGTGGTGTGAGAGTGAGTTTGAGATGTGAGGTCACTTATCTTTGCTTTTGTTTCTCTCAAGCTTTCCTCAAGTTCGCTCATTTTCTGTGACCATTGTCTTTTCATTCTCTCTCGGCTATCTCTCCAAGCTCTTGTCCTTTTCTTGGTTATACTCTCTGTCTCAATAACCTCAGAACTCTTTTCATGCCCTACTCCTTGAGTTTGCTGCAAAGCTTGAGCTCGAGTGACTATTTGCACTGGGGCAGTGGAAGTCATACTTCCTATAGAGTCTAGTACTAGTCGAATGAAATTGATAGGAGTGATTTTTGGCATGTTATTAGGGTTCTTTGGGCAATCTCGTAAGAGATGCTCTTTTCCGCAATCTTGACAGAAGCCCTGAATTGTCACAGGTTGGGGTTGTATAGGGGCAGGCATTGGACAATCACGTATGAGGTGATCTCCCTGACATATGAAGCATGGTCCTCTAGGAAGTGGGGGTCGCACGTGCCTAGGTGGAGGTCTGGAGTTGGGGTTTGTGTACATGACATTTGCATACTCCGGCTCCCCACTAGGTTCACTCGGGTCCTCATAATAGTATGACTCGTCATGCTCAGGTGACTGCATGTAATAAGCCTGCGGGCTATCAATGTGAGTAGAG
The DNA here is from genome assembly GCA_020310875.1 of Ceratopteris richardii. NCBI lineage: Eukaryota > Viridiplantae > Streptophyta > Polypodiopsida > Polypodiales > Pteridaceae > Ceratopteris > Ceratopteris richardii. The sequence goes on from CM035411.1 coordinate 14,341,003, forward strand.
TCAAAACTATGATCACCGGGATCACTCTCTGAAAGCAATGGTGTCACTGGCACTATGGCTCTATTCAGATTCTCTTCTGCAGCTGCGTACTTTACTGGAATCACATTGGCTGGAGCAGGGGGTCGTTGTGCTAACACAGGTTGAGGCCTTTGTTGGGTTTGATAGGGTTGCTGTGGTCTACCATATTGTTGAGGTGGGTACTGGTTCTGGTATCTTCCTTGTTGAGGGTATGGTTGTGGGTACGTTTGCCTAACTGTTTGCTTATTGTATAGGCAATCTTGCACGGTGTGATTGGTGTACCTCCGTTCTATGGTGCAGTACTGGTTACTAGGATTCACTTGGGGTTGGGCCATAATGGGACATACATTCGCCATATGGTCACCTCCACAAGTATAGCATCTTTTCACTGGCGCAAACCTTGGTATTTGTTTACTAGAGACTCCTAGCTTTTGAGCTGCTTTCTCAACGAGTTCCTCAATAGATGTGGATTGCGAGGAAGAAAGGCTAGTAGAACTATCTAAATCTTTGTAGATTTTTGAAAGTTCTAATTCCTCCCCTAGGTTATCCTTGATGTCGATGCACATGCATACACATGCTTCTATGGTCCTAGGGTCCTTCAAGTATACATACGATCTCAACTTGGTACTTAGCAATCCATCCAAGAATAAAGCCACCTGTTTGGATGGAGTGGGTAACTCAAGAATGGGACATCTCTCTAGGTATTGTCTAAACCTTCTTCCTGCAAGCTTAACCGTCTCATGAGGTGTTTGCTTGAAGCTATGAATTAGTCAGGAAGTGTTGTGCCTTATGCCACTCTTAGAAAACTCAGTGATGAATGCCTCTAGAAGTTGGTCTATGTTTCTGAACTGCCTCTCATTCAATGGTTGAAACCATGTAAGGGCAGTGTTCCTAAGGGTTAGAACGAAAGCATTGTATTGCATGAATAGGTCCTCCACTTGTTCAGCTCTCAAGACTTGCCTAAATTCTGCCACATGGTCCTAAGGGTCTCCAGTGCCATCAAAGTAATTCTTCATGGACTTCACCAGCTGGGTTGGCCTCAAGGTCCTAGTGTGTTCTCTCGGTCTTGACAAAGGGAGATCATCAGCATTTCTTTGGTTCTTGGGGCTCTAGGTCTCTCGATTTCTTCTCGATCTGTTTCTGTTCTCATCCTTTCTCTTCCTAGGGGGTTGATAAAACTTACCTCGCGTCTGTCTCTACTTCTGTCCCTTTGAGCTCCATGAGCTTGGGAGGTCCGAGCTCCTTGGTGGCTGTATGACACATTGGACTGAGCTTGGGGAAAAACAAATTCACCCTTCCAAGTGTAGGCATGTCTCCCATGCTCTAAGACCACGAAGATCCTCTCTGACGTATTATCTTAAGTAGGTCACTGTTGCATAAATCATGGGTTAGACCCTCCAAAAGGAACCTATGTTTCTTGGATTTAACTCTTGAGGTTTTATTTCATAGAAGTCTCAAATTGAAGGGTTTGTTACCTTAGGAAATTAACCTAAGGAAATAAAACCTTAGTCTTGGGAGAAGACTCTCCCAAGTGACACCTTGACCCGTACGTGACTTCAATTGAAATAGAAGCCATGTGATTCTCTTTGGAAAGTATCCACATGGACACTTGGAAGGACACATGGCTAAAAATTAAAGCATGCAACTCTTGGACCTTTGGTATATATATATGGGTGGAGTTGGATGGGTGGATATATACTCACTCACTCTCTGGTGGATGCTATACTCTAGGAAGGAGTTTTCACAACAGTGGTGATCAGAGCCAGGTTCTTTTTCAAGTACTTGTAGTGTTTCTTGATTTATGTGCAGGCAATCTACTGGAGGCCATGGAAAAAATTTGAACTACTCAGTAACTGCATCGTTATTTTTTCGGTTGAAATTCGTGCCTGCTTTGAGTTCTGTCGCCAGGAGCCTAAAGATGGTTAGGTAAAAGCATCAGTCATTTAATAGTCAAAGAATCTCTAGCCGACGGAGCCCACGCGCGTAGTTAGCAAATCATCATCAACTCCAAAGTCTGCAAGTACTGCCGCCGTCTTGAAGTGCCGCTGAGTGTGTGCAGCTTTTAATGCTCAGAGATTCAGAGTACAAGTCATGCAGTCGTCAATCTCAAATTTTGCACCGCTCAGTTATGACTTATGAGCCCTCTTCTCTCTCTGGTAGTTAATGCTTATCTGAGTGCCGCCCATGACCCCTGCAGATGTAGAGCTTAAATTACATACATTAAAGAAGAAAGAGACCATCCCTTCATATTGGCCGACTGCATCGGACGCAATCCCAACCTGCAGACGCTGACATGGCAATTTAGCCGACGACTTTTGAGGACAGAGAAGGGACGTCTGCCCGTTCATTCAATAGTCGACTTGTCCGCCATTCTTTTTTGTTTTGCAGCTATGGAGGATTATTCCCATGACGCCTTTAAAAGGAAAACACATTCTCACGCGGTGCCATCCAATATTTGAACCCACGCTCTCTCACGAGAATCAGAACTTGAGTCTGGTGCCTTAGATCACTCGGCCATCGTGACATGAAGTACTTGAACCCACAACATCGCATGTGTCACCTTTTGTATCCACGACAGCAAACCTCGAAGGTCCCACACGGGACTTGAGCCTGCAATCAGTTGATTAATAAAGCTTTAAAGCAAAAGCTTATTGATCAAGTTTTTAGAAGAAAAAGATTCTCAGTCGATACCAGTCGGACACTAATCAAGCACACATCGGCCGAAAGAATGAGCAACAGAGGATTAAAGACTGAAGAGCCTAAGAAAAGTTCAACCGAGGCGGTGAAATAGCGAATCGTCCAAGGCGGCCCAAGCCGACCTACAACTAGAAGCTGATATCAAAGAAAAAAAAATCGGGGAAGTACTGGATTTAATTATTCATCTATTTTCCTTCAGTATTAGAAATGACATTTTCTTATTTCTAGTTGATTCTACTGAATTATGGGGGATTCATACGCAAGTAACATGTTATTAGACATTCCTAGGCAGGAAGAGGATTATGCACCGCAAGAAGGGGGTAGACAAATAGATTACACTCCAGGTCTTCCAGAGATAGGCCAAGAAGAAATGCAGAAATCAGATATTTATAAAGAGTTGAATGGTTTGGATGAAAAAATAAACGATATCCAAGCGGATATGTTCATTGTAAAAGAAATCCAAAACGAAATGGGTACCCTTCGTACTTCAATTAATGAAGTTCAAGGAAAGATGGAACAAATTCTTAATACGATTTGTCCATCCTTACCCTTACCTGCACAAAAGGGTTCCTTGTCTATTCGACCAAGGAACCCAACATCTAGTAAAGGAACGAACACCCCTTTATCATTGCATAGTAATGTATCTTTAAAAAATAAAGATAATGAAGTAAATCCTCCGCATACTGCCATTAAGTCTAGAAGCCTGTCTTTTGCAAAAGACTTAAAACCACCTCAATTTTCAGGGGAAGATAAAGACCGAAACAAAGATGCAGTCTTGACATTTTTAGAAAAATGGCAAGAGTTGCATCAGCTAGAAAACACCCCTGAAGCTTATCAAGTCTTAGAAACAAGTTTATCACTTGGACCTAAGGCTTATAAGTGGTGTATGAGCTTATACGACGCTCAAAGAATCCCAAAAACTTGGAATCAATTCGAAGAATTCTTCAAAAAAATAATTCTTACCTAAAAATGAGGATGAAAGAAACTGGGAAGAATGGGACAAAGTCCTGCAGAGAGGACGTCCCCTTTCTCTATATATTTCTCATTATCGAGAAATAGTGCTTAAATTTCAAAACCTTGATGATTTTCATAAGGTAAGAGGTTTCATCCGTGGTCTCGACAAGCAAGTCAAACATGAAGTGAAAAGAAGTGCTCCAAAAAGTTTAGAAGATGCTATTAAGTTAGCACAGATCTATGAAGATCATGCTAAAACTAGAACACAACCACTTCATCTTGTCGGAGATAATAAAAAATTTAAACCGGGTAAAAGAAAGCTAGGCACATTCAAAAAAGACAACTATAAAACCCCTAGACCTTCACAACCTAGGCTAGACCCTGAGGTTTGGGAAAAAGCAAAAAATGAGAATCTTTGCTTTAAGTGCCTTAAGCCAGGACATCTTAGTAAGAATTGCATGACTAGGGGACAACAAAAAGCCACCCATGAGATAAGAGGGAAAGAAAAGACAGGAATACACTTAGTCCAAACATTGAATCTCGAAAACAGTAAACTTTGGAAAAAAGTGGAAGTCCTTCACGAAGATGACAAGCATCAGTGTTGTTTGTCTGACTAAATGTGGATCCAAAACCAGTTTGGACCTCATGACTTGGTCAGACTTGATGCTTGTATAAGTGGTGAAAAGGCCAGAGTCATGATAGACGACTCAGCAACCCACAATTTCCTAAACTACTCACTGGTGAAGAGATTAAAGTTGCCCTAGCAAAAGTCACCTCATCAGTATGTTGTATCTATGATGCAGGGTCAAGACAAGAAATTTTGGGATACTATGATCTGTAACCTCAAAATAGAATTTCAAGGTTATAAAGATAAATTAGACTTTCAGATCATGCACATGGAAAGAACTGATGTGGTTTTGGGTAGAGAATGGCTTTGGGGTTTAGGAAAAACACTTAAAAGAAGCTATCAGCTGAATACTTTGGAATTTGAGAGAAATGGAATCCGTTATCTAATTCAAGGAGAACATGATGTGCCTAGTACTCCTTTGATTTCTAGTATGGAGTTGAAAAAACTTGTAAATATCCAAAAAGTGGAAGTTTTTATGATACTTCCAACTGATGTAAACAATGTACATAATATGAATCCAGTTTCTTATTTCTTGTCTCCTTTGTCTGGACATGAAAGGTTTAGATTTAAGTGTTTGATAAATAATTATCAGGATGTCTTTCCAGAAGAACTTCCCCATGGCTTACCTCTTTCTCGTGGACAAGTTCTAAGAGAAAACAAATTATTTGGAAAAGAAGATAAATGTGAATTCTTTTCATCAGAAATCAGATAGCTTGGACACATTATATCTGATAAAGGGATTCAAGTAGATCCTGATAAGGTCCAAGTTATTCTTAACTGGCCTCATCCTAAAACTATTACAGAACTTCAAAGTTTTTTAGCGTTAGCAGGATACTATAGAAAATTTGTACCCAACTTTGCAAAAATCTCGACCCCTTTATTTGAGAAATTAAAGGGTAAACCCAAAAGTCTTACTTGGGAGAAGGAACAAGCTGAAAGTATGGAAATACTTAAAAAGCCTTAGCTTCGGCCCCGGTTCTATAGATAGTAGATCCAAATGAACCCTTTGTAGTCGAAACAGATGCTAGTGATCTAGCAATAGGAGCTGTGTTGATTCAAAATGGTCGACCAATTGCTTTTGAAAGCCAAAAGCTAAATTCAACTCAAAGAAGTTATTCTACCTATGAAAAAGAGCTTTATGCAATTGTGCATGCTCTGAAAAAATGGAGACATTACTTGTTTGGCGCCAAAGTAACTATAGTTTTCGATCAAGCAAGTATTAAATGGTTTGCAAACCAATCTGGACTATCAGGTAGAAAAGCTAGATGGGCCGAATTACTTCAAGAATTTGATTATGAACTCAGATATAGAAAGGGAAAATTTAATATTGTGGCAGATGCATTAAGCAGGATGCCCATGTTAAATTCTTTGAGTTTCATACAAATTTCTAATGAGTTAGTAACACTCATGAAGGGCAAGTATCAAGAAGATACTAGTTTTAGCAAAGCCTGGAAGAAGGTTTCTACTCCAAGTACAAGCTTATCAAATGACGATAAGTTTAAACATTACAGTATGCAAGAAGAATATTTGTTGTACAAAGGAAAGATCTGTGTTCCTTGTAATTCTGAACTTAGAAAAAAAGTTTTGTTTGAATGTCATGACGCTCCAAGCGCAGGACATCCTAGAATCAACAAAACTTATGAATTAGTAAAAAAGACAGTTTTACTGGCCTAGTATACATAAAGATGTACATAATTATGTACTTAGATGCACTAAGTGCCAAGTTAACAAAGCTGAAAAGTTTAAGATAGGGGGTTTGTTGCATCCCTTAGAAATTCCAAATGGAAAATGGGAAAGTATTTCCATGGATTTCATTACAGGCTTGCCACACACCCCTAAAGATCATGACATTGTTTGGGTCATAGGTGACAGATTGACCAAAATAGCTCGTTTCTTACCTACTCGAACTACAGTAAAAACTCCAGAATTGGCTAAATTATTCATAGAGCAATTGTATAGAATCTATGGATTACCTCAAGACATAGTGTCGGATAGAGATAGAAAATTCACTAGTCATTTCTAGAGAGTTGTATTCAGTCGGTTAGAAACTAAGCTTAATTTGAGTCCTGCTGAACATCCTCAAACGGATAGTCAAATTGAAAGAGTCAATCGAATACTTGAAGATATGTTACAAGCATACGTATCTTCTACCCAAACTAACTGGGAAGACTATCTACCGATAGTAGAATTTGCTTACAATAGTGCAAAAGCATTCTGCAACAGAATATAGTCCTTTTATGTTGATGTATGGGTTTCAACCTAGAGCACCTTATGCAGTTGGACTTCCAAACGAAAAAGTCCAAGCAGCAAAGGATTTCTTAGAAGATATGAACTTTAAGCTAAAACTAGCCAAGGAAAACCTGAGGAAAGCCCAGGATAGAGCTAAATCTTTTAGCAACCCTAAAAGGCGAGATATTTCCTTTTAGGTTGGTGAATTAGTATATCTTAAAGTTCCAGAGAAATATAAAACATTAAAAACAGGACGTTGTCCTAAACTCTCTCCGAGATTCTGTGGCCCTTTTAAGGTTCTTAAAAGAATAGGGACTTTGGCTTACGAGTTAGAACTCCTAGAAGATTGTTTACTTCATCCAGTATTCCATGTAAGTCGATTAAAAAGGAAACTGGCTGAACAAGATAATCTGGTATCTTCGGATACAATCATTCAACCAATCTCCCTTCTTAACATCCCTCATGAACGTGAGAAAATACTACGCACTCGAGATAAGAAAACAAGAAATCATTTATATAAAGAGTGCCTAGTTAAATGAAGGGATGGAACCGAAGAAAGTGCTACTTGGGAATGAGTAAGTTCCATAAATAAAAGATTTCCCTCTTTCTTGACTATTGGTTAAAAACAAGGAAAGCATCTTTTGAGAGTGAGTCCATGATCAAAAGAAGTGAATCATGGTGCATGGGGGAATACTCCACATAATATACCAAAACACATTTTTGAGGACGAAAATGTTAAAGGGGGGAAGAATGTTGCATAAATCATGGGTTAGACCCTCCAAAGGAACCTATGTTTCTTGGATTTAACCGTTGAGGTTTTATTTCATAGAAGTCTCAAATTCAAGGGTTTGTTACCTTAGGAAATTAACCTAAGGAAATAAAATCTTAGTCTTGGGAGAAGCTTCTCCCAAGTGATACCTTGACCCGTACGTGACTTCAATTGAAATAGAAGCCATGTGATTCTCTTTGGAAAGTATCCACATGAAGGACACATGGCTAAAAATTAAAGCATGCAACTCTTGGATCTTTGGTATATATATGGGTGGAGTTGGATGGGTGGATACGTACCCACTCACTCTCTGGTGGATGCTATACTCTAGGAAGGAGTTTTCACAACAGTCACTTTGCCTGGGCTCTCAGGATCTTTAAACTCATAAATTGTGAGAGCTCCTACTTCATGAAGTTGGTCAGGCTTATACCTCCGAAAAGCCTCATCTGTTTCTCGATTTAAAAGCAAATCTATACTTTTATTGTCCTAGGGAACCCACTCTGGAGTCATGATTCTGGTCAAGACTGATTTGCCACGGGGAGTCCTCGGCTCTCTCCCTAAGTTCCCTTGCTCTATGTCACCCATGTCAGTCTTTGCGATCACATTGTCGAACTCGTCTGTCCTATCTGGAAGGGTGGTGACTACATAAATAGTCCCTTCTTTATCTAGGTATGCTCCATTCTCGAACTTGACTACCGGATGTTCTAGTCCATGGGGTTCATCAGGGTTCTTAATCTGGACCACAGATCTTCTCAGGCCATCTTTGTAGATGCGAGCACCTACATGATTAGTCCTGATGTATTCAAATTGAGTCTTGTAAAGTCCTTCTGGCTTTTCTAGGTACGCCACCCCCGAACTACCTACTGGTCTCTCCATGTGATAGGACATCTCAGAATCACTTGTTTCTGATCTGGGAATGTATGGGTACTCACTCAACTGTTGGGCCCAAGACCTAGCAGTGTGATTGACACTAGCTTCAGAAAATCTGAGGCTTTCTCTATCTCGGCCTAAGTGTCTTCCTGACCTAAGGTTCATATGCCTGGTTTCTCTAACCCCCTTGGTCCCAAATACACTCTTGTTGCAGGTTAATTTGTAGCAATCACTTTGTTCTTTTTAGTTGAATATTGTGTTAAGCCCTTGTTTGGAATCACGTCGTCAGGATTACTTGAGTGAATTTCGCATTTGATATTTGACCGAGTCAAGTTTACTTTTGTTCCTTAGAATTTTTGCACTTAAGATCTACTTAATGCTTATACTTAGTTGATTAGATCTCTTGGACTTGATTCGTGCCTAGCGTCACTCTAATTAATCACCACATCTAAGTCGTACTTAGCCTAAGCTAGGAATTGACGACGAAGGGTTGAGAGAACTTCCAACCTCAATTCACTTGTTGCTCACACTGCTGCACAAGCCCAGGTTGCCTTTTCCCAAGCTTGGTACTCACCCTTGCTAGCTTGCTTTGGATGCCTTGATTGCTCACAACGTTCCTGCAAAGGTTCACAAGTTAATATTGCCTTACATTACAATGAATTGATGGACACACATCAACAAATATGATCCCCCCTTGGAGTAGCTCACTGTACCCCCAAAATCTTATGACCCCCTAATCCTACCGAATGGCCAACTTAAAAATACATGTTCTAAAACTCCATGTATGATTCTTTCAAAAACCAGTTGAGGTCCACGTAGAATTCTCAACGAGCTTTCGAACGAGACCAAAATCTCATCAATCGGAGTTCGTATGGTGAAGTTATGACCATTCAGACACTTAGGGTTCAAGAATTTTTCTATGGTTTTCTACTTGTTTTGCCCCCTTCTAATGCTCTAAACGACCCCAACTTGTCAAAATTTAAGCCCAAAATTACCACAATTACACAAATTACACCCCTTAAAAATTTATGCATTGAGCCGATGTATCGCGATAGCTCAAAGTGTGTGAGTGAGAAGCACACAAACATGCACACACATACACACACGTGCACACACGGCAAGAACAAAGAGAGCAAGACAATGGAATCACTTCTATTACAACGAAGTTCTCATACAAGTTCAAAACTACAACAAGTTAGCCCAAAAATGAGCTCTCTAGCTCTATTTATAGTTTTTGACTAGCTTTGGTCTTGTTCAGACCTAGCATCTGGCCTAATTAAAAATTATGTCCCTAAGCTATTTTGGAGGCTCAAACAAGCTCTAAAAATTATGAAACTTGGTAGGCAAATATTAATAAAGCTCCTCAAGCTCGAGGATTCCTCGGCTTGCACAAAATGGAGCTACAAAAAGGTGAACCGGTATTTACAATGGTTTTCAATGATGAGAATCACTTTTAAAATAATGTAAGGATTGAAAAAAATTGATGGGTTGACTCAGTGCTAGATCTGCATGTATGCCCGTACTTGCTTCTTCCCATATGATGCCAACAGAAAGCGATTCGGGTATATGCATAGCGGTAACGCATATGGTGAGAACTGAAATAAACCGTGCATGCATAACACAGTAAGAACAAGCTCATCATCCATACAGTGGTAACACATATACATGTTTAGACTCTGAAGAAGGTTTTGTACTGAAAGGGAAATAAACAATCTTACAGACTCTGATAGCAATAAACAATCTTAGAGCATGGAATATGGACCAATGCAAAAGCTAACAAGATCTGTGGTGTTCTGCCCTGGTGCAAGCGATGTTGCCATAGCAAAGAGGATATTGGTCACCTGTTCTTTGCTTGCCCTAAATCCCTTTGGTTATGGAGGATCCTTGGTCGTTCTCTGGGACTCCAAGAACAAATCAATTGGAAGCAAGCCCTCATTGGTGAAGCGATCAGTTGCTTTGCGACATTGTGGAATGCGATCAGGGGAGAGATTCTTTGGAAGATTTGGCAGGAAGATGTGCGCACAACTTTGGCAATACCCCCAAGGAGTGGTCGATCGAGAAGTCCCTATTCCTTCTCGGCAAAAGAATTGCTAACTGTAAGAAAACCCCCCCATTCAGACATGACAAAGAGGTATAGTATGTCAACAATAAGCTTAAAACCAAGTGGGCTCCACATGAGGGGGATGCGAGGTTTCTCAACCTCCTCTATAACTTCATGTAAGCTTTGCAAGGCCTACCACGAAGGCTCTGGCAGATTATCGGAATGAAAATTAGACTTCAAAAACATATCAGTTGGAAGCCAGTTCTGCTGGGAGAAGCGAGCAATCGCTCCGCGACTCTCTGGAACGCCTTCAAAGGGGAGATCCTATGGAAGATCTGGCGGGAAAGATGCGCTCGAAACTTTGATGACTTCCCCATTGAGTGGTCGATCGAAAATTCATTGTTCCTCCTTGGCAAAAGGATCGAAACAATGACAACTTGGGTATTAAAAGGATCAAAAGGATCGAAGGCTCTGGCAGATTATCGGAATGAAAATTAGACTTCAGAAACATATCAGTTGGAAGCCAGCTCTGCTGGGAGAAGCGAGAGGTTGCTCCGCGACTCTCTGGAACGCCTTCAAAGGGGAGATCCTATAGAAGATATGGCAGGAAAGATGTGCTCAAAACTTTGATGACCTCCCCATAGAGTGGTCGATCCAAAATTTATTGTTCCTCTTTGGCAAAAGGATCGCTAATTGTAAGAAATCCCCCCCTTTTTTTTAGGCATCATCAAGTACTCCTTTTTATCAAGTACTCCTTTGAAATGCCATCTAAACTCTGTAAAAGCTACCCCCGCTCTATGGGATTTGGGGGATCCCGTGGGCACTAGTCCCCTTCTCCTGTACTCTTCTTTTAATTAATTCAAGTCCAGGAGAGTAGGCTAAGGCCGAACTTCCTTTATTTAAAAAAAACGTAAACAATCTTAGACTCTGTCAATTGCAAAAGGTTATCAAGCATCGATAATTGCAAAAGGTTATCAACCATCGATGATTGTTGAATATAACATAAGACTAGAACACCTCGATAATGCTTAGTTCTGTGTTGCAATCGGTTGATAGGCCATAGCTGAATAAGAACCATAGCTGAATAAGCACCATAGCTTAATAAGAAGCATAGCTCGAACATGCTAACAATGACAACTTGGGTATTAAAAATAAAGTTGTTGTCACATTGGAACATATTGAACCAGATTTGAAGTGCATTATGCGCTTTTTTTTTTTTGTTAATATGTAGAAACTTTATTGGTCAGCAAATGACTGGTGTGATATGAGCACATGAAAATCCTGCTGATTCATGTATTGAAAATGGACCAATCGCCCACTTAAATAAAAGACAAGGAGGGAGTTTACAGTCGCTGGATGATTGTAACAAGAAGAGTGTTCCTCCTTATCGCACATTTATTTGCTCGCTCTGTGATTAGAGATTCAAGTCTTGCAAAGAACTGCACACTTCTTTCTTCGCCAATGTGTTCTCTCACCATGGGCCTCACCAAGCTCGCAATAAAATTTGCCCAAAACCTGCCGAAGGCTGGGGGGTCCTCTAGAAGCTTTTCTTCCTCATCAGTTGGCATCCCAACACAACCTTTCATGGTCTCCATTTTGAGGACACGGAAGACATCCACGAACTCTTCTAGCAAGCTCAGTAGCTCCTCCTCATGGCACATGTAGAATGGTATATTGAATAGATCCCTCTCCTCCTCAGATACTATCCCCTGGATGGATGAAGGGTGGTATTTTTAGCTATGAGACGCTAACTTTCCAAAACATGAATACAAAACATATCATTCATTACACACGACATATGTTTTGTAACATATTGTAATTGCTACGGCCCACACACAATGAAATAAGTCTTCTTGCATTTGATTTTGGTATTGGAAATGGAGTCAAGTTGGATAAGATTTCTCTCTCTAGAAGAAACTTTCGTCAACTGTGTGTGTGCATGTGTGTGTGTATATGATGTGCATTAGCCCAACCTTCAGGAGGATTTCAAGTGTATGTGTGTGTGAACCTGCTTCAGACTGTGTTAAGAATGCATGCAAAAACTACCTCCATAGACCTTCTGTTCGAATTTTTCTTCTTCGTTTGTCAAATATTAATAAAAGAAAAACACAAAAAAAAAAAAAATTTATAACCACCTTCTATAAAATGGTTGTATGATTATTATCTGGGGGGATAATAAGAAGACTGTGTAATAATCATTCAGATCTTAAAAGAATAAGATTTCGTCGAAGAGATCATGAAATATTCTTATAAAGTGGAGGAGCCATTAGCAACATGCAAAGTAAGACATCTCCTTCTATGATTTGGACTACATCCAAGATAGAAAATAGACGCAACCAAGATATTTGTTCGAATTTTTCTTCTTCTTTTGTCAAATATTAATAAAAGAAAAAAACCAAAAAAAACTATCATGTGTCATGGGTGAAAATATGTTAGAAAGAGGAATACATATAATATATTAGTGCATTGTCATAAAGGCACTACGATTCTTGCATCAATTGTTTGAATCTCTGTTACTGGTATGTTTAAACTTAAAATTTCATGTTCATTGAAATTTGGTATGAAGCTTGAATTATAATTGGAGCTCTAAGTTCTACCTTGTTATCTTTTTGAATTTGTATTACAAGCGAATACATATTCCCTCACATCGATCACATTATTTAACATATTGACCCAGAGAATGTTGTGCAAGTCATTATAGATAATGAGAGCAAATGTAAGCTTATGTGATGTGTTGCGATAGTAACAAAAATAAAAGGAATATAAGCAAAGGAATTGGAAGCATGTGACCCCATTAGGGAAGTTTGGGAGTAAAGGATCAGCAAAATTAGCATGTAGCCTATGCGCTTACAAAGGAGATGGTGGGGCTCATCGAATTAAAGCCCACCTATCGAGGTATATGGGCCTAGGTATTGCCGAATGTAAAGAGGCAATGGCCAAAATGATATCAAAGATGAGTTGATTGAGTGGATGGCTCGGAGGGATGCAAAAAAAATATCCATAATCATGCCCCACCTCTACATCAACATCTATAACATCATGTGGGACTCACCATAATTCTCATGCACATAGTATGGGAGCCACAGACTCACAGAGGAGTGTCCATACAAATATCATCCATCCAGATGATGAGATTGAGCCTCTGACAAAGGCTCCTCGAGGATGCCTCCATGTTGCATCCATATGTGTCGGCCTTCTGAAGCAAAGGGAGCTTCATGCAAAGCAAGGTAGACAATTAAACCCTAAGTCCTAACATATTTATATGTGCATTGTGTATGGCATATTATATATGTGGCATGTGCATTGTATATGACACATGTGTATCTGTATGTGCCATGTGCATTGTGCAATTTGTATATACTATATACTATATGTGTATGTACTATCATATATGACTTGTGTGTATGTGCATGCTGTATGTGCACATTGCATTGTCACTTGTGCAATCTATAGGTAAGTTGTATAGTGCTAAGTGCTTAGTGTACATTGTACTACAGACTATACAATTATCTATATGTGACATGTGTATGTGTATAGTATATATATATGACATGTGTATGTGCGTTGTGTAATATGTATATGAGATGTATGAGGTGTATCACTGCATTGTGTATATGTCATGTGACATTGTGACATGTATGATGTCACATGTGTATATGTATGTACTATGTGTATGTGACATGTCACATGTGCCATGTATGTAGTATGTACTTGAGTCTTGTGTATACAATATGTGATATGTGTGTATCCAATGCCATGACCCCATGTCCATGGTCTATAAAGTATGATATGTCATATATGTCACTATATGCATTGTGTATGTAATATGCCTTTACTCTATGTGAGGTATGTATGACATATGTGGCATGTGCATTGTTTTTGTGCGACATGCATCGCCACTTGTGCACAATGCATTGTAGTTTGTCACTTGTGTATGTCGTTGTTTACATGTGTATGTACATGACTCCATTCTCTTTGTCACATGAGTCTGACATACGTGACATGTGCATTGCATAAAAAGTAATATGTATGTGCATTGTAATTATGTATGTACTATGACATGTCACATATATGTAATATGTGTTATGCATGTGGCATCAATGATAATTCATGTGCATTGTCACTTGTACAATGTGTATGTGCATTGTGTATGAAATATGTACACGTGTAATAGATTATAGAATATAGTGTGTGATATGTCACATGTGTCATTGGACATGTGTATATCATATGTGATTAGTTCATTGAATGTTTTTTTTGTGCTTTGATGAAGATATAATGAAGCTTTTCATACATTGTGGATTATCTTTCAATATCGCCTGTACACCTGCATGGAGAGAGGCCATGGAGGAAGTTGGCTTGCTAGGCTATCACTCGCATGATCCTACATATGAGGAGCTACAAGGTAGTCAACTATGCAAGACACAAGAGATAGTGCAAAAGAAGTAGAGCCAATGAGGATCACATGAGAGAAATATGTCTACACTATCATGTGTCATGGGTGAAAATATGTTAGAAAGAGGAATACATATAATATATTAGTGCATTTTGTAGCTCAGTGATGAGTAGCACCTCCTTTAATGTCAATCCGGGAAGACATGAGGATGGTATGAAGACCTCGAGCAAGTGAAGGCACAAGTGTGTGAGTGAGAAGCACACTAACATGCACACACATACACACACACGCGCACACACAGCAAGAACAAAGAGAGTAAGACAATGGAATCAATTCTATTGCATCCAAGATCTCATACAAGCTCAAAACTACAAGAAGCTCCCCCAAAAATGAGCTCTCTAGCTCTATTTATAGTTTTTGACTAGCTTTGGCCCTGTTCAGACCTAGTGTCCGGCCTAGTTAAAAATTAGGTTCCAGGGCTTATTCGAGGGCTCAAACGAGATCTAAAAAATATGAAAATTGGCAGACAACTACTTCTAAGGCTCCCCAAGCTCGAGGACTCCTCGGCTTGTACAAAATGGAGCTACAAAAAGGTGAAATGATATTTACAAGGGTTTTTAGTGATAAAAATCACTTTTACATGGTGTAGGGGTTTGGAAAGAAATAAAGGGTTGCCTTAGTACTAGATCTGCATGTATGCCCATATTTGCTTCTTCCCGTATACTGCCAACACTCTCCCCCCCCTAGCGTCTATCGCCTTTGACAGACCTTTGATCTGCGGGTTGATCAATATAGTCCTGGAGAATGTCAGTTGCCACATCATGTTCTTTGATTCGCAGCCCTCGGATCAGGTCTCTCTGCAGGGTATCCCAATTGACTGGGCCCGGTATGTCCGGCTGTGGCGTTGTGTAGAGTTCTGAGTGCATCGTTTGTTTGCATGCAAAGAGGTGTAACAAATGGGTGGGCCGTGGCACGAACACCTCTGAGTGTGCTTCCTAGAACCCCGTGGTGAACATTTCGTTGAAAGTTTGCTTGTAGCAGGCAGGGAGATATCTGATGCGTGCATGCCATGCATAAGCAACTCGTATGCTCGGGGTGGTGCTCATATCATATAGCAGGTCGTAATTACCATTAACAAACCCGGGAATCGGAGGTTGAATATGACATACATTGCGGAAAGTTTTGAGCACAACCTGCATCATATCGAAGATCTTGAGCATCATCTGGGCAGCCACATCTGGCATGGGGTGGAGGCATGGAAGCCAATGTCTGATGGTAGCCATCATGTAGGCTACAGTAGGCGTGCCGTTTGGGGGTGCAATGGCAGGGTAATTGAGCCATTCTTTGCAATTGGCGTTGTTCTTGACTTTGATGGCAAATGACTTCCATATTCTTCTCCGTTGCACTGGTCCATAGGAATTGTTATACTTCAAGTGCATGGGCGCGTGGTCCCATGTCCGTAGCATCTCGGGATAGGTTTCCAATAGCTTTTGCCTCCAGATGGGTTGGTGTATTTTCCCTTTGCGCGCCTCCTCTGGAATGTGCTCAGGTTCAAATTGTGTTGCGAAAGTTGGGTACTTGCTGGTCTTACGTTTTTGACTAGCTTTGGCCCTATTCAGACCTAGTGTCCGGCCTAGTTAAAAATTAGGTTCCAGGGCTTATTCGAGGGCTCAAACGAGATCTAAAAAATATGAAAATTGGCAAACAACTACTTCTAAGGCTCCCCAAGCTCGAGGACTCCTAGGCTTGTACAAAATGGAGCTACAAAAAGGTGAAATGATATTTACAAGGGTTTTTAGTGATAAAAATCACTTTTACATGGTGTAGGGGTTTGGAAAAAAATAAAGGGTTGCCTTAGTACTAGATCTGCATGTATGCCCATATTTGCTTCTTCCCGTATACTGCCAACACTCTCCCCCCCCCTAGCGTCTATCGCCTTTGACAGACCTTTGATCTGCGGGTTGATCAATATAGTCCTGGAGAATGTCAGTTGCCACATCATGTTCTTTGATTCGCAGCCCTCGGATCAGGTCTCTCTGCAGGGTATCCCAATTGACTGGGCCCGGTATGTCCGGCTGTGGCGTTGTGTAGAGTTCTGAGTGCATCGTTTGTTCGCATGCAAAGAGGTGTAACAAATGGGTGGGCCATGGCACGAACACCTCTGAGTGTGCTTCCTACAACCCCGTGGTGAACATTTCGTTGAAAGTTTGCTTGTAGCAGGCAGGGAGATCACTTTCCTGAGTGATGATTGTTGGAGGGATATAGATGCATTGGTGCAACTTATACATCTACTATACTCTATTCTCCATACTGCTGACATGGAGAATAATACATTGGAAATTCTGTTAGAGTTCATGGATAGTGTTGGAGATCCCTTTGCCGATGAGCATCCTTGATAGTAAGAGAGTTAATTTTATATGTTTTATATGATTTGGATATTATTTTTATTATTAATTATTCATTTTAATTCTTTTTTCTCTTAATCTATAGGATTGATTAGATTAGGGTTGTAAGCAAAGAGCAATGGGATTGGTTTCATCGTTTGATACATGGGATGGCTCATTTACTACATCTAGAATAAGGGAACAAAGCAAGCCTCAACTTTAGTAAGTCACTATACTTCTATCTTTAGTTTGGGTTGCCTTATCTCTTTGCCTGGATAGGTAGCATTCAATACTAATAGCTCTAAGTCGAGCTTAATGTTTTGTCCTCATACAATATCATTTCTTTTAGTTGTAAGCTTGCTCGGCTTGATAATATAGTGCTCCAAAGTTGGATTAAGTCTCTGCCATAAGTTTTATTCTACGGATGAGAATACAAAGAGGGGAGACTGGCCTTTGTGTGCATATAGACTATGTGCAATCAAATAGTTTGTTTTGGAGGCATTGGTTCTTTGAGTGTAGCCATTCAATTTAAGTGAGACATTTACACTCATTTCATCATTCCATCTACGTTAAGGAACCAAAAGCCTCTAGTCATCTCTCCATCATCTCAAAGAAATCGAGAAGGTAGTCTATAGAGGTCTAACTGAACATATTTGTGGAGGCCATTCGTGCTTCATGTTGCATAGGGGTTGATATATTTCCCCCCATCATGTATGTGTGTATGTATGTATGTATGTATGTATGTATGTATGTATGTATGTATGTATGTATGTATGTATGTATGTATGTATGTATGTACGTACGTATGTATGTATGTATGTATGTGTGTATGTGTGTATGTATGTATGTATGTATGTATGTATGTATGTATGTATGTATGTATGCATGTATGTGTGCATGAATGTATGCATGCATGCTTGCATCTATATATGTATGTATATATGTATGTATATATGTATGTATATATGTATGTATATATGTATGTATATATGTATGTATATATGTATGTATATATGTATGTATATATGTATGTATGTATATATGTACGTATGTATGTACGTACATATGTATGTATGTATGTACGTACATATGTATGTATGTATGTATGCATTCATGTATGTATGTATTTATGTATGCATGTTTGTACATATGTATGTATGTAGTATATATTTATATACATATGTATGCATACATGTATGCTATCATTCAACATTCATGTAATAGGGATCTCTTTGAAGACAAATGATTATTCTTAAATGTTCTTCCAATGAAGTCCTTGAAATCATGTACCTTCTCATATTCAAAATATAAATGTTGAACAATAAGTTCATGTACAATATGTCAGACATTGGTCTACAGAGACCACTCCATGTGTGTGTGGGACAAGGGCGAGCCTTAGCCAAGATCCCAAGCTCCAGGGATATCCTAAGGTATTCAATGGTAATGGGAATGAGTGTTGCATGATGGCCACATGGCTACACTAGATCATTCTAGGGCATTACTATTTTGGATGCAAGAGGATATATTGGATGAGAGGAGAGTGGCACACGCATCATTCACAAGTCTTCATTTTCAGAATTTGAAGAGAATTTTTAGCCGAATCTCAGAGAATACCTCTTAGAAATTAATTTTTACTATGATATCTATATCTAGAGAATCCATGTCCTTTGAATGGTCTTCCATAAATTTGACGTTCTATAGAAAATTCTCCCCGAATGTATGTATGTGTGTATAAATGTACATATGTAAATATGTGTGTATATGTATACATGTATATATGCATATGTATGAAAAAAACATATTTTAGAGCTTTTTACTCAAGGTGTCTCTAATATTGAGCTCATACGATGAATATTTGTTAGAGCAAGTGTTTGAATAATATGTATCAATGGATGAATGACATCGGCCTAGCTTATAATTTATAGAAAACAGAATCAAGTATGGATGATATGAAAGAATCTTGTCAATTTATGGTATACACTTTCTAATTTCTTTTGTGGTTCTCTTAGATAAAATGGGACAATTTCAGGACTCTTGATGCCATATCCGAATAATCCACTTAAGTGGAAGAAACACTCATAACAAGAGGAAAATAGTACTATGAGGATAGTTTCCAATAAAGCTTGGAATATGAAGTGCGAAAAAAAGAAACATTAAGGCGAAAAACAGGCAAAAAAGGGCCGTGTAAGGATTTCAATTAGTTGTGCTTAATGTGGATTAAAGTTGTCAAATCATTTTAAAAAATTCCATGCAAGCGCATTTAAAACGTATCTTGTGCAAATTTTGAAGAGAGAGAAACTCGTGTGATAATCATGAAAAGTATGTGTGATATCTTATGTCTCGAAGTTTGTGCTTATTGCGCGTTCATGAAAATTTGAATTTTCGTCTTGTTCACAGACCTATATAATGTGTGCTTATGACGTTTCGAACTTTTTTTACTCTACTTTCCATAGCAGGCTTGTTTCTCTCTTTCATGTCATTTTAGACACTTTCGCGTCACTCTTCGTAGTAGACCATGGAGAACCTCAACACAAGAACTCTCACTCAGCTTCAACCAGCCAAAATCATTGTGATAAGTTCCATATCAACAGTGCAGTTAGCAGTATGCAATGACAAGAAAGGTATGTCGAAGGGCTCTTCAACATTCTGAAGTCGATGGATTGCAGAAAGAAGGCAAAAAAACATATCGACATATGGGCAGATGGATTTGTTTATCCAATTGATCCACAAACTGGAAGGTATCCCCCTTTTCGTAATATTCATGATGTAATTAGATTTGTAGGAGATGGTAAGGATGGTTTACAAGGCTATCATTCAAGGCTCTAGGAGATTTCAAGGAATTATCTCCAATACATAAACTATTTACAAAACACACTATATTAGAGGGATTTACATTAAAAAATGTGAATCTCTACTTTCAGAAATGGGATTTCATGGTGGCGATGTTCATCTAAGAAAAGATCCAAAGCTTCTACAAAATACAGGTAATGTACAAAAGAGCTTGGACTTTCGATAGCTTGGATTCAGAGGAGAGCTGTCCAAAAGTACCGATTCATCCAGATTTTCAATCTAGGAAAATAATTGTCACTGCAAATTGGAAATTTAGAAATCTAAGGGAGCTCCTAGAATACCTTAATGAGGCATCATCACAGTTCAGATTCTCAATTGATGATGCAATAATTAACATTAGATCAGAGAAAACATTATCTTGCATAACTTGTCTGCCACCCAAGGTGATCAAGTTCCAACCCTTTAGATTGTAACAAGTCTCCTTCTTCAAGAAGTTTTTTTCAAACTTCCATTGATTTTTCTTTGCATGATGGTGACTAAGAATGTGATTGATTACATCACTTCAATTATGTCTTTTTATGGATTCTATTCATATTAGCATTTTTTTGTTTAATTTCAAGATTCTAAGGAGGTTTCAACGGTGCAATGATTATATAGGAATTTGCATATGACAAAATGGATGGTATGACAAAACGGAAGAGATTGGATGCCACGACCGATACAAGCAATATGGGCCATCCGAAATTCTCTGATTGCCCATATCGCTTGCATCGGTCGTGTCATAAAAACTTCTCTATCCTCTTCACATTTAACTTTCTATAGGATGGTGACTAAGAATGTGACTGATTACATCACTTCAATTATGTCTTTTTATGGACTACATTCATATTGGCATTTTTTTGTTTAATTTCAAGATTCTGATGAGGTTTCTATTGTGCAATGATTATAAAGGAACTTGCATGAGTAAATTCTATGTGATTCAAGAATATAAACCAAGAAATTCTTACATAATATATCTCCCCTTTTAGAACCTTTTTCCATACTTCCATTGATTTTCCTTTGTAGGATGGTAACTAAGAATGTGACTCATTACATCACTTCAATCATGGCTTTTTATGGACTATATTCATATTGGAAATTTTTTTGATTAATTTCAACATTTTGATGAGGTTTCAATGGTGCAATGATTATACAGAACTTGCATATGACAAAATGGATGGTATGACAAAATGGAAAAAATTGGATGACACGACCAATACAAGCGATATGAGCCATCCGAAATTGTCCGATTGCCCGTTTTGCTTGCATCGGTCGTGTCATAAAAACATCTCTATCCTCTTCACACATTTAACTTTTCAAGATGAATAACTTTTCAACATGATAGGACCAATTCAATTTTTCTTGAACCATGCAATGAAGTCACTTTTGCTTAGTTCTCAAGAGGATCAATGCAACATTACATTACTCAAGGCATATAAAGATAGTTACAATGACCATCTTCCAGATGAAGACTGGCATAATTACATAAAATTTGTACATCAACAAATCTTCCAACATGTGTTGGTTACACATTAGATTACAATCTTACATTTCAAAAATATAATGTTTCACCCTTCTTTTCTGTCCTTTTTGGAGCCCTCACCTCTACTCTTATTCTTTGGCCCATGCTTCACTGGGGAGTGAATAGGAAACCCTTTCTTCTTTTCTTTAGACTTCTTCTTATGTGGTGTGGTGGTGGAGGTGAGTTTGGATCATAAGGGCATATTGCATGTTTGATAATGGCATTTATTGATCTCTCCTTGATCAAGATGACCCAAGCATCTGGATAGTCTGACAAGTTTAACTCAAGATTGTAAAACCTACTTTCCAAGAACCTTACTGCATTTTCAATCACTCTCCAGCCACATGAGGTGTTGTCTTTCTGTAATGGGAGATGTATTTGAATGTATCCAAACCTTTGTTCTTCATTCAATTTAGGAATTCCTGGAATGTTTTGATCAATATGCATTTTGAGAAGCTTAGCAGCACTGCAAGGTAAACTTAAATTTAAAATCGATGGCAAGGCTTTAAAATAGAACACAACAAAACGTATGGCAAGGCTTACACTTCGGAGTTTCCATGTTGTGATTGGAGAGAATTCCTTGTTGTCTTATTTGTCCTAGCCATAACCTTAAAAAAAAAGATTATTATCATCAGATAAATAGGACTTTCACTAGACAAAAACAGATCATGGATCAATGTTAATATTAGGACATGGATCAATTACACAAAAAGATTACATCCTTCATATTTGCAATGTCTTGTATCCCCTTAGGCAATAAATATGTGTATTTATGTACATTTCATGAGTAATAAGCTTTGAAAAGAAATATATTCAATCCGTCTTGAGTATTTTGAATGAACTTCTCTCTAGCAAATCTCCTCTATATCTGAGGTACTCTTTTCTCCTGTAGCCAACAATACTTTTAACATCTGATACCCCTGCAGCTATTGCATAGCTTGAGTAACAAAGGAAGTAGCCTGCCCTTGAAGCATTGAATCCTAGGGCATATCCAAAAATCCTAAATGGAGCTATTCTTTCAAGTAGCAAAACTCTATATGCACTAAAGGGTATTGAAGTAAAACCCATGTATCTTGAAAGAGTCCTCAAGGAGAATAGTGCAAAATTTGCTTCTTCACTATATTGCTTATGAATAACACAAAATAATTTTGGATTCAATTTTGGAAGATTGTGGATCATTGAATGAATATCCATCTTTGTCTTTCCTTTCTCCTCTATGGTTTTCCTTGTTCCCTTCCCACTGCCAATGTAGTTGTCTTCATCCAATATAGATAACTATGGAAAAAATTGAAAACCTAGGTCAGAAAAATTCCAAGGAAACTTTTAAAGTCATAGAAATAACTGGAACCACAAGCACAAACAAAGCATGAGACACGACCAATCCAAGCGATTAGGGTCATCAAAGAATATTAGATGGGCCTAATTGCTTGCATCGGTCCTAATCACTTGAATTGTTCATGTCCAAAGGAGGTCATCTTGAAGCTTAGATTGCATGTGAAATTTTACCATTGCGTCCGGGACGTGCCAAAACCCTAAGATTGACTGTCTATTTGCATGATTTCGATACCCAAAGGTCTTGATAAGGCTTTTTGTATTGATTTCCAGACACGACCGATGCAAGCGATTAGGCCTATCCAACATTTCCAGATGAGCCTAATCGCTTGCATTGGTCGTGTCCTAGATTCATGCACAAATAGGCTCATCAAGACCTCTCGATATCAGAATAATGCAAATAGACATTCAATCTTAGGGTTTTGGCACGTTCCGGATGCAATGGTAGCATTAGTTTCTTGAAATTCTGAGCCAATAGTAAGATAGGGAAGTTCATGTCCAATGGAAGTGAAATAAGCTAGTCAAAGGTCGGTCAAATGCATGTAATCGCTTGCATCGGTCGTATTGGGTATGAAGTGATTAGGGACATCTGAGGATTATGGCTAGGACAAAGAAGAGGAATTTAAAAAAAGAGTTTGAGCTTGGAAGAAATTTAAAAAGCAAAAAAACTAATGTAAAAAAGCTCTCACAAAGCACTCAAGAAACACGACTGATGCAAGCGATTAGGGTCATCTTGAAATCCTCGAATATCCCTAATCGCTTGTATTGGTCGTGTTAACTTGCACAAAAAAGAGTTTAAAATCTTGGAACAAATTGAAAAAGTAAAAAAACTAATTAAAAAAGCTTTCACAAAGCACTCATGAAACATGACCGATGCAAGCGATTAGGGTCATCCAGAAATCCCCGAATGTCCCTAATCGCTTGGATCGGTCGTGTTGTAAAATAATTGATCATGATGACCCTAAACCCTCACACAACATGTGGTCTATGGAAATTTTTGAAAAGCATGTAAAAACTCGCAAACAATGGCAAGTCGGTGGTAGCAAGGAGTTCACAAAAAAATGAAAAAAAGTGAATAGAGGAGCTTAAATAGGTCTCTGGAATGAGTTGACCGTTGGTGACACGTGGCAATCTGTGATTGGTTCATGTCATCTAGCCGTTGCGAATCCCAACGTTACAATGCCACGTGGCATCATTTGAGTGGGCCATGTCATCTAGCCATTGTGATTCCCAACGTTCTTTTGCCACGTGGCACTCGCTTATTGGTCCATGTCATGTGACCGTTAGCCAATCCTCCTCAACTATAAATACGAGTCCCCTTCACCATTTCACATTTTCAAGCTTCATAAAATTTCTCTCTTCATCACCCATGCATACTTGTGCTTCATACCCGATACGACTGATACAACTGATTACACGCGTTTGACCCACCTTGGCTAGCTTATTTCACATGATTCTGATATTGAAAGGTCTTGATGAGACTATTTATGCATGAATCTAGGACATGACCAATGCAAGCGATTACGCTCATCTGGAAATGCTGAATGGGCCTAATCGCTTGCATCGGTCGTGTCTAGAAATCAATGCCAAAAGGCTTATCAAAACCTATGGGTATCGAAATCATGCAAATAGACAGTCAATCTTAGGGTTTTGGCACGTTCTGGACGCAATGGTAGCATTATTTTCTCCAAATTCTTAACCAATAATAAGATACAAAAGTTCATATGCAATCTAAGCTTTTAGATGACCTCCTTTGGAGACGACCAATTCAAGCGATTAGGACCATCCAAGCTTCCTTGATGGGCCTCATCGCTTGAATTGGTCGTGTCCAATCAAGTATCATATTTATAGCTATATGAATGAATGCTCCATATAGAACAACTTAATGTGTGTATAAATATTATTTTCAACATTAATTATATGTTTCTATAAAGTTAAGGATGAGAAATCAAACATGACCGATGCAAGCGATTAGGCCCATCCGATATTCTTTGATGAATCTAATCGCTTGGATCGGTCGTGTCTCATGCTTTGTTTCTACTTGTGTTTCCAGTTATTTCTATGACTTGAAAAGTTTCCTTGGACTTTTTCTGACCTAGGTTTTCAATTTTTTCCACAGTTGTCTATATTGGATGAAGACAACTACATTGGTACGGGGAAGGGAACAAGGAAAACCATAGAGGAGAAAGGAAAGACAAAGATGGATATCCATTCAATGATCCAATGTCTTCCAAAATTGAATCCAAAATTATTTTGTGTTATTCATAAGCAGTATAGTGAAGAGGCAAATTTTGCACTATTCTTCTTGAGGAATCTTTCAAGATACATGGGTTTTACTTCAATACCCTTTAATGCATACAAAGTTTTGCTACTTGAAAGAACAGTTGCATTTAGAATTTTTGGATATGCCCCAAGATTCAATGCTTCAAGGGCAGGCTACTTCCTTTGTTACTCAAGCTATGCAATGGCTGCAAGGGTGTCACATGTTAAAAGCATTGTTGGCTATAGAAGAAAAGAGTACCTCAGATATAGAGGAGATTTGGTACAGCCAAGTTCATTCAAAAGACTCAAGAAGGATTAAATATATATATATATTTCTTTTCAAAGCTTATTACTCATGAAATGTACACAGATACACATATTTATTGCCCAACGGGATACAAGATATTACAAATATGAAGGATGTAATCTTTTTTTCTATAATTGATCCATGTCCTAATATTAATCCTTATTGATCCATCATCTGTTTCTCTCTAGTGAAAGTCCTATTTATCTGATGATAATAATCTTTTTTTTTGTAGGTTATGGCTAGGACAAAGAAGACAGCAAGGAATTCTCTCCATTCACAACATGGGAACTCCGAAGTGTAAGCCTTTCCATACATTTTGTTGTGTTCTATTTTAAAGCCTTGCCATCCATTTTGAATTTAAGTTTACCTTGCAGTGCTGCTACGCGTCTCAAAATGCATAATGATCAAAACATTCCAAGAATTCCTAAATTGAATGAAGAAAAAAGGTTTGGATACATTCAAATACATGTTCCATTACAGAAAGACAACACCTCATGTGGCTGGAGAGTGATTGAAAATGCAGTAAGATTCTTGGAGAGCAGGTTTTACAATCCTGAGTAAAGCTTATCAGACTATCCTGATGCTTGGAGAGAGCAATAAATGCCATTATGAAACATGCAATATGCCCTTATGATCCATACTCACCTCCACCACCACACCAGATGAAAAGAATTCTAAAAAAAAGAAGAAAGGGTTTCCTATTCACTCCCCATTGAAGCATGGGCCAAAGAATAAGAGTAGAGGTGAGGGCTCGAAAAAGGATAGAAAAGAAGGGCGAAACATTATATTTTTGGAATGTAAGATTGTAATCTAATGTGTAACCAACATATGTTGGAAGATTTATTGATGTACAAATTGTATGTAATTATGCTAGGCTTCATCTGGAAGATGGTCATTGTAACTATATTTATATGCCTTGAGTGATGTAATGTTGAATTGATCCTCTTGAGAACTAAGCAAAAGTGACTTCATTGCATGGTTCAAGCAAAATGTAATTGATCCTATCATCAAAATGTCTATTTTGTGTGATTTTTGCTTTATTCTTGTTGAAAAATTAAATGTGAAGAGGATAGAGAAGTTTTTATGACATGACCGATGCAAGTGATAGAGGCAATCAGAGAATTTTGGATGGCTCATATTGCTTGTATCGGTTGTCATCCATCTTTTCCATTTTGTCATGCCATCCATTTTGTCATACCATCCATTTTTTCATATGCAAGATCCTGTATAATCATTGCATCATTTTGTGAAATGTTGAAATTAAACAAAAAATTGCCAATATGAATATAGTCCATAAAAATCCATAATTGAAGTGATGTTATGAGTCACATTCTTAGTTACCATCCTACAAAGGAAAATCAATAGAAGTATGGAAAAAGGTTCTAAAAGGGGAGATATATTATGTAAGAATTTCTTGGTTTATATTCTTGAATCACCTAGAATTTACTCATGCAAGTTCCTTTATAATCATTGCACAATAGAAACCTCATCAGAATCTTTAAAATTAAACAAAAAAATACCAATATGAATGTAGTCCATAAAAAGACATAATTGAAGTGATGTAATCAGTCACATTCTTTAGTCACCATCCTGCAAAAAAAGTTAGATGTGAAGAGGATAGAGAAGTTTTTATGACACGACCGATGCAAGCGATACGGGCAATCGAAGAATTTTAGATGGCCCGTATCGCTTGTATCGGTCGTGTCATCCAATATTTTCCATTTTGTCATATGCAAGTTCATGTATAATCATTGCACCATTGAAACCTCCTCAGAATCTTGAAATTAAACAAAAAAATGCCAATATGAATATAGTCCATAAAATGACATAATTGAAGTGATGTAATTAATCACATTCTTAGTCACCATCTTGCAAAGAAAAATCAATGGAAGTTTGAAAAAAAGCTTCTTAAAGAAGGAGACTTGTTACAAACTAAAGGGTTGGAACTTGATCACCCTGGGTGGTAGGCAATTTATGCAATATAATTTTTTCTCTGATCTTATGTTAAATATTGCATCATCAATTGAGAATCTGAACTGTGATGATGCCTCATCAAGGTATTCTAGGAGCTCCCTTACATTCCTGAATTTCCAATTTGCAATGACAATTATATTTCTAGATTGAAAATCTGGATGAATCAATACTTCTAGATAGCTCTCCTCTCATGAGTCCAAGGCTATCCAAAGTCCAAGCTTTCTTTTCCACCTTTTGTTGAATGATCAGGAGCATCCCAATCTAATGAAGAGATGCAAGGAGAAGGCAGATGTATAAGATTTCCATAAGAGCTCCTCCCTAATGGCACCTAATAATATGCAAAATGGACAAATAGCTCTATGCTATTGAAAAATTGAGCAAATTTGTCTGCATACATTATTGGAAGGAAAAATATCTGCAATACAAAAACATCTATGTTGTTATACAAAAACAACTGAAATGATAGAAGAGCATTGTACAACTTCACTTACAGTACAAAGGGAATTGCAGATGATTTTCTAGAACAAGATCCTTCCTTAGCGTAGTACACATGTTGTACTCTTGCAAACCAACCGCATCTCTTCAATTTGAAACTAAGAATACATCCCCTCCAAATCTTTCTTGTGTCTTCTCTTTTAGCATGTTGTACTTTATGGGCACCTCTATAGCTAGGAAGCATAGTTACTCATTCATTTGACTTCTCAGAAAGAGGTTTCCATAAAGAATCCTCTCTTCTGTTGTAAACATCGCATGAGGTTACACGATTGGAAGGACGACGAGAAGAAGCCATTAGAATCGAGAAGAAGAAGAATGCTCAAAGCGAGAAACCGACATTCACAAACTTTGCCAACATTTATAGATAAAAAGGCTTTGGACACGTGGAAACTTTTGATTTGATGTAAACCCTGTCGCCGAATGACCATGGAATTTCGTGAACCCAAAAATATTTCGTATCTTCAAAAATCATTTCCTTCTTGGAACTTTAAAAATATGCATTGTGTGGTGTGCAAAAATATCTTTTTCTGCATCAAACCAAGAAATTGTACACGGAATACAAGAATCTTTATCACTTTCGCGGCGCTTTTAGATCATATTCTCTTAAAAAAAGAATTTCTTCATACGGTTAAAGGAGACAACAATGTTATATTCTTGTACACGTGGAAAGACTCTATTTGTCAATTTCCTTAATCTCTCATTAGTAAACAGCCCCTTTTCGGCCGTTTTTTGTCCTAATGCTTATGTTCAAATATAACGCTGTTTAGTTCTATTCTCAATCTATCCTCATTGTTATGTTTAATTCAATGATTTTTTCATAAATCTGTATGGACTAATAAGAGCAAATATTGATCACTAGAAGTCTTGGGCTTTAAACATCTGATCACGTCATACGCATAATGCCTTTAGGTGGTATTAAACCAAATGCCTTCAAACAATTTCTTTCGGACAGTCTAACTCCTACTTATTTTTTGGAATATGGGAGGGAGTCCCGTGGGTATTATGCTCCTTCACTTGAACAACTATTTTTCAATCAATTCAAGCAAAGGGAGATTAATGCCTTTAAGTGGAATTAAACCAAATGCCTTCAAACAATTTCTTTCGGACAGTCTAACTCCTACTTACTTTGTGGAATATGGGAGGAGGTCACGTGGGTATTATGCTCATTCACTTGAACAACTACTTTTTTGATCAATTCAAGCAAAGAGAGATTAAGCTACGGTCGAACTTCCTAGTCTTGCGCTTCCTATTCTAATTCCTGAGAGGATGTATACCATGATATCTTAATTGATCTTTCGTAACTGGACTTAGAGCTTGATTCGATACAGTCTTCGCAAAAATTTTACCTCCAGATTCTATAGCGCAAAAAAAAGATTAAAAAAAAACTACGGACGTCAAAGATTTAGCATACCAGCACATTGTTGAAGGAAATAACAGTCTCACTCAGATTATTTCGCAATCACCACATGGGTGATCCACCTCATCTGAGCTGTGTATGACAAACCCTTCTCATATATTCAATCTAAAGACTCCCCTCACTGTCAATTTGTGCAATCAAACCTCTGAAGTCGTAACGGTTTCTTTAACTTCTTGGTTAGTGCCTATGGTTCTTCAGAACTGTGCACGGCAAATCCTTGCTAATATATCCAACCGATCTTGTAATCAATCCTCTTTTCTGAGTCGTAACTGTTTCTGTTACTCCTGATAAGAATGTACAATACTTTTTCAGCTAAGATATAAGCTTACTTTGTCCTTTTTTTCCTTCGCTGCGTCTTCATGTTGATCCATCTCATTCTGGACTGTCTATGAAAGATGCAATAAATAGTTTCCACTCTGTTTGCCTATTTCTCTAATCAGGCTTCTTTTGTGATTGTAACAGTTCCTATAACTCCATTGTTACACTACATATGGTACTAACTTCGTATAACAAACCCTTTTGATAAAGGGATCTCCACCTTCCCCCCCTTACTGTTGAATATCGTAATAAGACCTCTTTATACAGTTGTAACCGTTCCTTTCGCCTCCTGGTTGATGTGCAATATGATACTTTAGGACCGTCAACCATGTATGTTTTTGTTTTTGTTTCAGAAAATAAAAAAAGCAGTGTCTACTCCCTGTGAAACGAACGTGTATGTGTGTTAAGAAAGCACCCATGTATCATTCCGTGCTCTGTAGTGTTCAAACAGTGAAAAGCTGGGAACTGGTAAAATCATACTGATTAGCATTCAAGTGAAAAGCTCGAACCTGGCAAACCATATCCGACCAAGCTGACTCAAAGAAGCCTGACCAAAGGTCAAGTCGTGGGTCGTACAAAGCTCCAGAGGGATGCAGTTCAGCTCTGCAGGGAAGGAGAAGGAAAAGAACACCACCCTTAACGAGCTCCCGGGCCCTCTGTTGGAAGAAGCACCTCATGTCTTTCCGGTACTGAGAAGCAAAAGCCTTCATGACCTTGGGTCTTTCCCCGTGCAACCATACAGAGCCTCCGTTCCAGGCCGGAGAATTTTTGTCCAGTACCTCCGGAGGTACCTGACGGAGAGCCGATCCAAAAATAAGAATATTGCATGCGCAGATGCGTTTCCATGATATGCATAAGAACGGATATGATGTGAAGGCATATATGTATGAATCACATAATACATATGAGCCATTGACTCATTTTAGCGTTTAACCATCATACACGGAATGTCTGAGGAACATTGTACAGATATGCACGCATGCATACATGAATCCTTCTGAAGCATCCATTGTGTAGACAAGGCGCATAATGCATGCATGCAGGTATGCTTCATGCATTTTGACGCATACTTGCGACAACCAGTGTAGTGAATAAGCGGATGTTGCAAAATGTAAGCTAGACGTCGGAAACAATGGACCATGGAATGATCCTGGTACACCGCCCGTAAAGATCTTGCAAGCGTGATGAGCTTGGTCAGCTATTCCCTGTAGGAGGGATGGAAGGGAGCGAAACAAAGAATTGAAGTCGTTCTCTGGCAGATCCGAAAACAAATATTCAATTTCCGACACTGTGACATCCTCCCGCGTCTGTGATGCAGTGATCGAGCATCCCTTGAGGAGCCTCGTCTGCAGTTCCAAAAGAATATATGCTGCGTAATCAAGAGTATTGCGGCCGTGTGAACATCCAAGATCCGCAACTTTGAGCCGCGGAAACGAAGGCGGTTCCTTGGAACGAAAATCAGAAGGTGAGAGGGCTGCAACTAATGGCCGCTCTTCGCCATCTTGCTCTTTGTCGACGCGTTGGAACAATTTGAGAATGTGAGGTGAGGTGCATAGATAATCCAACGCCTCGGACAAATGAGATCTGGTGTACACGCGAAAAATGAAATTCTGAGGACGGGAGATGTTGGCATAGCTATCTTCCCCACCACCACTCTGCATGCATGAAATGTAAGTGCCTCCTCGGCTTGTCTTCTTTGTCTCTTCAGTAAGGTCCCTGTTCATGTCCATCTCCATCGGTGTTTGCCCGCCCATTCCCAGCTCGTACCCTAGCCGCAAGCTGCAATTACTAAAAAGCCTCGATCAGTAAATGCAAATTACAATGCAACCTCCGAACTAGAGGTAAGCATGCCTGCCACGGGAACATATTTCATTGACACAAAATACTGCAAAAGAAGCTTTCTAAGTTGTGGCTGCTGAAGTACGTGAACATATCGTTGTACGTTTCCGTGAACGTAACACAGACAGACAAACACACCCCAAAACGATAACCCTAGAATTCTGGTTTTGTCCATCCTTTTGAAGTCAACGCGTGCAAAATCTGTTTTGGGAAAGCTCTGACGGTCTGACCCACTACGGGCATCTTGAGAACGTCACTGCTGTTTTGCAGTTGCGCCTCTTTCAGACTCTCTTCAGCCATCTGCTTTCTGCTCTTCTGTTGAAACTACTTTTTCGCTAAAACGTCGTATTTTGGATGGTCTTACCTTCAGGATGCAACACAGTTCTGTAGAAGTAATTTCTGCTATCCTCCTGTAAGCTTCATCAGTACTTTGGCCCACAGCTACTGTCATGCAACTCACCTTTTTGGCTGTTTTCCCCCTGTAAGCTTCATGAATCAGTTTTCCTCGTGTCCTACTTCAAGGCATTGTGGACTCAAAGAAGCTTTTTTGGAGTATTGTATGTAGAGGTCCAGGTGGAATGCATGATTCCACACATTTAAAACAAGGTGAGGTTCTTAACTCACCAACATTGGAAGTTCAAGGTGAGACAATACGACCTTTTCTCTTAGGTGACTCAGCTTATAAGGCAAGAAGCTTCTTAGTGAAACCATTCTGTAGTCGAGTAGGTGAGCACCTAAGAGAAAAGAGAGCATTTGACAAGCACTTATCAAAGGCTAGAGTCAAAATTGAAAATGCATTTGGGCTCTTAAAAACCGATGGAGGATTCTACAAAATGTCAATGTAGATCTACCTATGGTACCCTTTATAATTAGTGCTTGTTGTTTACTTCATAATTTTGTTCAATTACAAGGTGAGAGTGAACCTAATGACCAAGAAGATCCACATCCAAATAATAATGAAGGGGTTGAATTAAGAGGTTCCAACTACTCAGAACGAGATCTAGCATGTAGAGTAAGGATGGCATTATTTAGACAGTTCCCCATCGAGCAAGCTGCAGTTGAAGATTGACATGTGCAAAGTTTATAATATGCTTTTGAAGGTAATGTATACACAACATGTTTTTTCATAATCCTTCCATGGCTTTTGTTCAACTAATACCATTTTTTTTGTCCTCATTTATGTAGGTAAATGCGGATGAGGGAATGAAGATTACTGCATGGGAGTGGAATCAAGACAATGCCTAGTGTTTTATGATAAACATTGTAGTTCCATATATGATGTTAATCATGTTTGTACCATTCCAACTTATGAAACTTGAATTAAAGACTCATGGGTTTATTATATAATGTATTGTACATGATTTATTGGTAATCCATGATATATGATGCCTAAATATGATTATCTAAATATTGATGTGTGCCTAAATATGATGGTATGAAGTATATTATTGAATATGAAACCCCTATGTGCACCTAAATGAGGTCCCAAAGTCTATCTAAAGCTACCTAAAAATTGGCCACCGAATCTTCATGTGCACCTAAATCTGGTGACCCAAGGTCCATTTCTCCGGCCACCTGAAATCCGATCACTGGACCTTCATGTGCACCTAAATCCGGTGACCCAAAGTCCATCTCCGGCCACCCAAAATCCGGCCACCGGACATCCATGTGCTCCTGGAACACTTTTCGGGTGACCCAAAAAGTGAACTCCGGCCACCCGAAAATTCTTCCATGTGCGAGGGGTATGAGTCCAGACTCCAAACCTTGGCGGACACACATTCACTTAGAAGTTAGTACGTATGAAACCAACAGCCCGCGCTTTTGGAATTTCAGAGACCATTTTCAAAGCCTTGAGAGTCGAGACGAGTTTTAGTTCATGAGTATTGAGTTTGAAACTTCGTAATTTGTGTGCACTATGCAGCCTTCTGTCATTACCTATAGACACAGGCTACAACCCTCAGATTTGTACTAGCGAGTCGTGACTCCTGACTCGAGATGAGTTGATCTCTGACAGTGTAGTAGTCTACTCGTTCTTAGCATCTGATTCTTGCATTTTGCACACAAGACAAATGTGATGTAGTTACAGTGTGGCTTTTAGCTCTCAAGCCAAAGGTACAGACAGTCAAAACATTGCATCATATTGCAGATATTTTTTTTTTTTAATAAAAGGAAGTTCGGCCTTAGCCTATTCTCCCAGACTTTAATTAAAATAAAGAAAAGTTACAAGTGAATGGGACTAGTGCCCATGGGACCCCCCAAATCCCACAAAGCAGGGGAGGAGTGTGGCAGGCTAGAGGGCATTACAAATGAGGCAGATAAATCTATCATCACCCTCATGTGGGACCCATTTGGGTTTCAACTTGTTGTTTTCGAGGAGATAAATACAGTGATGTCTAAATGATGGAGATCTCTTATCTTGGGAGATTCTTTTACCTAGAAGAAACAAGGATTTCTCGATCGATCATTCCTTAGGAGTTTGGCCAAAATTGACAGCACATCGCTCCCTCCAGATCTTCCAAAGAGTCTCACCCCTGATGGCATTCCACAGCCTCGATGAGCAGCCGACCGCCTCACCCAACAACACCTGTTGCCAATTGATTTGGTTCATGAGTTTCAATACCCGAGTCACGTGACGTGAGATAACACAGGACTTGGGGCAATCAAAGAACATGTGGTTAATACGGAATTACTATGATTCAACAAGACGATATAACATTACTCAGAATATCTATAAACTGCACCACGACGTCTCCACATCTTCGACGCATCAATGGCAATGCTTGCACCATAGCGGCACACCATAGATTTTGTTAGCCCTTGCATTGGACCAGATACCTTTATGCAAGATCTGCCACATGACAACATACTTTTTTATCTCAATTAGGGGGTGCCAAATAGACATGAACTTTAGTTCCCATCGAAGTTTGGTTCAAGAAAGGCACCATCTCTTGTTAAGAGTGTGATGAACATATAAGTTCTCTTTGAAGTTGCGGATTCTAGATAGTTTATTTCCATTGCTCCATTTGAGGCCCTCCACGCAAGGAAGATCCTGACCGCAGAGAAGGCGGGTAGTTGAGCGGTCCCATGTTAAACACCTGCCTTGAAGAAGAGTCCATTCCTCTAGGGTAACTCTAAGTCTCGGGTCCAAGTCTTCGAACCTAATCCACTGACTGGTCTCTTGTTTCCAAAGTTGTTTCCACTGTTTGAACCCCTTGTTCCATAACCTCTTTGCAGTTTGGAGGTTCCACGACTCCACCCCCCTAATGCCATCGATCGGGAACCAGATAGAGCCATTTTGTCTTATCCCAACGACCCACTTCCACTCGTCACTGATTCTGATGAATTTTTTGGCCTTGTTCCAACTCTTCCATAAAGAGCACACGAGGCTAGAGCCTTTAGAGATATAATTAAAATTAAAAAAAATATGAGCTTTTTTTTTCCTTCTTTGAGCAAACAAAGAAAAAGGTTTGGTATTAATAAAAAGATGTTACAATATGTCCAACATGATTACTATCGTCCAGCAGCATTACGAGATAGAGACAACCATCTAGAATCTCACAAGGCATACACACTAAGGAGGGTTTCCCTCCAATTTACAAAGGGCTACAAATTTCATGATTGTAATGAGAGACACAACTCCTTGAGGGGAAGCTTTAATGGATCTTATACAAAACATCTGAAGTGACAATCCACGAACAAAAAGGAAAACCTCTAGCAATTCGATCCCTAATACTTGTTTCTACTTCTCCAAATGTACCAAAGAATTTATGCTCTCCACAAGTTCCATAGAGCAACATCCATATGGTAACTTACTCCAAGCAAAATTTCTTGATAGCCAAGAGTGTGATGGGAAACACACTTGTAATAGTTCGAGAGAAGAAAGACGCCATAATTTTTTAGAAGATTTGCATCCAATAAAAGATGGGATTCAGATCTTCTTCGACATCACATAGGGAATAGAGCCCTTCATTCTAGACCTTTCATCTTTGCTTCCTATCCATATACCATTGTGGATAATGAGCCATTGAAGTAGAGAATGCTTCATAGTCTAAGGGAAGGCCAAGATAGTATTTTGTCTCTATCTCCATTGATCCACAACCCATCGAACCTTCCATCTAGTATTGAGCTTGATTATCATGTTGGTAATGGACCCTCTATGCTTTTTGAATTTCAAGAAGAATTCTATAGCCAAACAAGACAAGTTCACCTCTTTGTGCAATTTTTGCGATTTATAGGGAATACACACTAAGGAGGGTTTCCCTCCATTTACAGAGGGCTATAGATCTCATGACTGTAATGAGAGACACATCTTCTTTAGGGGCAGCTTTAATGGATCTTATACAAACATCTGTATTGACAATTCACAAACAAAAAGGAAAACATCTAGCAATGTGATCCATAACAATATTGTTTCTAGTTCTCTGAATGTATCAAAGAATTTACGCTCTCCACAAGTTCCAATATAGAGCAACATCCATATGGTACCTTACTCCAAACAAAATTTCTTGATATTCAGGAGTGTGATGGGAAACATACTTGTAATAGTTTGAGAGAAGATGCCAAAAATTTTTAGAAGCTTTGTAGCCAATAAAAGATGGGATCCATATCTTTTTCAACACCACATAGGGAATAGAGCCCTTCACTCAAACTAGAACTTTCATCTTTGCTTCCTATCCATACACCATTGTGTATAATGAGCCATTGAAGTAGAGAATGTTTGATAGTCTAAGAGAGGGCCAAGATAGTATTTTGTCTCTATCTCCATTGATCCACAATTCATCAAATCTTCCATCTTGTATTGAGCTTGTTTATCATGTTGGTAATGGACCCTCTATGCTTTTTGAAATTCATGAAGAATTTTTCAACCAAATAGGACAAGTTCACCTCTTTGTGTAATTTTTGCAATTTCTTATGATAGCATTGGCTAGCTCTTTATATCTAATAAGCACCTGTTTACAACCAAATGATAAATTAGGAAGTGAAATAATTAAAACATTAATCTCCGTTCATTTCCTTGCATAAAATCATTCCAAATATGAAAACCAGTTTTATGACACCCATGCTTTCTAATGGATAGTTGTAGGCAAACCTTTTTGGCAATCCACCCATTCCAATGGATTCCTATAGCAAGAAAGAAGAATGATCAAAATGATTAGTGGATAGATATTAGTTTTTCTTAGTTTCCATCCAAGAGTCCATAAGTGGCAAGTGAGGGAGCTACCAGTAGAAGAATAACTATGAGGAGAAATTTTTAAATCCCAAAGCTTATTACATTTCCAAGCCTTATAATCTTTCGAAAGAAAAAGCTTAATTTTCCTCTTAATAAGACAACAGTCAAACGAGCCAACATATCTCTTAATAAGACAAGAGTCAAACGAGTCAACATATCTATAAATCCATTTACCAATCATATTATTTGACATTTTGATAGGGCAAAGAACACTGATATCTCCTTCATGTTTAGGCAAGCAACAGGTGTCTCAAGCAACTTTTGGGAGTTTTACTATTATTAAAATCAGCAACCCATAAGTGTTGAAGATTATGGAACATGTGCAAGCTCCAATTGTGAGGCTTGGCACATAATCACCTCTCATTTATTATCTCTTCATCAATTATGTAATTGTTGTAAGGTCAAAATGAAGGTAGCCCTTGAAAATGTAAAGCCTACACTCTTAACCTTAGAGTAGAGTGTTAAATTAAAAAAGGGAAAAGTTATTTATGGCTTGAATAAAACCAAAATATGTTTAGAGATAAGGAGAGCTCATAAACGTCGTGACCTTATCCATATGGAGTGATGTGAAGCATCAAAAGCCACCCAAGCAAATGGAAGGACAAAAGCCAAGAAGTGGAAAGTCAAGAGGTGACAGAAGATGCAAGGGTAGGTGAAAAGTCCCATGTCCATAGCTCTATATATAGAGCTCATTTGAACGTGAAACTTTGTGGAGATGAACAGGAGATGGGGTAGAAGCATATGCTGGTCATTCTCTCACCAATGGATATCAAAAGGTACCTCATTTGGATGCTACAAGGCACAAACTTTTCTATACACAGCCACCTTGTAAAGGTGATATCTCTCTATGTACTTATCAAATTAATGGATATGATATCTTGTTGGAAAGCTTATCTCTCATTCTCTCTGTATCTCAAATATCTCTGTTAGATCGTTCTCCAGTAGTTACTGGGAGCATTTCTTGTGAACCTCAGTTTTTTGCATAACCTGAGATGACTAGTAGTCTAACTTTGTGAAGTCGGTTACCTGGTCATATGAAATCCAAATGGATTGTTCTATAGCTTGTTAGAAAGCTATAAGAGTCTATTGTGTGGACAAAATTGCAGAGCCATTGGATCTCTGAGTTGTGACTAAATCTGGTTTTAGTAAGCATGTGTCTTACAGGGCAGATTCTAGAAGAGGTTCTCTTACTTCCGCTGCGTGTATTGGAGTCAAATTTCTCCACAATAAGAATCTTTTGGATAAAGTGAAAAACTTGTTGGATCTGTTTCTTGGTAGGTTTCCAACACAAGACGTAGTAAGTAAGAGAAGGGAGAATAAAATGATTAAGCATAATTAATTTGTTGGGAAAAGGCCCTTGAAGGGGATGATACCATTTAATTTTGAATCTAGGAGGAGCCCAAACCCATCTCTGAGTAGAGGAAATGTTAAAGTCCATAGATATCCCCAAATAACCTAGAGGAAATGCCGTCAGGAATAAGCCCATATCCCAAACTCTTGATACAAGGAGGAACAGTGTTGTTCGAGGCCTTGATGGATGTCTTCTTAGGATTAACAATGGAACCACTAGCAATACAAAATGTATTCAAGCAGTTCTGAAAGTTCTCAGTAGAAGAATCATCATCATTAGTTAACACATTGATATCATTAGAAAACATTGTAAACCCAAGGGAG
This sequence comes from Ceratopteris richardii, assembly GCA_020310875.1. Taxonomy (NCBI): domain Eukaryota; kingdom Viridiplantae; phylum Streptophyta; class Polypodiopsida; order Polypodiales; family Pteridaceae; genus Ceratopteris; species Ceratopteris richardii. Next base: position 14,379,188 of record CM035411.1, read on the forward strand.
AGGGAGCACTAGTAATATGGCTACCATGAACAAGACCTCTCACAATGGAATACTTGCCTAACCAACCAAGCATATCACTAACAATGGCAAAAAAGAAGTGGGGCAAGTGGGTAGCCTTGTCTAATGGGTTCAGAAATAACTCCATTGATAGCCACTTTGTAGAAAACATTAGCAAACATGACGTTGACAAATTTAATTAAGTCTTTGCTAGGGCCAAAATCATGAAAGGTTGATAAGGCTGATCAAAGAAAGAGATCCCACTCAATCCTATCGTAAGCTTTATCGAAGTCAATCTTAAAGAAGTAGAAGTACTAACCTAAGCTGCAAGCACATTCCATACCTTCCCACAAGGATATGATGACATCCAAAATCAATCTACCTCTAATGAAACTTTTTTACTCAAAAAGGATAACTTTGTCTATCAAGGACCAAGTCTCCTTGCGAAGGTGGAGGAAAAAGTTTTATAAATAGAAGTCCCTCCTTGTGGATCAACCTTATCACTCCATTTTTAATGACAAAATGCAGAGAACCCTGTATGATGGCTTGTTGTTGGATCAAGAGGATATACGGAGTCAATACATCTTTAAGTTCCAAAAAAGAATTCATTAGGAAAACCATCAAGATTGGGAGATTTACTAGGTCTCAATTAATTGATGGTTTCTTTAAGCTCACCAACATAGAGGGGCAACTCTAGGACAGTAATTAGGTTTCCAAGGAGCATTCAGTTTGTTTTTATAACAATTTCAACCCTTAATCTTTGGATAACCTTCCCTCTCTTATGAGTGCTAGAGAAAACATTGATATAGAAACTCACATCAACATGAAAATTCTCTTCAACATTGATAGCATGACCCTATTTTCCAGGCTTCTAGTAACCCCATTGTCGAGTAGTTTGCAAAAAAAAATGTTCTTTGTGTGTTTTTTCTTTTTCAAAAAACAAGGAAAAAGGAATTGTATTAGTGACGGGCTTTATACATCAAGAGCCATAAGGCTAGCACAGTTAGTACTAATGTATCCAAGAGGATATAATAGAGAGTATGCCATAACAAATTTCATAGGATCATATAGGGATAAAAAATGGTCTCTCCATTTGTTGGGAGGACAAGAATGAACTACACGGGAGGAATTATGCTAAGAAGGTGGAGCATCCATGGTGAGCTTAATATACTTGGAACGGTCGAGAGTTTTTCATGCATTTTTCTAGTTAGGTCAAAATGATATATAAAACATTGTAATCTATATCATTATTGTATGAGAACTTGGAAGCCTCACTTTTTTTCCTTTTGAAGTTAGATCAGCCATCTATTCTTTCATTTAACTTGAATTAAGAAAAAAAAAACATGTTCTTCCATTTAACGTGAATTTACAAGCAAAACACATGCACCTTGAAGATTTCCTTATCTCCCTAAAGGCTTAACGTCAAGGTTGCACTCGTGAATGGAGAAGGCCATGAGGAATCTAAACATCAGGGTACAAGGGAGGATTACTCTCCTCTGGTGATTAAACTTGGTGTTATACAAAATGGAATTGAAGATGGTATCTTTATCAATAGAACCTTTTTCGTAGTGATCTATCCACCCTGTCCAGATGGACTCCTGTAGGAAGAAATAAGCATTATTAGTAAATTAGAGTGCAAGCTATAGTTGGTTTAGCATCCATCCAAGATTTCCACATGTTGCAAACTAACCTACTACATGTGGGAACAAACACCTGAGGAGAACAAATAAAATCCCAAAAATTATTATTATTCCAAGAATTGAATTATTGACATAGAATTTATGACAATTCCTTTTTATAAGTTAGATCCAATAGACATTAGAACTGGTGGATCTCAAAATCCACTTAGAAGACATGTTCTTAGTCATTCTGGTAGGACATAGCACACCAAGTCCACCCTCTTCTTTTCTCATACAACAAATATTCCAAGCAACGTTGGGGAGTCTAGAGGATTGAGAGTAACCACCCTAAAGGGACCTTCTAGCAAGAGATATATCCTACAACAGTTGTTTTTTAGAAGGCAATCAACAAGACAAGAAGTAAATGATGGAAGGTAAAATATAATGATTTAACACAAACACTCTGTGAGCGAGACTTTGTTGAAGAGACATGCACTTGAATATCTTATTCTTGAATTTATTTAAAACCCACTCCCATCTTTAAGCAAAGGAAACATTAAAGTCCATAAGAATACCAAGTAACTAAAAAATAACACCATCTTGGATAATTTCACATCCAAGCATTTCAATACAATGAGGAATATGATGATTAGAAGATTCAAAATAAGTTTTTTTATGATTGACTTGAGAACCACTTGCAACACATAACATATCCAAACACTTAAATTTTCAACGCACAGATCATTAGCTCTTGGTATCATGTTAGTATCATCAACAAACATCTATAACCCTAATTGGGAGGGGGCATTAGGGATGTTTAAATCTTGAATGGAGCCATTATTCATACAATCTTTAACAAGTACTCCAAGAGCATCACTAGCAATAGCAAAAAGGAGGGGAGCTAAGGGACAAGCTTGTCTTACAGATCTACGGAGTCAAAAGGGACTAGAAACATGGCCATTCATAGAGACTCTAGAAAAAGCATTACCAAAGAGAATAATCACATACTTGGTAAAATTTCTACTAGCCCCTATATCATGTAAAGGGTGAAGAATAAAGTTCCAATCCATCCTATCATAAGATTTATCAAAATCAATTTTACAAAAGACATAGTTCTGATCCATTTCCTTTGCATAATCCATACCTTCCCACAAAGTGATGATGGCATCAAGAATGAATCTACCTCTTATAAACCCTTTCTACACATGAAGAACAATTCTATCCATAATAGGAGTGGGTCTTCTAGCAAAAGAGGAAGGGAATATTTTGTATATAGAAGTTAGACAATAAATAGGTCTCTAGTTGTTAATGTCATTCATGGGTCCTTTTCTATAGACTAGTTTAATCACACTAGTGTTGATAAGGGCAAAAATAGAACCTCTTCTCAAAGCATCTTGCCAAGTCAAGAGAATGAATGAGGTTAGTAAATCCTTAAGATCCCAAAAGAACTCATTAGGTATCCCATCAAGACTATGAGATTTATAGTGTTTCAATTTACCAATGGTTTCTTTAACCTTACCAGCAATGAGGGGTAGATCCAGGATAGAAGGCAAATCCTGAGGAAACATTTTTTTCTTTTAAGAGAAATATGGGCTCTTGCTCTCTAGATGTCCTCCCCCCACTTGGGATGCATAGAGAAAACATTGGTAAAGAAGAAAACATCCTCTTGCAAGTTCTCCATAATATTGATGGCATGCCAATACATCAACATAAGCCTTCATAAAAGAAGTTACCTTTGAAAGAAACTTAGGATTATCCCATACCCATGTGGCAACTAGCATGGCATGAGGATTCTCTTTGGTGCCTACCTTAATTTCTTTGATTGCGTTTTGTTCCATCAGTGTGTCTGGAGGTTTTGAGGCTTAGCATGGTTGCAAGCCATCTGTTGCTTATCTATGTGTCTTTGGTTGTTTGGCATATGCATTAGTGCCTAAACAACAACACAAGAAATGGGATGATAAAGCAGTGAAATGTATTTTTGTTGGGTACAGTTCTAAAAGCAAAGCCTATCGTTTGTATCATCCATGGCCTAAAAGCATTTTGGTTAGTCATGATGTTGTTTTTGTGGAAGATGCAATTCATCCATTACTCATATACTAAGGAGACATTGGTTAGATCCAAAGATGTGTATGACACTTTTCTACCTCTTTTTATAGGTGGACAGTCACGTGATGGTCCAAATGAGGCAAATTCTCAACCTTTACAGGTTGCACATGATGATGTAGATCATTCCATTTTTTATGCACATTTACATGGTGCACTTGTTGATGAGAGGGCTAATATAGAGGAGGCAAAATCTATGCAAAAATGGTAGGTGCAGACTTTGAGAAATAGCAAATTAGATGCATCATTATCATATCATCCTCACTCAGGCCTCATAATGCTTCTTTTGCTTCAGATTGTTATGCAATGACTTCCTCTAGTCTTTGTGATGAGAGTGAGCCTATTCCTTTTGATGAAGCACAAAATTCAAACAATTGGATAGTTGTTATGCAATCAAAATACGATGCTATTATGAAGAATGGTACCTCATCTTTATATGATTTTCCTCCTTGCAAAAAGGCCATTGGCATTAAATGGGAATACAAGCTAAAGTAGAAGCCTAATGGAATAGTTGACATGTATAAGGCTAGAGTTGTTGCAAAAGGTTATGCTCAAGATAGATACATTGATTTTTATGAGACCTTTGCACCCACATATTCGAGTTTATTGACCTCCAAAGTATAGTTAGAAGTAGGTGGAACCCCCTAGGAACTAGTTGACCTTGTCACAAACTTATGTGCAGAAAACCAATCATGCTTGCAGAGCTTGCTATTCTCTACTCACTTAGAATTTTTTAACACCGTTTGCACCACATATAGTAGAAAACAAGAACTTTCCAATGAGCTAAAGAACACGAATTGTTAAATAGATAGGGAGATATGAACTCTATAATTTTGAGGTTTAATGGAGACCTTGAATAGAGATAAACCTAGAACACACTACTTGTAGAGAGTAATGCTCTCTCTCACAACTCCAATGAATATGAAAATAAAGAGGATAAAATTAGAATTTAAGAGCTTTCCAATGAGCCATCAAACATGTATTTTGGATTATAATGAGAGAGACACAAGCACTACAATCTCTATCTTCAAGACTACAACAGCAAAGAGATACATATATGACTCTCTTGGACTTCCAACAAGATCACGACTTCTCCCCTCTTATAGCATAGAAAACTAATCCAAAACCTTCCTAATACATATAAACTCGTGGTAGACACTTGGGTGAAGGTATTACATGAATCAAATGCTCAGATAAGCAAAATATGGATGGACTTTGAGAACTTGCCACATCGAGCTTCCACTAGGACACCATTGTAGCTCCCTTGTGACTCACTCATTTGAATAATTAGAAATCATTATCTTCTATAAATCTATTGGGTGTGTGTAGAAGTGAAAGAGACACACAAGAAGCACACACAAGGAGCACAAATGCAGCAAGACACACGGAGAAGATGATGGCTAGAATAGCTCTCTCTATTGATCGATAAACTGAACTGAAGTAAGAGCTGAATTTGGTGAATATGTCTGCCACATTATCTTGTGTAGGCACATATACCAAATCAATATCTCCTGCATGAAGGTGCTCTCTCACATAGTGATAATGCACCTCAATATGTTTGGTCCGTGCATGAAACACTGGGTTTCGTGCAACAGCCAAAGCACTCTGACTATCTGTGAGAATATGCGTAGCATCATCAATCTCCATGCAAAGATCCATCAATAGGCGTCTCATCCATATACACTCCATAGTAGCTGTGAAAACTGCCCTGTACTCAGCTTCACGACTCGATGTCGTCACTGTAGGTCGCTTCTTACTCAACCAAGATATCCATGAGTCTCCAAGGAAAAAGCAATTACCACTAGTGGACACACGAGTATCATAACAACTAGCCCAATCACTATCTGTAAAAGCATGCAAGCATGGTTGAACATCTCTGCCATAAAAGAGACCTAAGCTCAAAGTGCCTCGGAGATATCTAAACACACGTTTCATCGCTTGCCAATGCTTAGTGTCAGGGCTATGCATGAATCGACTCAACTAGGAAACTGCATATTGTATATCCGACCTTGTGTTGCATGCATATATAACATATCCCACAACTTGCTGATAAAGAGAAGTGTCAAATGCATCACTGGAATCCTCAACTGAGAACCTGAATCCTGTCTCAACTGGTGTGGAAACTGGTTTACAATCCTCAAAGTCAAAATGCTGAAGTAGTTTTTCAACATACTTTGCTTGATGCATAACAATTCCCCCCTCAACGGATACAAATTGGATGCCAAGATAGTAGCTCAAAAGACCAAGATAAGTGACATCAAAAGTATGCTGCTAATCAGCCATAAGAATATCAAGTTTTGCATCACATGACCCAGTCAAGAGTATGTCGTCGACATAAAGAACAAGCACTATAAGATCAGCCCCATTTTTGCGTACATAGAGTGTGCTTTCAATCGGACTACATGTGAAGCCAAGAGCAATCAAGTGCTTATGGATTTTCTCATACCATGCACATGGAGCTTGCTTGATACCATACAAGGCTTTATGCAAGCGACAAACCATATGCTCTTTCCCTTTCATAGCAAATCCAGGAGGTTGCTTCACGTAAACCTCTTCTTGCAAATTACCATTCAAGAAGGCTGCTTTTATGTCCAACTGATGCACTTTCTAACCTCTATGGCAGCCAATGCAACCACGGTAAGAATGGTAGTCATGCGTGAAGTAGGTGCAAATGTTTCCTCATAATCAATGCCATATTGTTGCGCATATCCTTTGGCAACCAATCTAGTTTTGTAGCGATCAATGCTACCATCAGATTTTCTCTTAATCTTATAAACCCACTTTGTACCAATGGCATTCTTTCCTTTTGGCAATTCACATAACTCCCAAGTACCATTCCTATGTATGGAATCCATTTCTGATTGCATAGCACTCATCCATTGTGGATCGTCACATGCCTCTTCAAAAGAAAGTGGCTCTTCATTACATGCTGGAGCAATAAGTGAATAATCCACAAAATTACTTGATGCATGGTGAGAGCTTGATCTTGTTCTACCAAGTAAAGGTGCACTCAATTTGCTGTCCTGCAAAGTTTGTTTCAGCCACTTTGGCATAATTTGTGCATTCTTGATAGACATGCATTAATGATGTAAAACATCTTCAATATGTACATCATGCGTGGGCTGAATTTCATGCTCATTTTCAGCCATATTTTGATGCAAATGTTCAGCCATATGTGGCTAGAAATTTCCAACAGTTTTGACAATTTCTGGCTGAAATTTTTCAGCCATGTTTGGTTGGAAATTCTCTACATTTTCAGCTCTATTTGGTTGGAATTTTTCAGCCCTTTGAACCTCAGTTGGCTAGTCTACATGGCCATAGTCAAGCGCACCATTTTTGAACAAAGGCATGAGTGTATCGAACACATCTTGTGAGCTAACTGTTGGCAGTTTTTTGCATTCAAGTAGAGGGAAAACTGAATTTTCAGCAAATACCACATCTCGACTCACAATAATTGTGTTCATCAATGGATGGTACAACCGATATCCCTTACTTTCAGCACTATAACCAACAAATATACATTTCTTTGCCTTGTCATCAAGTTTGTGATGTTGTTGTGATGGCATAAGAGCATATGCCAAACAACCAAACACACACATATGGCTAACCATAGGTTTATGACCATTCCAAGCCTCATAAGGAGTGATGACTCTCAATGCTTTTGTAGGGCAGCGATTCAACACATAATTTGCACACATGACCGCTTCCATCCAAAACTTATCAGGAAGATGCTTTCCTTTAACCATACATCGTGCCATTTCAAGTAGAGTTCTATTTTTACGCTCGACAACACCATTTTGTTGAGGTGTATATGGCATCGTACATTGGTGTGAAATACCTCTTTCATGAAGAAAAGCATTAAACTCATGTGACATGTACTCACCACCACGATCCGTGTGTAGAGAAAAGCTTTTGTGAAGAAAAATTTTCAGCCATAGCTAAAAATGCCTTGAAGCAAAAAAATACCTCATTCTTTGATTTCATAGGATACACCCATGAATGGCGACTAGCATCATCAATGAAGGTAACAAAATATACATGCTTCCCAAAAGATGGAGTCTTGACAGGACCACATACATCACTATGAACAAGCTATAATTTTCTTGTAGTGTGTGTATGACCATCTTTTGGAAAATAAGCACGATGCATTTTTCCAAGAATGCAACCTTCACATGGATGCTTTTCAATGGACTCAAGTGTAGGCAAGCCAATAACCATGTCCTTCTTTTGCAAGTAGAGCAAACTATTGAAGTTTAAATGACCAAAACGAGCATGTCAAAGCTCCATTTCAGCCATGGAAGAAGTATGAGCAACTAAGCCATTCAAGGCAGCCCTCTTGTATGTATCCATGCGATACAAACCATTACATAATGTACCGGACATCACAATAACATCACCATTGCTGAAATCATGAACCATACACTTATCATCAACAAAGTGTACATGAAGTCCAGCTTTGGCAATCAACAGAACTAAAATTAAGTTCTTCTTGATATCGGGCACGTACAATGCATTTTTCAAGAGAATCACACCTCCATTTGTAGCCGTAAGCTCAATTTCTCCTACTCCAATGATAGGATAAGAGGCATTGTTTGCACACACCACAAGTCCTCCTTTAGGTGCATCTTTCAAAGAGGCAAAAAATCTTTTGCATGATGTTATGTGCTTTGAAGCACCACTATCAAAGAACCAATCCGAATCAGCCTCACTCACAATCATACATTTAGAATGTAAAGAAGCATCATAATGACATGTAACAACACATGCCCAAAAGTCTTGAGGCAAGTTAGCTTCATCATTCTTTGCATTTGCTGAATTTTCAGCAATAGACATGCCGGATTCCTTCTTTTCATTGCGTTTAGCAAGCTTTCTACACTCATCAATAGTATGACAAGCCTTCCGGAAATATTTGCATCTCTTCTTCTTTTGCAAATCACCATCATTAAAGGAATGAGTGGAAGAGGAAGCTTGAGGCTTTGGTTTTGATGAACCCAAAGCTGAACCATACTTGCTTTTCCCCTTTTGTGAGATAGCATGTGCTTGCGTTCCCTCAATCAAACCACTCCTATTCACTCTAGATTGCTCTTCTTGCAAAAGAAGAGACACAACCTCATCAAATGCATACATATTAGGATTTCCTTTTGCAACCAAACGAAGTGTAGTAGCAAAACTTTGAAAAGATTCCGGTAATCCTTTCAACAATGTAGAAATGAGTGATGCATCCAGAATGATCTCATCTATGTTTGCCAATTGCTCCTTCAAATCCTTGATGCGTGTCACATACACATCCACCGACTCATTTTTAGCCATACATACATCCTCAAGTTGCTTCCTCAAGTATGCAACACGTGCTTCATTACGCACGGCATACAAAGAAGCAAGAGTGTCCCATGCCTGTCTCGATGTAGAACATGACCGAATGTATGGAACTATATGATGCTTCACTGAAAGTGCAATCAATGCATGAGCTTGAGCATCTTTTCCATCCCATCTAAGCTGCTCCTATGTAGGTGGAGAAGAAGAAACCACTGTACTCGAAGAAGAAGCTCCATCTGTGACAGTAGATTGTGAAGTAGAAGAACCTGTCGGTCTTCGATCTACATCTGCCACTATGGTCCAAAGTTATTTTGCAACAAGAACATGCTTCATCATGTAAGACCACATCAAATAGTTGGTCCCATCAAGCTTATCTTCAGCTTGAAGCATGCCAAACAAGTCATTGCTACCCGCCATTTCACTAAGGAACAAGAATGTGATAAAATCTTCACTTCGATGAAAGCTGAAATCATAAACCGTCACTCTGATGGCGATTTTGACTGCAAGAATGGCTTCGAAATGGGGGTAAACCTCCAGCGCACCCGGTGGAAATGTTTTCGGGCTGCTGAAATTCACACTTCTATGCTCCGAAGTCAATTTGAACTGTTAAAGTGTGTGCGCGTTGCAACGCGAAAACCGAAACTTGAGAAGAAGCTGAACCTGCTCTGATACCACCGTTGGGTGTGTGTAGAAGTGCGAGAGACACACAAGAAGCACACACAAGGAGCACAAATGCAGCAATACGCACGGAGAAGACGATGGCTGGAATAGCTCTCTCTATTGATCGATAAACTGAACTGAAGTAAGAGTTGAATAATATCCCTAAGTACAAAGTACCACCACATATGAGAATATCAAGTATGTGGTAACATGGGGAAAAAACCTCTAGCCAGCACTAGAGTAAAAAGTGCCCATGTATAGGGAAAAGGTTCACATCAAAGCTACTCGAGGAACACATAAGTGTAATTTTCTAGCCAGCACTAGAGTAAACAGTGCCCATGTATAGGGAAAAGGTTCACATCAAAGCTACTCAAGGAACACATAAATGTAACAAAATCATGTGGTAATTTGGCTATAATTTATCAATTATTTGAGCCTCCTTGAAGTATTTGAATACTTGTCAAATGTATTTACATCTTTTGGAACTTGTACCTTAATATATACATATAAAAACAACGTTCTCAACATTCTCCCCCTCAAATTTCAAAGGGTATTTCCTTCATGCCAAGAATATAGTTGAATCTTTGAAGCTTTGGTCCATCCAAGGATTTGGTGAAGATATCTACAACTTGATCCTTCTTTCCAACAAAAGAAATCTGCACTTTATTGTTTATGTCCTTCTCTCGACATAATGATAGTGTACCTCTGGATGCTTTGTTTTGGTATGAAAAATAGGTTTTGAGGTCATATGAATGATACTCAAGTTATCCCCATATATTGTACATCAACTGCACATTCAATTCATGAAACAACTTTTTAAACCACACAATCTTAGTAGTAGCCAATGTTGATCCTCTATGCTCAGCCTTTATAGAAGATAAAGCAATTGTAGGCTATTTCTTTGATATCCATGCTAATGTCTTGTTTCCTACTATTATCACATATCCACTTGTGGATCTTTTGTCATCTTTACATTTAGCCCAATCTGCATCACTAAAGACTTTAAGAGTTAGATCACCATCATGACTATAAAATGATGCTTTGTTCATGGTACCTTTCAGATACCTAAGCACTCTTTTCGTTGTATTCATATGAGGTACTCGAGGTTCATGCATAAATTGTGACAATATTCCCACTCCATAGCATATATCAGGTCTAATTTTTGTTGCATAAATCAAATATCCTAACATGGATCTATATGCATTCATATCATGCAACTCATCACCTTCTTTTGCACTCAATTTTACATTACATTCCAATGGAGTAGAAACAAACTTACATTCATGTATAGCAAACCTTTTCAGCATATCATACTGTCATTGCCATACACAGTCTCAATCCCAAGAAAGTATCTAAGCAAACCAAGATATGAAATTTTAAATTCCTTTCCCATATTACCTTTAATCTCTCCAATGCTTCTGCATTATTCCCTATAATCAACAAGTCATCCACATAAATGCATACATAGACACACATATCATTAACATGTGTTTTACACAAAGTGAAGGATCAGCATGACTTGTTGTGTATCCTTGTAGCATTTGATACTTTACCAACTTTGCATTACATACCCTTCGTGCTTATTTAAGACGATACAATGCTTTCTTTAACTTGCATACATGATTAGGACATTTTGCATCCACATAACCATCTGGTTGTGACATATACACTTCTTCACTTAACTCGCCATTAAGAAAGGCATTTTGTATGTCTAATTGGTATATATTCCATCTTTTAATTGTAGCTAAGGCCAACAAAGTTCTCACTATGGCCATGTTTGCTTCTGGACTAAATGTTTCCTCATAGTCCAATCCTTTAGTTTGAGCATATCCTTTTGTTACAAGTCTAGTTGTATATCTTGATACACTACCATCACTATTTATTTTAATCCTAAAGACCCACTTGCAACCAAGTACATTTTGTTTTGGTGTCTTTGGAACTAAAATCCAAGTCTTGTTATCTTGTAGTGCATCCATTTCTTCTTTCATTGTTTTGTCCCACTTTTCATCTCCTTTTGCCTCATCTTAAGATGTAGGTTCATTTTCCTATTCAACCTTTATCATAAAAGCATAATGAGTACTCATAAAAGATTCATAAGTATAGCTTTCAGGTATCTTACTCACTCTTGGAGTTCTTCTTACCTCCCATGTAGGTGCTCTTGCTTTTTTATTAGGAACCTTTGATGACTCTCCATACTCCGATATACTACCAACTTCTTCTCCTTCATCATTAACTTCAACAAGTTTGAGTTTATCTTTACTTTTAACCCTTTGAGGTGACTCTTTCCTTGATCTTTCATTAAAAGGTAGCTCTCTTTCTTCATCCAAACCACTCTCCTCATCACTTAAAATTCTTATGGACTGAGGTAAGAACTCATCCCCTTCACCTATATCTTCTTCGTCTCCATTTATAACATGCAAAATTTTCTTATCTACATACCATGAAAGTGATTCATTGAAGTTTGCATCTCTTGAAAAAACCACCTTATTGGAGTGAGGATTGTAACATCTTTATCTCCTCTTTGAATATCTGCATTAGCCAACAAGTATACACTTTTTCGATTTCACATCAAGTTTTGATCTCGCTTCACTAGATACGTGCACATAGCATATGCAACTAAATATTTTCAAATGGCTTACACTTGGTTTCCTTCCATGCCATACCTCATAGGGTGTCAAATGATGAACTCCAACAATAGTAACTCTAATCATAATGTGCACACTTATGCTAATAGATTTAGCCCAAAAGAATTAGGTAAACACACATCATTTAGCATGCTTCTAGATTCTTCTCCTCTAATTCTATTTCTTCTTTTTGCAACTCCATTTTGTTGTGGATTATACCTGCATGTAACTTCTCTTTTGATAACTTCATCATACAAAACATCAGTAAAAGCTTGAGAGAAATACTCTTCCCCTCCATGAGATCTTAGCTTATTAACATATCTTCTTTTTTGCTTATTGACAAATGATTCGAACTTCTTAAAACAATCAAATACTTCACTCTTATATTTAATGCAATACACAAATATCATTCTAATATGATCATCAATTAATGATGCATAATACTTATTACCAGCCAAGGATGCCTCTTTAGTAGGACCCCATACATCAGTGTGTACAAGATCTAGCAAACCATCACTTACATAGCTTGAATACTTGAAACGTTTACTCTGCTTTTCCATTTGACATGCTTCACAAAGATGCACCATATGTTGCTTGGTAAGATCAGGCAATCCTGCAACAATCCTCTTGTTTGATAGCCCCTTTAACCTATGTACATTGATGTGGTCAATCCTTTTGTGCCATATATCAAGCTGTATTATTCTATGCATACCATAAGAGAAATAGTTTGTATGATTTAGGTTTACCTTAAATGTAAACAATCTGCCTTGTTTTTTTACCTCTAGCAATTAACCTCCTTTGCTTTGGATCCTCAATGAAGCAACCTGAACGATTAATCTTTTACTTGCAAACCTTTTTGTACCATTTGAACAACTGACATCAAATTCTTAGTGATTGTTGGCACATAAAGTATATCCTTTAATCAATTTGTCTTGCACTTATCCTGCATAACAACATCTCCAACCTATATAATCTTACTTGTTGTGTCATCTCCTATTTCAATAGGACCTTTACATGAAGGATTGTGCATCTTTGAAAATAATGAAGCATCATGAGACATATGGTTAGAGTAACCACTATCTACACATCATACATCTCTAATGCAATTCATCTTAGTTTCTATATTCATCATAAGAAGAGAATCATAATCATCACTTTTATCTTCAACTGCATAATTTCCTAATTGTTTACCTCTTCTTGAATAGCCTCCTCTTCGATTACCACCTTGACTATTCTCATTTTGATAGCAATCTTTGGCATAGTTTCCATGCCTTCCACATATGCAACAATTGTTGTTATCTTCACTCCTTTGTCTTAGATTGTATTTGTAGTAGCCCCTTGTACCTCTAGCACTTGATCTTCCTCTTCCTCTTGTGTTGAAGGGGCCACTTGGATTCCCTTGATCATCACTCCTTCCTCGACCTCTATTTGAACCTCTTCTACCTCAACTTCCTCCTCTTGATGATCCTACATAAAGAACTTGTCCTTGAGATACTTTTTGATTTAAAGTAAATCCATTTCGATTCATCTCCTCTGTGACCATGAGAGAAACAAGCTGACTAAAACCTAGTAATTCTCCTCTGACATAAACAAAAGTAAGGAATAGTTTCCATCTCTCATCATCCCTCAATCCATTGAGAGTATGTGCAACCAAGTCGTCATCCTTCACATGAGCTTGAATTGATCGTAGTTGATCTGCAATCTCTTTAACTTTCAACAAGTAATCATTAATCGTTGTCCTTGTATCTTTCTTTATGTTGAATCTTCCTTGCTCTTGTACCTCTAACATACAAGCTTTCCAATGCAAGACAAACATCCCTACTTGTGTCTATATCTTATATGTGTCCTTCCATTGGATCTTGACTATTTTGTGATAAAATGAATATAAACTTTTATTTCTTTCATTCTAATGTATAAATTCCCTCAATTGTTGTTGATTTGGATCCTTTAATAATATAGGTTTGATATCTATGCCATCAATCAAGCCATACAAGCCTCTACCTTGCAAGTATGTTGTGATTCTAAATCACCATGCTTAATAGTTGTTCTTATCAAGCCTCTCTATTTGTGCATGTTGATCACCCATTGTGTAAATACTAAAATTCCTCCTTTAACCCTCCTTTTGGATATCTGTGATAAGAAGAAGTATGATATTTACCTTTGTAATAAAGTTTATGCATATTATTTTGCTTGGATGTTGTTTGAGATGCTTCCTTGCTATCTCCTTCTACCTTCGTGTAGTGTTGATATAATGAACCTCTACTCAAATAGCTTAAAATTATTCATCAAGGTAGTTTGACCTTCTCCAAGCTTAATTTCTTTTCTCTGATACCAATGTTGAATTTTATTGACCTCCAAAGTATAGCTACAAGTAGGTGGAACCCCCTAGGAACTAGTTGACCTTCTCACAAACTTATGCACACAAAACTAGTCATGTTTGTAGAACTTGTTGTTCTCTAGTCACTTAGAATTTTTTAAGATTATTTTAACCTCATATACTAGACACCAAGGGCTTTCCAATGACCCAAATAGCACTCAAATTGGATAAATACACAAGGAGATATGAACTCTGTAATTTTGGGGTTTAATGAAGATCTTCAAAACAGATAAACATGAGAACACACACTACTTGTAGAGAGTACTAATCTCATCTCATAACTATAAGAATATGAAAATTAATAGCATGCAATTAGAAAATAAAGGCTTCCAAATGAAATATGGAACCTTTAATTTAGATATATAATGAGAGAGATCCAAGCTCTGCAATCTTTGTCTACAAAACTACAATAGCAAAGAGATACATATATGACTCTCTTGGACTTCCAACAAGATCATGACTTCTCCCCTCTTATTATAGCATGGAAAAATAATCCAAAACCTTTATAATACATCTAAGTCATGATAGACATTTGGGTGGAGGTATTACAAGACTCAAGTGCTCAAATAAGCAAAATATGGCTGGACTTTGAGAACTACCCACATCCACCTTTTACTAGGACACCACTGCAGCTCCCTTGTGACTCACTCATTTGAGTCATTAAATTCTAGAAATCACATGGTATTTTCGCTATAATTTATTAATTATTTGAGCCTCCTTGAAGTATTTAAATACCTCCTAAAGGTATTCACATATTTTGGAGCTTGTACCTTAATCTATACACATAAAAGTAATGTTCTCAACACCACATGTTGAATGACTACCGTTCATAGCATTTGTGCACTTGCTACTCATCGTGGTTGGATGTGTTGGAGTTTCAAGTCTACGGAAGCACACGAACAACACAAGGAAGAAGAAGAAGCTTGGAGCACAAGAGACAATACTGAATGTATTACCACTAGAATGTACAAAGATAAGTGACCCATTAGGGAAATAGGCGTATATACAAGCTGAGGAAAAAAAACCTCCTAAAGAGGGAAAAAGTGGCCCGGTGGTCCTAGTGTGTTCACACACATTACTACCTAAATATATCAACAAATCCCCCCCTGGGAGTGATGCAGTGAACAAGGAGCTAGCACTCATGTATAAGGAAGTGCCAAGCTATGTGGAATCAATCCACAAAAGGAAGTAAGCCCAAAGCTTTGTGGAAAGCTTCAAACTTCTCCCTAGGCAGAGCCTTTGTGAAAAGGTCTGCAATGTTCTCCTATGTGGGCACATATGCCAAGCTTATCTCTTGAGCAGAGAATGATGTACTCTCTACACAAACTTGAGTCACCTTGTAAACATTTCTATGGTTAGAAGTGATGTTGTTTTTGTGGAAGATGCAATTCAACCATTACTTTCATGTACCAAGGAGACATTTGTTAGCTTGAAAGATGTTTATGAGACTTTATTGCCTCTTTTTACAAGTGGAAAATCAAGTGCTTGTCCAAATGAGGAAATTTCTCAACCTTTATAGGTTCCACATGATCATGCAGATCATTCCATTTCTTCTGCAAATTTACATGATGCACTTATTGATGAGCTCCTGTTGCATCAAATTGCTATGCAATGGCTCCCTCTAGTCTTTGTGATGAGAATGAGCTTGTTTTTTTTTATGAATCACAAACTTAAAGAAAGTGTATGTTTGTTATGGAATCAAAATATGATGCTATTGTGAAGAATAGTACTTGGTCTTTATGTGATTTTCCTTTAGGCAAAAAGATCATTGGCACTAAATGGGTATATAAGTTGAAAGTAAACCTAATGGAATAGTTGGCACTACTAGGCAATCATTCACTAGAAACTACATTTAGATGTGCTACTTTGCAAATCCACTAAATGGATTTGGGAGATAGTTTCTCAATTTAAAGTATAAAGCTATAGTAGAAGCTTCAAAGAACACATGATAACAAAAATCAAAAGTTTTGAACAAGTATTGATATCTTAAGTAAGGGGATGAAAATTGCTCCTTGCATGATTTTTACTTCTCTTGAAAATGCAAAATGCACTCTTCAAAATGCATTTTTCTTTCCTCTTGAAGTTTTGCCTTGTCCTTCATCATTGTCTTTAAGTTTGAGCTTCATCATCTCCATCCTTGACTTCAATTCAAAGTTCTTGGTAACCTCCTATAAACAAAAGTCACTTGTCACTTTGTGTGCTTAACTTCTCTCTTTGCTTAAATGTCAGAAAAGGACCTCTTCTTCTCCATGGCTTATTCCTTTCACTCTTTCTCAGCTCTTCCCCTTTTTTCTTCTTCCCTTCATCTCTTTTTCCTTTATCTCTTTGATTATGGAATATATGAGGGAAGAGATGGAGGTTTTGGTGTGCCACAACTCGTTGATGGGTAAAAGAGTGCCATCACGGAACTCAATCCCCATCATCTCCATCCTTAAAACCTCAACTTCTTCATTTCTTCATCAGCTATTAGGAAGGAAAATAACCCATTTGCAATCATCCATGCACGAGATCAAAAAAGGGTATGAAGGGTATGTTGAAATTAAGAGAACTTACTCCTATCTACTATTAAACAAAAGACTACTGGACTATGGAGAAAGAAACAATAGATATGAGAACATGATGAATTGAATAAATAAAAAAGAACCTACAAATGATCCCCTATAAGCATGGTAATGCCACAAAGAGAGTGTAATGAGCTAGAGATAATGAAAATAAGTGGATTCAAGGGAGGCCCTCCTCATATGAAGTAGAGGGGAAAATACATTGCATGTGCGATAAAGGAACTTTCATGAGAATGGACCTTAGCTTAGACAAAAAGGATGGAGCATGGAACTCTCAACACCCCTTCCATGTGATGACCCTTTTGTTTGGAATATGTGGAATTGGTGGCATATGGCATCATGTACTCCATTGGGTTTTAGGATCTAAGGACATATGGGATCCAAGTTTGGGACATATGGCATCCCTTGGTTTTGACTTCCATGGACATATGGGATCCATGGTGTGTGAGACATATGGCATCCTTGGGATCTTGGGACATATGGGATCCCAATACATATACTTGAACATTTGGGATCCAAATGGTTTTGCGGGGATCTAGGGACATATGGCATCACTGGAGTTTGAGTCTATGGAAGCACGCATTCAACACAAGGAAGAAGAAGAAGCTTGGAGCACAACTCACAATACTTAATGTATTACCAAGAGAATGTACAAAGATCAATAAGCCATTAGGTTTATAGGCATATATACAAGCCGGGGAAGAAAACTCCTAACGAGGGAAAAAAGTGCCCCACTGGTCCTAGTGTGTTCACACATATCACTAGTAAAATATATCAACAAATCCCCCCCTAGGAGTGATGTAGTGAACAAGGAGCTGGCATTCATGTGTAAGGAAGTGCCAAGCTATGTGGAATCAATCCACAAAAGGAAGTAAGCCCAAAGCTTTGCAGAAAGCTTCAAACTTCTCCCTAAGCAGAGCCTTTGTGAAAAGGTATGCAATGTTCTCTTGTGTGGGCACATATGCCAAACTGATCTCTCCTATAGAGAGCCTCTCCCTGACATGATGATGGTGCACCTCAATGTGCTTGGTGCGAGCATCAAACAAAGGGTTTTGTGCAACTACCTATGCACTCTGCCTGTCAATAAAGATGGTGGTGGCAGAAGACTCACCAACACCCAAATTAGCCATAAGGTGTCTAAGCCACTCATATTCGATAGTTGTTGTGAAAGCTACCCTATATTTAGCCCTACAACTAGAAGTGGTCACAATAGGCTTCTTCTTGCTCAACCAAGATATGCATTAGCTACCAATCATGAAGCAAAAACCACTGGTGGATACATGAGTGTCATAGCAACCCAGTGAGAGTAAAAAAAAGGCATGTAAGTCTAGGAATATTGATTCCCCTTGCGATAAAACAATCCAAGTAGTCACATACGACTCAAGTACCAAAAGATGTGCTTAACCTCCTGCCAATGCTTGACACCTGGGTAATGCATAAACCTCCTCATCTGTGAGACAACAAACTAAATATTTGCTTGTTTCCATAGGAGTGGCAATAGGTTTACAATCTTCAAGGCCAAAATGTTGTAATAATGTATACTTTGTTTGACACAAAGCTATTCCACCATCAATTTGCATAAAGTGAATACCCCAATAATGATGCAAATGCCCCAAGTCTGGCATCTCAAATGAGGCATGAAAATTAGCATATAAATCAGCAATATGCTTCTCATTAGGACCATTGAGCAGCATGCCATCAACATAGACAACAATGATCAGAGCATATCATTTGCACACTTAACATATAAGGTGCTCTTAGTTGGATTGTATTGAAAACCATGTGCAATCAAGTAGGCATGTATCATTTCATACTAAGCACATGATGCTTGTTTTAGACCATATAATGCCTTTTTCAACCTGCACACTTTGTTTTCATGCCCTTTCAACACAAAACCATGGGGATGAAAAACATACACTTCATGCAAGTCACCATTCAAAAATGCAGTTTTAATGTCCAACTAATTTACATTCCAACCATGATGATCTGCAAGGGCACATATGCTATGAACAATAGTCATTCAACATGTAGGAGCAAAGATCTCATTAGAATCAATGCCTCTTTCTTGAGCATAACCTTTCGCAATAAGCTTAGCCTTGTACATGTCAACTATTCCATAAGGGTTACACTTTCAGCTTGTATACCCACTTAGGGCCACATGGCCTTCTTGCAAGGAGGCAGGTCACATAAAGACTAGGTACCATTTTTCATAATAGCATCACATTTGGATTGCATAACAGCCATCCAATTATCAAAATTTTGTGCTTCATTGAACGAAACAGGCTCATTCTCATCACAAACACTTGAGGCAACCATAGTATAGCAATCTGATGCAAAAGAAGCACTATGACAGCCTGAACGAGTATGATATGACAGAGGTGCCTCTAATTTGCTATCTCGCAAAGTCTGCACCAACCATTTATGCATAGTTTTTGCCTCCTCTATATCAAATCTCTCATCAACAAGTGCATCATGTAAATCTACATAAGAAATGGAATGTTCTGCATCATCATGTGGAACCTGCAAAGGTTGAGAAATTGCCTCATTTGGACTAGCACTAAACTGTCCACCTGTAAAAGCAGCAACAAAGTGTCATACACATCTTTGGGGCTAACTCATGTTGCCTTAGTACATGAAAGACTGAATAGCATCATCCACAAAAAAACATCACAGCTAACCAAAATGTGTTGAGTTTGTGGATGATACATATGATAGCTTTTGCTTTCAAAACTGTACCCAACAAAAATACATTGCACTACTTTATCATCCAATTTCTTGCATTATTGTTCAGGAAGTAATGCATATGCCAGATAGCCAAAGACACGTAGGTGAGCAAGGAATGGCTTGCGACCATGCCAAGACTCATATGGAGTGATGGACCACAATGCTTTAGTGGGACACCTGTTAAGTGTTAAAAATAAAGAAGTAAGCTCGTATATATTTTTGCAAAAAGGATTTTCTTCAAGTAGAAGGAAAATACAAAAATGAAAAATAGAAGCATTTACTTCAGCAAGTAGTGGAGGCCAAAAGAGAATCATTCAAAAGAAAATCAAATCCAAAAACTGAACTGTAAGAGGAGTGGCTGTCCAAAGTAGTGGAGAAATGATGGAGAAGAGCTCTCAAACTCATCATGAGAGTTTTTGGTCACTTGGCTATAAAAGAGGCAAGTGAGGACACTCAATAATAGAGGAAGAAGGCGTGGAAGTCCCCTTGTGGCTAGTTCATTTGGTTTGAGTCATTTTGTTCAATTCACTCTCATAGAATATGTCCAGCCGTACACCCATTTCTGGGTAGTCTACTTGTGAGAGCCATGTATCTCAATATATGTATCCAATTTTATTATTTAAACATTCGTTAGAAAGCTTATCTTGATTAATTCCTCTGTCTAAAATAGTTTTATGAAATTCTTTATGCTCTATGAGTTATTCAGTTTTTAGTGAAGTCTAGTTTTCAGCCTAACTGAGTGGATAGGTAGCCTGTTTTGTATCAAAGAGTTGCCAACCCAAATCTACTCCACATTGAGTGTTTGATAGCTCATTTGAAAGCTATAGGTGTCTAGTTTGAGTGACCAAAGTTTGAAGTTCATTTAATTTTTCAGTTGGTACCAGTTTTCATTTAAAGGTTCTGCTGTTGGCAAGAGTCTTGATCCTGAGAAGGTCTTCTACACTTTCTGCTACGAATAGGAGAGGAATTCTCCAACATTTGGTATCAGAGCATTGGAGTTTGAAGATTAAAAGCATTGGAACTGAACTGAAGCAAAGGAGAAGCTACAAATCAAGGGGGAGCTTCGTGAATTCAAGAGAGAGCGCCACAACATACTTGAGGTAAACTTCAATCTTGGAAGTTTTCAATGGCTGATTTAGGACAACAAGTTGAGAAGTTAGACAAAGATAATTTCCAGTCTTGGAGGCATAGAATGATAAATTACCTTAAAGGTAAAGGTTTATGGAGTCTAGTTAGTGGAGATGATCCACAACCGGTGGACCTTGAAGATCCCAACATTACTCCCGCACAAAAGAGACAATTTGCTTATTGGGAAGAGAGGAATCGAAGGGTGATGTTCCTCATCTCACAAGTTATTTCTAACACTATGATTGGTCATGTGCAAAGCTTAGAAATAGCCAAAGAAGTTTGGGAAGAATTGGAGAAGGTGTATGCTACCTCAACAAGGTCTCGAAGGATGCAACTCAAGAACGAGCTCAACAACATGAAGAAAAGCTCAAACCAAAGCATTAGTGAGTATACATTGAGGATCAAGGAGCTTCGAGATCAGCTAGCATCAGTTGGATGCAAGATAGAAGAGGAAGACATCGTCCAAACAACCCTCAATGGCTTGATGAGTGAAGAAAAGTGGAAGCCCCTCATCACAAACATTCTTTATAGAGACCCTCTACCAACATTCGATGAGATTATACCAAATCTTGTGGCTGAAGAGGTAGCTCAACAAGGAGAAGGCAACAAAGGTAAGGACAACCATAGTCAAATGTTATATGCAGAAAGAGCTAGAGGAAGGAACTCAAGAGGACGCTTGAGAGGAAGAGGAAGAAGCTACAACAAAACAAATTTCAGCCAACACAACTCGGAGGACAACAAGGACAACTCAAATGACAACACACATGAAAGAGGTCGAGGAAGAAATAGAGGAAGAGGTCGAGGTTCATACAATCCTCACAAAGGTATAACATGTTATCATTGTGGTAAACTAGGACATTATGCAAATGATTGTTGGCAAAAGAATGGAAGTTGAATGGAGGCAACCAAAGGAGCCAAAATAACTATGCGAGTACATCAAGTGAAGGAGACAAGCAAACCATGATTGCCATGAAGCATGACTACAACAACTCAAGAAGTGATGACCAAAAATGGTTCATAGATTCAGGTTGCAGCAACCATATGACATGCCAAGGAGATTTATTCACAAAGCTACAAGCTCCAAGTGGAAAAGGATGTGTGGAGACCGGCGATGAAACTCAACACACAATTGAGCATGTTGGAGATATCAATCTTGGAGACAAGAAGGTACTGGCTGATGTTCTTCATGTTCCTACTATTGCAAAGAATTTGATTTCAGTAGGACAAATGGTAGAGAAAGGATATCATGTTATCTTCAATGAAAAAGGCTGCTTTATAAAGAATCCAAAAGAAGGATTCAAGGTCATTGCTCAAGGAAGGAAAGAAGGTAGGATGTTCACCTTGGATATTCAACAACCACATGGAAAGGTGATGTATATTCAGTTTGGAAACAAGAGGATTGTTGAAATTGATTTATGGCACAAAAGGTTTGGACATATCAACATTCCCAAGCTCAAGGACATGAGCAACCATGAAGTGGTAAGAGGTCTTCCAAGATTCAATGATGCTGGACTACATGAGTTTTGTGAAGCATGCCAACTAGGAAAGCAAACTCGACAACCATTCAAGAAGAGCAACTATGTGGCAAGGAATGTCCTCGACTTGATACACACGGATGTATGGGGACCATCACGACAACCATCAGTGGCTGGTAATAGATATTTTGTCACTTTTATCGATGATCATTCAAGAAAAGTATGGATGTTTTGCATAAAACAAAAATCAGATGTGTTCTCCATGTTCAAGAGATTTAAAGCACAGGTAGAAAAGGAAACAGGACGCTACATAAAGACCTTGAGGTCCGATGGAGGAGGATAATATTTCTCCAAAGAATGTTCAGATTTTCTTTATGAAAATGGCATCAAGAGACAATTTACATGTAGGTACACACCTCAACAAAATGGAATAGTTGAAAGGAAAAATCGACATATCACAGAACTTGCAAGATGCATGCTCAACGAGATGAAGATGCCACTAAACTATTGGGCAGAAGCAACTAGTACGGCCATTTATTTGATGAACAAGTGCACAACAACTTGAGTGCATAATCTAACTCCCGAGGTGGTTTATTCCGGTAAGAAACCTGACCTTACACATCTCAAAGTTTTTGGATGTGTGTGTTATGTTCACATCCCTCAAGAACTAAGGACAAAGATGGAGGCAAAGTCAGAAAAATGTATTTTCATTGGATATTCATCGGAGCAAAAGGGATATAGGTGCTACAATCCGATGACAAAGGAGCTAGGAGTCTCACGAGATGTGATATTTAATGAGCTAAGACCATGGTTTGGAGACAAAGGGAAAGAGAAGATTCTTGAAGAGGATTGCGAAGATGATGGAGGTGATGTCCAAGAAGAATTTCAGCAAACAAGCACTCAAATGTCAGGTCCAGAAGCTTCTACATCACTTGGAGAAAGCTCAACATGGAAGGAGAGACTAAGGAGTCATTCCTCATCACCAACATCATGTTATGAAAGATCTAAAGCTGAAAGTGCTGCCCAAAATAGTGATTCAAATGCAAGTGAAGAAGCGTATGAAGAGGTGATCACACTAAAGGTAAAGTTGAACCGGTTGAATAAGCAATATTCAAAAGAAATGAAAGGAGGTCTTCGAGAGCAAGGTATCCAATTCAAAGGCTGAGCTATGATAGTTTTATTGCAAAGCATTTTGCATATATGACACAGATGGTCAAAGACAAAGAACCGGATGCATATGAAGAAGCATGTACAAAAAGAATGGCAAGAAGCTATGCAAGAAGAGATGAAAGCTCTCAAGGACAATCACACATGGGAGCTAGTTCCAAAGGCTGAAGGTATGAAGATTGTTCCAAATAAATGGGTGTTTAAAATAAAGAGAAATGCTGATGGTTCTCTAGCAAGGCATAAAGCTAGACTAGTAGCAAAAGGATTCAAGCAAACTCACGGCATCGATTATGACGAGACTTTCAGCCCGGTTGCAAAGATGGGAACAATTAGAACCTTGATTGCAGTGAGTGCAGCAAGGAGATGGCGATTGTACCAACTTGACATAAAAAATGCTTTTCTCAATGGTGAACTTCAAGAAGAGGTATACATGAGTCAACCGATTGGATTTGAAGACAAAAAGCATCCAAATTTTGTTTGTAGATTGAAGAAAGCTTTGTATGGGCTGAAGCAAGCACCACGTGCTTGGAATCAAAGATTGGTCGAGTACCTCACAAGGTGTGGGTATAGTCCAAGTAATGCAGATTCCTCTCTCTACATGAAGAAAGAAGAAGGCAAGCAGGTATATATTTGCATATACGTTGATGATCTCATCATAACAGGAAGTAATGTTACAGGAATACAAGAGATCAAAAGGAAACTCGGTAAGGAGTTTAAAATTTCAGATCTTGGTGAGCTGAAATACTTTTTAGGCATTGCGATAGTTTATGGGAAAGATGGCATTTACTTGATGCAAAGAAAGTACCTATTGGATATTCTTTTCAAATTTGGAATGAGTGAATGCAAACCACTCACTCAACCTATGGACACAAATGTGAAGCTATGCTCAAATGATGGAGAGAAGTTACATGATGTAACTACATACAGGAGTATTATAGGTTCGTTGATCTATGCTACGATCACAAGACCAGATTTGTGTTATATTGTTGGAGTTCTTTCTCAATTTATACAAGCTCCAACAAGTGAACATTTAAATTCAGCCAAACGAGTGCTAAGATATGTGAAGCACACAGTCAATCATGCTTTGTTTTATAGATATGATGAAGAATTGCAGGTAAAAGGCTTCAGTGATGTTGATTGAGCTGGTTCGAAGGAAGATAGAAGATCCACCTCAGGTTATGTGTTCATGATAGGTAGCAAACCTATCACATGGAGCTCAAAGAAGCAACCTACTGTTGCACTATCATCTACAGAAGCTGAATATAGAGGTTTAGCCTTTGCAACTTGCGAAGCTATATGGATTAAGAAACTCTTGGTTGATCTTGATGTGCAGGTGGAGACCATTCCAATTTATGGTGACAACATGTCAAGCATTCACTTGACAAACAATCCAATGTTTCATGCACGAAGCAAGCACATAGAAGTGCATTATCATTATGTTCGAGAAAAAGTTTTGAGCAAGGATGTGGATATAAAGTTCATTAGAACTAATGACCAGGTTTCAGACATGCTTACAAAGTCCCTAGATGCTTCTAAGCTAAAGAGGTTCAAGGACGACATCAACTTGCAGGATATGGCTGAAGGTGCAAGCTCACATGTGAGCTTGAGGGGGAGTGTTAAAAATAAAGAAGTAAGCTCGTATATATTTTTGCAAAAAGGATTTTCTTCAAGTAGAAGGAAAATACAAAAATGAAAAACAGAAGCATTTACTTCAGCAAGTAGTGGAGGCCAAAAGAGAATCATTCAAAAGAAAATCAAATCCAAAAACTGAATTGTAAGAGGAGTGGCTGTCCAAAGTAGTGGAGAAATGATGGAGAAGAGCTCTCAAACTCATCATGAGAGTTTTTGGTCCCTTGGCTATAAAAGAGGCAAGGGAGGACACTCAAGGATAGAGGAAGAAGGCGTGGAAGTCCCCTTGTAGCTAGTTCATTTGGTTTGAGTCATTTTGTTCAGTTCACTCTCATAGAGTATGTCCAACCGTACACCCATTTCTGGGTAGTCTACTTGTGACAGTCATATCGCTCAATATATGTACCCAATTTTAGTGTTTAAACATTCCTTAGAAAGCTTATCTTGAGTACTTCCTCTGGCTCAAATAGTTTTATGAAATTCTTTATGTTCTGTGAGTTATTCAGTTTTTAGTGAAGTCTAGTTTTTAGCCTAACTGAGTGGACAGGTAGCCTGTTTTGTATCAAAGAGTTGCCAACCCAAATCTACTCCAAATTGAGTGTTTGATAGCTCATTTGAAAGCTGTAGGTGTCTATTTTGAGTCACCAAAGTTTGAAGTTCATTGCATTTTTCAATTGGTATCATTTTTCATTTGAAGGTTCTGCTGTTGGCAAGAGTCTTGATCCTGAGAAGGTCTTCTACACTTTCCGCTGTGAATAGGAGAGGAATTCTCGAACATTAAGTACATATGTTGCACACATAAAAGCCTCCAACTAGAAACTATGTGATAAAGCTTGACTATTGACCATACACCTCGTCATCTCCATGAGTGACCTATTGTTCCTTTTGTGTCTTGAACCTTCTTGTTTGCAACCTAGTGTCTTGAGCCCTTGTTCTCAACCTCAATCTTGAACCTTGTTCTCACCCATGTTTGGTATCTTGAACCCTCAATCAAGTGCCACCCAAGTTTTCCCAATAACTTCACACTTCCAAGCTACCTAAGTAGATTTGGAAAGTTCGTTCTGAGAGCTTTCCAATGGTATCTTAGACGCCTCAATCTGACCTACGGATTGAAAGATACACCTCAATCTCTGTTGGACTAACATGTGTAAGCGACGTGCGCATTCTTTGTACCCTTTGACATAGAGGATGTCCAAGCGCCTTTTTTAGAGGCCATTAGGTCAATCCACCTTGCCCAAGCCTACTTCCTAGGCTCTGATCTAAGGAGATGGTTGATATAAGGAATTGAACTCACAACCTCTTGGTTAGGAATGTGATGGGCTAACCACTTGCCCCAAAAGCCATGGTTGAGGATTACTTCCTAATCCTCCCTCTTAGGGTGTAGTTCAACCAGCTCCTTACCTATCAAGTGTTTGGTTCAACTGTCTCCAACCTATCACTTTATTATACGTGGCACAAAGAAAGCATCTGACAATGTAAAAGAACTACAATCCGCAATAGTCAAAATGATCTAAACCAACTCCCATGATAGGATAAGAGGAGTTGTTGGCAGATGTGATAGTATTCCCTATAGGGGTAGGGTCAAGTGAAATGAAGAAACTGTGCTATGAGGTAATATGTTTGGTTGCCCCACTATCAAAGTACCAAACATCTGAGTCTAGTGCAAACAATAGTAAAGTCCCATTCTCCATTTTGCACAAGATTTGCAAACTCTAATTTTGGTGTAGAGTTCTAAAATACCACGATGCTAAAAAATGATTGTATCTCAAAAAGTTGAACAAAACTACCCTCTCAAGTTCTTCTAAACTTGTAGTAGACTTTGAGATGCTTATACTGGGGAACCAAAACCTATATATATGTTTGGCACAAAAAGATGAAATTGCCTACATAGGCATTGTGATAGTGCATTTGGAGGTCAAAACAAGCTCAGATCGTGATTTTTACACCATAGAGCAAAGCCATTTTGAACTCCTAATCACATTGTGTATGCTCACCAATTTTCACGTGATTTTGAGACTATGAGCGGAGGGGTGTTGACGATCCCCTATATGAAGCGATGACCTGCTCTGATACCAATTTTTGGAGTTTGAGGTCTATGGAAGCACGCGAACAACATAAGGAAGAAGAAGAAGCTTGGAACACAACACACAACCCTTAATGTATTACCAAGAGAATGTACAAAGATCAATAACCCATCAGGATTATAGGCATATATACAAGCTAGGGGAAAAGACCCCCTAAAGAGGGAAAAAAGTGCCTAGGTGATCCGTGTTCACACACGTCACTATCAAAATATATCAACAAGCATCACTAGACATATAAAGGGTTTACATAATGGAGTAGGTGATGCTTTGGATCCATTTTCCACCTTTCATTTTGATGAAGACTTTTGTTGGTGATGAATCCTTCTTTGGATCTATTGATGGGATCTTTATTAGGATCCTCTTCATTCCTTCTTTTTGTTGATGACACCCATTTATCTTTGGTTTGTGTAGAGTGCAAAATCCTATTTTTCTTAGTCATTTATTGAGATTTGTGTGCCATATTCTTGAGTGACTATGTGTCCAAGCCATAGGGAAGGTCTTATTCTATTAGAGACAAGTGTCTAATCCCTTTACATAGGGCTTGAAATAACATCTACTTATGTCAATGATTACATACAAAGCAAGTAGAAAAATTTTTGGACTTCCTCCCTAACCATATATTATGAGGAAATAAGGAATGATATAGCTTCTTTATAATTGCAATAGTACAATCTAGCATGACTATCGGTTGTGTCCCTCATGAGTCATATGAGAGAGATGTGCTACCTCTATCATTTGTCTTTAATGCATAAGCATAAAGACAAACTCTTGAGGACGGGTCCACATATGATATGCAAATCAAAGTATCAAATTCAGTCCTTCGAATGGCGACTTAATGGTATGCAATCCCATTTGGAATTAAGATACTGAAGACATGCAATATAGGTGGCACATTATCAATCATCCCCTTTAGCACACTACTTACATGATTGGAATCTCTCTAAATTTTTGAACAAACAAGGAAAATAGAATTCGTTAATGAAGGTAATGTACATTTTGTGAAGAGAGTGAAGATCCCAAATAGGAAGATCCATCACCAAGCACAAAAGTCCTCGACATTGAGGAAACATACAAAACAAGGAGCTCATAGATGAGCCAAAATTAAAATATCCTAGGAACAATCCCACAATGCAGATAGTGGGATTCATAGCTTATAGCTCAAACATTTAGTCTCCTAAAGAGAGAGCCATCAAAAATATGTCTGAAGAGTATAATTCCATTTGCTTGGTTGAAAGTCTTGAAGAACTTTGGAGATAGAGTTATTTTGATCAATGAAATCTTTGATGGATCTTAAGCATCTATGAACACAATGAAAGAAGTTGGAGAAGCTTGGAGAGGCTTGGAAAGGAGGGGCTTGGAAAGTTGAGTTGTCAAGTGGTGAAGTTGGTCCAACAAACTAGTATAGGACCAGCCCTAGCTCTTTAGATATGTAAAATCGACCATTTCCGCTTGTGGTTAGTGCAATAAAACCCAATAGGTACTTTGGAACATCAACAAGAACAAGTTGATGCAAAACATATAACTTGCACCTTGACTAGCTCACAAAAACCTTCTAAAAATGGATGGAACTTATGACTTCAAACACTGAGAGCAGCCAACACAATTACAACTGGAAAAATTCCTCTTAAGGGAGTGTCATACATAGGGTTGGCCTATTAAAATGCATAAAAGCCCTAATATATATCAATTAATGAAGGAGAAATCACCTTAATAATGATTGGATGTCATTCTAATTTCTCAAGGATGTGCAGGCAATGACCCCGAGACTGTAGAACTCAGACTTCTTTGAAATCACAAAAAAAAAGTTGAAAAATTTTTAAACCTAAACTAGACAGTTATACCTTTCCAATGAAAGCTTGAAGACTTGATTTGGAGCTACTTAGAGAGAGTAACAATATCTCCAAGTTGATTGAGTCTGAGGAAGACAGAACACAGAATAGAAGTGTCACCAAGCAATGATCAAAGAGTATATGTACTATTTCAAATCAACACTCTACTTAATTTACAAATGTTTTTGAGTCTCTATATGGACTCTTGAGGATACGACCATGCCTTTTCTTCATGAATTTGAATTTGAAATCAAGTGGGTTTGCTAGTTTAGATTGATTAGAATCTTTTCCTATAATCTAGGAAAAATTCTTTCCTTTAATAAAGGTAAATACCTTGAACCTTAAAAGAAATGATCATTAGTGATCAACCAATTGATACAAAGAAATAATGTGCACATAAGCGCTATTCTTCAAGGTACATATATGGCACCATCCAAATGATGGATTTGATGTAGAGCATATCCACTTCAAGAATAATGCAGCTTGATGTTCCAACAACTCCCCCTCAAGCCAAAGTATGCTTGAGACTTCATTCTCTAATAGGTTGAATACCTGCCATAGCTTTGAATCTACAAAGCTTTATCCCATCAAGTGCATTTATCATCACGTCTGCTATTTGCTTCTCAATATAAACAAATGAAATGTCAATTTCCTTTGCCATAAGCTTCTCTCTTCCAAAGTGGTAATGGACTTCTATGTGCTTTAACTTTGCATGAAAAATTGGATTAGCAGCTAGATGCATGGAACTTACATTTTTTCCAAGTAAGTGAGGTTTGGAACTTACAAGTTCCAAATTTGAGTACAACTCCTTGAACCATACTACTTCTTGAGTTGCAATAATTAGACCTCTATATTCTGCTTTAGTTGAAGATAAAACAACTATTGGTTGCTTCTTGGAACTCCATGACAATCATTTTGAACCTGTAAACGCTGAGTATCCAAAGGTACTTGTTCTATCATCCTTTGCCCATGCCCAATATGCATCTGAATAGAATTTGACATCCAAATATGAAGAATAAGGATAGTAGATACCTTCATTAAGTGTCCATTTGAGGTACTTGATTACTCTCTTTGCAACATCCATGTGTAGCCTTCTAGGTGAGTGCATGAATTTACTAAGCACTCCTAGACTATATGAAATGTATGGTCTTGTGTGAGTAGCATATATCAAGCTACCAACTAAGCTTTGATACTCTTTATGATCATCAATCTGTTCACCATCATAAACACTTAGTTTATGGTTCAACTCCAGAGGTGTATCTGCAAGCTTTGTGTTCTCTATTCTAAACTTGAGAAGTAGGCCTTGAATGCATCTTCTTTGAGATAGATACATCCCTTCACCTTTATAAATCACTTTCATAGCTAGGAAATATGTGAGCTCACCTAAGTCATTGATTTTGGGCTCCTCTTGCATGTGTCTCTTGATCCTTTAAATACCCTTCAGATCATCACCTATCACAATAATATCATCTACATATACACATATGTAGATAACCTCATTGTGATCCCTTCTTCCATTCTACCTTCATCCACCAAAAGATCTTCTAGAAATAGTATCTGTGTGTTTGTTGTTACCCTTTGGAGTTGTCCTCTCCAATCATTTTAGCATAAAGAATCAACAATACATCTTATATTTGTCAATCCGGGAAGTATACAAAGACCACAACCCCTTCTAGTTAATGGAATCCAAAAAATAAGAGGAAAGTGACTGGATTTCTGAGAAATGATGAAAATGAAGAGAAATTTCTAGGGTTTGGATTATCTTGAGCTAATCAACAGTATTTTTAATGATCTTGGTGCCTAAAGTGTGTTATTCTCTCAGCAGAACACAATTATGAAGTCAAATCTCAAAAATGATACCTGTAACCTTCAGACGAGACAATCGCGATTCTGTGAAAATTGACGATTTTCATCTCCAGCACTATTCTTCAACAATTTCTCACCCAACACCTCATGAATCACCTCTCTTCATACTCATTCATCAGAAATACACAATAGAAGCTTGCGAATTCCATGGATACACATAGAATAGACTCAACAAATCAAAGAAACTCACATGAAAGAAAGAATCACGATTTTCTACAAGAAAGTCTTC
The DNA here is from genome assembly GCA_020310875.1 of Ceratopteris richardii. Classification (NCBI taxonomy): domain Eukaryota; kingdom Viridiplantae; phylum Streptophyta; class Polypodiopsida; order Polypodiales; family Pteridaceae; genus Ceratopteris; species Ceratopteris richardii. The sequence goes on from CM035411.1 coordinate 14,410,576, forward strand.
TCATTACTTGGATAGCACAAAATACAATTAACCAACCCCCTCATAATAGAGGAAATTATCTTTTAGACATTTTCAAGTGTCCTTTTTCACACTTGAATTTTGGCCCTTTTCCTTTCTAATCTAAAAATATGCTATCTAAGAGTTTCCAAAAATTCTAGAAAAATTACATATGATTCTAATTTACATGAGGAAGACTCTTCCTCATTTTTACATCAATTGCATAAATATTTCTACAATTTTTTATCATTTTACAAATATTCCTCTTCAAAAAAATGCTTCTTCTAACATTCTTCCCCTCCTAGACCTTTTGGCTCCTGACAAAAGATATTCTTGCTGATATTCAATGAATGCTCCCTTCACTTCTTCTTTCTCTGATATACCTGTGACAATAAATCATGGCTTTTCCTTTCTGTGATGTTCAAGTTATTCACCATTTCAAATAATGCTTTTCTCCATTGCACAACAGCTTCTGGTTTATCTATTACATCTTTCTTCAAATATTCTGTGTATGCAGCTTCATAGGCAGTGAGTCGAGATTTTGTTACTACTGACAAGTTTCCAAATATTTCTGATTCTCTTTCGAAAAATCCATAATCAAATGCATCCTCAAAAATGTGAAGGAAATGACTACCCAAAAATATTGTTTTGCTATAATAAGCCATCAAACAGATCTTGTTTGGGGTTTCACTGAGATCAAATAATAAAGCATCAGATGGTGAATTAAAGCCAATGTAGTTGAGAGTTATGATATCTGTGTCTGTAAAAGTCTCTGTACATGCCAATATGAGTCTCATTACTCTGATCAATAAAATACAAGCTGGGTCATTGACATCTTTATATGTAGATGTAACAGACTCTGCTGTGTCCACCATATATTTCTTTGTGGGCCATGTTCCTACCTTCGATAGAAGACTCTGAACAAACTCTTCAGAGTATTCCTCTACTGATGCTTTGTTTTCTTGTTCATCAACATGTTGGGTTCTGTTATCATCTCCTACTTCGTAGTCTTCTGCTTGTGTAGTATCTACCTGCTCTTCAACCTGGGTTTGTGGATTTTCCAATTTTGTCTATAGCTCCTCTATCTTCAACATTAAACTCTTATTTTGAGAGGTCCACAATTCTCTTTCTGATTTCCACTCATTTCTTTCCTTTTCTATATTCAAGTGCCAATCACTTCTTTCTTTTTCTATATCCATATGTAACTTATTATATCCCCTCATTGAAGGAGTAGCATGTATACTGGCTTGCTTTTCCAACTCCTTAGCTTCTTTCAACTCTGTTTGCAATCGCATAATTTCTTTATTTAATTCTTCCCTCTCATCTTGTGTCACCTGTACAATCTTGCTTTCTTCCTTCAATTGGCCTTCTTCCATTAATAACTTGTTTATTTACTCATTGGATTTGGCCATAATTTGATATGAACTCTGCAATGTTTTGTATCTTCCTTCAATTTTCTTCAGCTCCATCTCCATTTTACTACTATGCTCTATCTGTTTTGCACATTTCTCTTCAAGAAATAAAATTTTGTTTTGTTGTTGAACTTCCAATTCTTCCAAAGAAATTATTCTACGTATCAATTCCTCATTTCTCTCCTGTACAATCCTCAACTGTTCTACTAACTGTTCCTTTTCTTTATTTTTCTCATTAATGATTCTGCTGCCTTTTTCAAACTCAGATTCAGCTACCATGCCTGATATGATCATGTTTCTACTTACTGGTCTAAACTGTTCTATATTGCTCATAATAACTTTGCAGGCAGATCTTATATTCTTGGGTATCCTTTTTAACCCAGCTTCTAATTCCATTTGTTTTACTTCTATCTGCTTTTCTTCCTTACAGTCATTCTCTTCTTCATCTTCCTTCTCATATTCTATGACCTGGTTATCCTGTTCTTCATAGCCCTTTTCTGCTTTCATTTCTTCTTTGTCTGCAACATTTTCCTCATATTCTAATATCTTCTCCTCCTTCTTCTCATGTGCTGATGTATCTTTAATTGTCTCCGTTTCTTCTACCTTCCTTTTCTCCATTCCTTGTTGTTCCTCTTCAAGGATATGCCCTTCCTTTTCCTGTACTTCCTTTTCCTGAATCAGGGTTGAATCAATCTCCACAGAGAGCTTTATTTGATCATTTATTATCTGCTCCTTTTGTCCCTCTTCTTGTTCATCTATATCCATGAGATCCAAGTCTTCTTCTTTTCCTTGATCTTCTTTAGTAGTGAACTCCTCATTATGATTCAAGTCATAAAGTATGTCTTCTATACTTTGGTTTATTTCTTCTGCTGTATTTCCTTCTTTGACCTCTTGAAAATTCTTCTTTTTTGCTACTTCTTCTGTTTCCTTGACTTGATCCTTGTCTTCTTTCTTGTGCACTAAACTGCATACTTGAGCTTCCTTTTCTGTTTCTTGCTTTTCTTCATCATATTTGAAGTAGGTCTGATGTGAAGGTTTTGTCCATACTATCTTCAATCCTGAATCTACTAATCCAAAGCTGAACTCCTTCCTTACTTCAATCTCTTCTTCCATCATCACTGATTTGCCTTTCAATAACCTTCTCTCTTCTCCAGGACTAACCTGCTTTGCTGCTTCTTCTTGGACATGTTCCTTGTGGCTTCTCACCCAAATCTTCTGGTGTTTTATTTTTTTCAGAGGCTTGTGTTATCACATTTGGTGTACTAGGCACTGATAAGTTCAAACTTTTCAACAAAAAGTTTTCAATGTCACTTTCAGAATCTGAAGAGAATTGTGAAGATCCAGCTATCCCTGATTTGTCCATTCTTGGTTCTTCTATAGCAATGGATTCCTCCTGCTTTTTTTCTTCTGTTGTCACTTTTTCTGTCTCCATCCTTTGGACAGATTCTACTACTGATTTTCCTTTACTTTTCTTGGTTAACTTCCTCTTCTGTACAGGTTTCTTTTGAGCCTTTTTCTTCACTACAACTATAGTTCTGGTTTCAGGAGGTCCTTGTAGCTCTTTGAAATATGCTAACAGTTCCACTTCTTTTTGACAAAAACTTCCTCTGTTTCTGCTGCCATCATCTGATCATGAAGCTCTTCATAGTGTTCTACATCTTCTTGAATCCAATCAGTTGCTTTACAAGAGTAGTCCTCCAACATCTTTTGATATCGAGCATCATATACTGCCCTTTTATTGTTTCCTTGAGTCAAATAAGTATACAATTGCTCTTTGCTTGTCTGAGGTGGGTGAGGATCATTTGAAGACTGTACTTGCTTTTGAGCAACTTCATGTTCTTCCGTAGTTGCTTCCACCTGTTCCAATTCCACTTTTCTTGGATCCACTCTTCTTTTCTTTACCAAAATAAGTTCTTCAGAGATTCCCTTTCTTTTCCTTTCTGCTCCCCTCATGCTTGGTTGGGCTTCCGCTCCCCTTATAGTCATTATTTTAGAAGGGCTCTTAATTCTTGACATTAAACTTCTGAAGTATTGGGCTTCTAGAGCCAGCTTTAACTGATCCTCCATTCGTAGAACATGATATATAATTCTTGTTAAGAATTGAGCTCCATTCATGTACTTCTTTTGCTCCCAATGTTTGACTGCTTCCTTCAATTGCTGATGTATATATGGAATCACATCCATCACCCCAAAAGGTTTGGTTTTGTCCTTATTATTGAACATAATCAATGTTACTGGTTTGTGTGGCATGGTGTATCTAGGTAGTTTTGGAAGACATAAGTATTGCAAAATTATTCTGATGGCATACTCCTCATTTTCTCTTCCCTTAAAATCAGTGAATTTGGAATATCCTGCATACGTAGCTTTATTTTTCTTGACAAAACTATTGTCCAACTTGGTTCCCATAGTATAAGACTGAAGGGCTTCCCTGATATGCTCTACTTTCATAGTAATGTTCACTTCTTGGTTTTCTTTGTTCTTGACAGTACACTTGAAATATGCCTCATTGCCCTTCCCAACTTCTAACAAGCTGTTCATCACCTGTGCCACTCTTTCAAAGTCTATAAAGAATATGGGTTCATCCAACAACCTGTGTATTCCTACTGCTTTCCATCTTTTGTAATTGACTGCAATTCTTTGGAATTTGTAAAATTCCTGACACAGCATGGTGTACTTGTAACCTCCAACTCCTACTGTAAATATGTGTTGGCCAATAATACCCAGAGTTTCCTTGAGCTCTTTGACTACCTTCTCTGCTTCTGGAATTTCTTGCTCTTCATGAGACTCCAGATCCACCTCCTCTACTGCAGCTTCACTGTCCAAGAACCAATGTCCTCTAGACAGAGTGACTGAGTCTGCTTTGAAATCATGTATTGGTAGTTCCTTTGGATTCACCATTCTGGAAAAAATATAACATCACACAAAAGAAAAACTCCACCCACATGAGTCTCAAGAAATATAAGTAAAATCACATTTGTTTTGAGATAAAATAAAAGAGGAATGAAAATAACCTGTCAAATAAATCCTGACTTCCTCATTTGTGTCAGAGATAAAAACTCAATTGAAGTGATCATCACATGTGTAGCAAGATGTCTAATTCTTTCTTCTCTTCTGACAGCTCTTATAAAGCAAGAAAATAATTGCAAAAAGAAAGAAAATTGGAAAATAAACAATAGAAATTGAATGAAAAAAATAGTACCACCTATATCTTGCTTGTGCTATATAACTTATGTAATTTAAAAAGAATCATAAAAGAAAAATGGCTAATAATTTTCTCTCTCTCTCTCTTTCTCTCTTTTTTTCCTTCTTTTTCTCTCTTTTTTTTTAGTAATATTAATATTTTTTCTTTTTTTCTCTCTTTTTTTTAAATAATTTCCTCCACTTCCTTTCTTTCCCTCCTATTTCTCTTTTTAGAAAAAGGATAAGGTAGAACTAATTGAAATATTTTCCAAGATGTCATAATTTCTTCTCTGAAACACTCTGATTTTCTTATCAAAAATCCTAAATTAATCATATTCTTTTTTTCCATTGAATCAAATCTGATTTTTTTACCCAATAATATTTGATCCTTGTTGACCTTCTTCTAGGGATAAACCCATCTTCTTCTGATAAGCTGTTCTTAGAATTTTTTGGCTTCCAGATCCATTTACTTCTGGGAACTTGTTTTGATGAACAGTGCTTGTGTGTACTTTGTTTCCACATTCTTCTTGTTCTGATGCCTTGATGCTTCTGACTATTCCATAGTTGCCACCTTTCTTCTGTCTCTTCACCATCCTTTGCTCCTTCAATTTTTTCTTAGTTTTGATTGAATGAAGCTTGATCACATTGTACCAAGCTAGGAATGAGGCTCATGTTGCTTACCTCCGAAAACAGTTGGAGAGTGAGCACATGAATGAAGGTGATTCTATGGACAATTTCCTAACAAAGATCAAAGACTTGAAGGAACAGTTGATTTCTACTGATGAGGTTATACCAGATAGCTCACTTGTGCAGACCGTTTTGAATGGTCTTCCTTATTCATATTAGAGTTTTGCTTCTACTCTTCGTTTGATGATGAAAGGCAATCCAAATGCCTTATCATTTGAGGAGTTAGTCTCTGTTCTGTTGCAGGAAGATCAGTCCAGGCAAAACAGGTCCATTATGCGAGTTGCAAATCAAGCTTTCCTGGCTAGTGGGACACCTGTTCAGTACATATGCTGCACACATGACAACCTCAAGCCAGAAACTATGTGGTGAAGCCTGATCTTGACCATGCACCTCGCCATCTCCATGAAGGACCTATTATTTCATTCAGCAACTCCATTTTGTTGAGGTGTATACAACACTGTACACTGGTGTTTTATCCCACATTAAGCCAGAAATGCATCAAATTTAGAAGACATATATTCCCCCCTCGAACAGAACCGAGGGTGCCCATTTTACATGCTGACAGATTTTCAGCCAAAACCAAAAACTGTTTAAAGCACATGAACACTTCGGACTTTGCTTTGAGTGGATATACCCATGCATGCCTAGAAAAATCATCAATGAAAGTCACAAAGTAAAGGTAATTTCCAAAAGAAGGTGTCTGCATAGGACCACAGACATCACTATGTACAAGCTGCAATTTCTAAGTAGCCCAAACTGAACAATCTTTTGGAAAGGATGAATGTTGCATTTTGCCCAAAATAGAGCCTTCACAAAAATGTTTTCCAAGTGCCTCAACTTTGGGCAATGAGGACACCATTTCAGATTTCTGCAGGCGTAGCAAACTAGCAATATTCAGATGACCAAAGCTTTGCATCTGACATAGCCTGAGAATCATTTACTACGCATGCCAAATCGTTTACAGATCTTTCATAGTCTATGAGCTTATACAACCCATGACATAAAGTGCCAGAAGCAATAATCACATCGCCATTTGATAGATCATGAATTGTACACTTGTCATCAACAAATTTCACAACCAAGCCAATCTTGGCTAATGCAGAAACTGATAACAGGTTCTTTTTGATCCCTAGCACAAATAGAGCATCTAACAAAGTGAAAGAACTACCATCAGCAGTAGTCAAAATGATCTTACCAACTCCCATAACAGGATAAGAGGAGTTGTTGGCGCATGTAACAGTATTCCCTGTAGGGGCAAGCTCGACTGAAGAGAAGAAACTGTGCTGCGAGGTAATATGTTTGGTCGCCCCACTATCAAAATACCAAACATCTAAGTCTACTGCAGACATGCACTGCTCATGAGAAGATGGGTCAAAATTGCAGACAGTAGTAAACACCCATTCTTCTTCCTGCACAAGATTTGCAGACTCTGTTTTTGGTGTAGAGGCCTCTGCAACAACCATTCCAGCCTCTTTCTTCTTTGCCCCTTTAGCAGCCAGTTTTGGACAGTTCTTTATGATATGATCATTCCCTTTACAGTACTTACAAAACAATTTCTACTTTTCTAATTTCTTCTCATCTTTATCTTCCTTCTTCGAATATGCAGAATTAGCAGATTTCTGCTTACTAGTTGAAGAGCTCCATTTTCCTTTGCCCTTCTGACTAAAAGCGCTGCAATCTATCACTCCATATGAGGCTTGGCATGACCGCAAGCCATCTGTTGCTCATCTGCGTGTTTTTGGTTGTTTGGCATATGCACTAGTGCCTGAACAACATCGTAGAAAATTGGATGATAAGGCAGTAAAATGTATTTTTGTTGGGTACAGTTCTGAAAGTAAAAGCTATCGTCTGTATCATCCACAGACTAAACGCATTCTAGTTAGCCATGATGTTGTATTTGTGGAAGATGTTGTTCAGCCATTGCTTTCATGTACTAAGGAGACATCTTTTAGCTCCAAAGACATGTATGATACTTTGATGCCTCTTTTTACAGGTGGGCAGTCTAGTGTTGGTCCTAATGAGGAAACTTCTCAACCTTTGCAGGTTTCATATGATGATGCAGATCATTCCATTTCTGATGCAGATTTACATGATGCACTTGTTGATGAGAGAGCTGATATTGAGCAGGCAAAAACTATGCCAAAATGGTTGGTGCAGACTTTGCGTGATAGCAAATTAGATGCACCTTTGTCATATCGTACTCGTTTAGGCTCTCATAGTGCCTCCTTTGCATCAGATTGCTATGCTATGGCTGCGTCTAGTCTCTGTGATGAGAATGAGCCTGTTTCTTTTGATGAAGCACAGAATTCAGAAAATTGGATGGCTGCTATGCAATCTGAATATGATGCTATAATGAAGAATGGTACATGGCGTTTATGTGACTTGTCTCCTCACAAGAAGGCCATTGGCACTAAGTGGGTATACAAGCTGAAGCATAAACCTGATGGTACAGTTGACAGGTATAAGGCTAGGCTTGTTGCAAAGGGTTATGCACAGGAAAGAGGCATTGATTTTGATGAGACCTTTGCACCTACATGCCGTATGACTACTGCTCGGAGCATTTGTGCACTTGCAGCCCATCATGGTTGGAATGTACATCAGTTGGACATTAAAACAACATTTCTGAATGATGACTTGCATGAAGAAGTGTATGTTTTTTAGTCCCATGGCTTTGTGCAGAAAGGGCATGAAAACCAGGTGTGCAGGTTAAAGAAGGCGTTATATGATTTAAAGCAAGCACCACGTGAGAAGATACATGCGTATCTGATTGCACATGGTTTTGAGAACAGTCCAACTAAAAGCACCTTATAAGTTAAGCATGCTAATGATGTGCTTCTGATCATTGTTGTCTATGTTGACGACATGCTGCTCACTGGTCCTATTGAGAAGCATATTGCTGATTTTAAGACTGATTTGCATGCCTCATTTGAGATGTCTGATTTGGGGCATTTGCATCACTATTTGGGCATTCAGTTTATGCAAGTTGATGGTGGAATAGCTTTGTGTCAAACGAAATATATTGACACATTATTGCAATGTTTTGGCCTTGAAGACTGTAAGCCTATTGCCACTCCTATGGAGATAGGTTTACGATTGAGTCTTCAGGATGCTGGAGATGCATTTGATGCTGTTCTCTATCAGCAGGCTATTGGATGCTTGATTTACTTATGCATTACTCGGCCAGATATTCAGTTTGCTGTCTCACAGATGAGCAGGTTTATGCATTGCCCAGGAGTCACGCATTGGAAGGCGGTTAAGCGCATCTTTCGCTACTTGAGTGGTACTCGGCTACTTGGGTTGTTTTATCCCAAGGGGGGATCACTACCGCCAGATTTGCATGCTTTTACTAACTCAGATTGGGCTGGTTGCTATGACACTCGTGTGTCCACCAGTGGTTTTTGCTTCATGCATGGTAGCTCATGTATATCTTGGTTGAGCAAGAAGCAGCCTACTATGGCCACTTCCAGTTGTGAGGCTGAGTATAGGGAAGCCTTCACAGTGACTGTTGAGTGTGTGTGGCTCAAACGCCTTATGGCTGATTTGGGTGTTGGTTAGTCTTCTGCCACCACCATCTTCACTGAGAGTCAGAGTGCATTGGCAGTTGGGAGGAACCCTGTGTTCCATGCTCGCACTAAGCACATTGAGGTGCATTATCACTATGTCAGGGAGAGGTTCTCTGCTAGGGAGATCAGCTTGGCATATGTGCCCACGAGGGAGAACATTGCAGACCTTTTCACGAAGGCTCTGCCTAGGGAGAAATTTGAAGCTTTTCGCAAAGCTTTGGGCTTACTTCCTTTTGTGGAGTGATTTCCACATAGCTTGGCACTTCCTTATACATGAGTGCCAGCTCCTTGTTCACCACATCACTCCCAGGGGGGATTTGTTGATATATTTAGGTAGTGATGTGTGTGAACACACTAGGACCGCTGGGGCACTTTTTCCCCTCTTTAGGAGGTTTTTTCCGCTCGGCTTGTATATACGCCTATTGCCCTAATGGGCTACTTATCTTTGTACATTCTCTAGCATTACATTCAGTATTGTGTGTTGTGCTCCAAGCTTCTTCTTCTTCCTTGTGCTGTTTGCGTGCTTCCGCAGACGTCTAACTCCAACAATTTCTAATATTTTCCTCTTCTTTTTTCCTATTTTGAGCTTGATGTATTCTTCTCCATTCAGAAACTGTTAATGGAAGATCATACCTTTTAACTCTACATCCACTTATGAAATTTGGCATGATTTCTCCATCTATGTTGGCTAGTTGGATAGCTCCACTGTTACTTATTTGATGGATAATATAAGGCCCATGTCCTTTTTTCTGAAATTTCTTCTGATGTTCCTTTACTGTGTATGCCAGACTAGATCCCCTTCTTGTAGATCTTTTTCTTTAATGTGAACATCATGATAAGCTTTTTGCCTTTTCTTGTCTGCATATATGCTCATAATTGCTTGAAGTCTAGAGGCTCCTACTTTTTCCAATTCCACCACTCTCTCAGATAATTCATGTCCAGTCCATTTGTATTGGCTACCCACCTTTAGTGTTGGGATAAGGAATTCTATAGGCAGAACTGCATTTTGTCCATATACCAGGTTGAATGGTGTGGTTCCTAGCACAGTTTTGTATGCCACTCTATAGGCCCATAGGACATGATTAAGTTGTAAATCCCAATCATTCCTTTTTGTGTTTACCAATTTTGACAATACAGTGCAAAGTACTTTAATAGTACTTTCTGCTAACCCATTGGCTTGTGGGTGATATGGGGCTGATTTTCTATGACTGATCATGAAGTATTCAGTTATGTTTTCTATTATTTGGTTAAAAAAATGAGTCCCCCTATCACTTACCAATTCAATTGGTAATCCAAATCTGGTAATGATATTTTCCTAAAGAAACCTGGCAGTGGTCTGAGCATCATTCCTTTTTGTAGCCTTGGCCTTTGCCCATTTAGTCAGGTAATCTGTGGCTACTAGTATGTATTCAGCATGGGACTGTTTTGCTGGAGGATGTATGGGTCCAATGAAATCTAGCCCCCATTTACTAAATGCTCTTGCTGACATCAGTGGCACTAGTGGCATATTGTCTCTTTTATTTGGTTGACTCACCCTCTGACAAATGTCACATATTTTTACATATGTTCTTGCATCAGGAAATAGGGTTGGCCACCAAAAACCAGAATATAATATGAGTTTAGCAGTCCTTTCACCTGAGAAATGTCCTCCTGCCACTCTAGAATGTGCCATTTCTAACATTTCCAAATATTTATATTCAGGAACACAAATTCTTAAATATCCATCCATCCCTCTCTTGTACAATTGATTTCCTATCAGTTGATACTCTTCAGAAATCATTTGTAGATTCTTTGAGTCTGCACTTTCTCTTTCTGGCTTTCCTTTCTTATTTCTTCTCAATTCCTCAATTATGTGTGTACTCCAATTTGGATTTTTCTGAAACCAGTATAAGGTTATAACTTCTGAATCTCTCAAGGATTGGCATTTCCAGCAGTTGGAAATATACTTTTTTACATCTTGAATCTTATTAGGCCAATGTACTCCCATCCTATTGAGATTACTTAGGGTGACTATCATGGAAGCATGAGTACAAGGGTTCCAATAGTGAGCTCTTCTTAGGTATTCTTGTTGCTCCTCTTCTAGAGTACAATATTCCAATATGCCTGTATGATTGAGGTGATAGAAGTGCCTAGCTAGCAGTTTAAAATTCCAGCTTTGTAATACTAAATGTGTGTTGTTTCCAATTGTTCTACGAGGTCCCATGGTTAGCAAAGGTACTAAAGTCATGGCCCATTCAGGAATACTTTCTACTTTGAACAGATATGTATCTGGCAGTTCATCATCTAAAGGTGAACTTGGCTCTTTAGCTTGGATTCTGGACAAATGGTCTGCTCTCAAATGTGTTTTTCCTTGTCTGACCACCACCTCAAACTCAAACTCCATTAGTAGAAGAAACCATCTGACTATCCTACCAGTGTGACAAGGTTTGTTTAGTAAATAGAGTAAATCTTGGTGATCCACAAAGAATTTAAACTTGTTGGCCAAAAGATAATGTCTATATTTTTTTACAGCAAATATCATTCCCAATCCTTCCCTCTCAGTGGTTGTGTAGTTTTTCTCTGCTGAATTCAGTTGCCTACTAGCATAAGCAACATGGAAGTCTAATTTGCTCCCTTCTATTGGTTGTGCTAACACACATCCCAAAGCATAATTTGAAGCATCCACATGGACATGGAAAATTTTATCCCACTGTGGTGTTTTTAGAATTGGTGTTGTTACCAAACAGGTTTTTAGAGTCTCAAAAGCTTTGTCACACTCTTTAGTCCACTCAAATTTTGTAATTAAAGCATACAAAGGTTTTGCTATGTCAGCAAACTTGTGTACAAATTTTCCATAATACCCGCAATGTCCCATGAAAGTTTGAAGTTCCTTTACATTGGTTGGCTTTGGAAGTTCCACTATGGCCTTAATTTTCCTTTCATCAGTTGAAAATTCCATTTTTGGAGACTATGTGACCTAACATTCTTCCTTGTCTTACAAAGAATACACACTTCTCTGGATTTAAACATACTCTGTATGTTCTACATTTCCTGAATATATTTTCTAAATCTTTCAAATGATCTTGTCTTTTTAATGAAAAAGTACAAAGATCATCCACATAAATTTCCATTATATTCCTCAGGAATTCTTTGAAGATATGACACATCAATCTTTGAAAAGTTGTTGGGGCATTAGTTAACCCAAAGGGCATAACCCTAAAAGCATAAATTCCCCATTCTGTGGAAAAGGCAGTTTTATGTTGGTCTTCCAAAGCTATGGGTACCTGATTGTATCCTGAAAAACCATCCAAAAAACTATAAACCTCCTTCCCTGCAACTCTCTCTAAAAGATGGTCTGCTATAGGCAATGGGTAACTATCTCTTATAGTTGTAGCATTCACTTTTTTCAAGTTAATGCATACCCTAAGTTTCCCATTCTTTTTTGGTACTACAACTATAGGAGATATCCATTCTGTATACTCAATCTCATAGATGAAATTGGCAGCCAACGGCTTGTCAATTTCTTCCTTTCTTTTAGCAGAGTATTTATCATTGAATGTGTAATGTCTTTGTACTACGTTTTGCATCAGGTGTAATAGGAATCTTATGCTCACAGATTTTAGGATCAATACCTTTCGAATCCTTGTAGCTGTAAGCAAACACATCCCTATAGTTTCTGGCCAAATTTCTTAATGCTTCCTCGTCTTGATTTGTCATGTCATCAGCTATTACAATATGTCTTTCTTCCCCCTCTTCCTGGGTGATCATTACCTTCTTAGTTTGTTCCTCATTGTCATATGCCTCCCTTTTTTTCTTTTCTCTCTTTGGTTTCATTTTTAGAAGTAGTCTGTCTTCTACTTCATAAGTCTTGAAATTTGCAGGTACATCAAACTATTGATCCTTGTTTGTCATTTTCTCATTTTTTTCATCCTCTTGGTCTTTTTCTATTTCCTTGTGTTTGTTTTTTCTATATTTGCCTGAGATTTTATCTTTTATTGCATCTGCAGCTTTTACCTCTTCCAAATATTGTGTTTTTCCATTTCTCAATATCATTTCTTTTTCCTGGTCCTCTTCTGTTTTTGATACCTTTATCATTTGTATTCCTATGTGAAAGACATCATATCCTTCTTCATTTCGGAATTTCACTCCCACATACTCATCATTGGCTAGATCCATGGTAGCCAAAATCTGGTTCCAACCGTAAGGCTCAAATTCTTCATCTTTGAATTTTTTTGGTATATAGCTCTCATCTTGTAATTTTCTCCCTTCTACACAATCTTCTTTTCTTAATCTTCTTTTTCCATTTGTAAGGTTTCTTATCACATTGCACTTCCATATTGATGATTCTATTTCATTATGATCTTCCATCTCTGATTCTTCACTTAAATCTTGACTTTGATGTATTTTGAACCATTCTTGAGGGGACATGTCACAATATTGGCCATTTCTTAGATTCACTCTGGTTATCCTTCCTTTGCTCTGAAGATATAGGCAATCATTACCCCAATCTTGCACAATTTGCATTTCTCTCATAAATGGTCTTCCTAGGATATTTTCATATGAAGTGGATTGTGGAAATTCAACTATGGCAAAAGTATGCTCTATTTCTATTCCACATATGTCCACAATTACCTTTTCCAATATTCCTAGGGGTTTTTCTATGTGTCCATCTGCAAGTTGCAATCTCATTTTAGTGGGTATTAATTCATTTTTCCCCATCTTTCCCAAGTTTGTTTAGTCATGATGGCCACACCTGATCCACTATCCAATATAGCTTTGGCATGATTTTTACCAAATTGTATTCTTAGGGTTGAGTTTCCTTCTTCTCCTTCACAATATCCTCCTATTTTATCAATAGGAATTTACCACAACTGCTCCAATTCTTGTTGCTGTGGCTCAAAATTCTCTGGTTTTGCTTCCCACTTTTTCATATTGTGATGCAAGTGAGGATTTTGTTTTACCAGTTCTTCCATTGTAGTATGGTATAAAATTGTACATTGCTTGTCTATATTGACTTGGAAGGTTATTTGTTCATTCTCTTCCAGATCAAGAGTTTTCCTTGTTTTTGTTGCATTTGCTTCCCAGACTGTTGTTGGACAACTGTCAGGTTCCCTCATTTTAAGTTGTGTTTCTTGTATGATTTGTTTGCATCTTTGCATTCTTTCATGCTCTAATTTTGGCATAGGGTAAGCCATTACATGGTCTGTGGGATTTGGTCCCTCTTGAATCCTTCCCTTGTATGCTTTTATCAAGGTGTCGAGACTTTGTGAATTTCTTATCTCTTGCTGGGTTTGTGTCTTTTGAGGTGGACTATGGTTTGACTGTTCCATATTCTCTTCTTCTAGACTTTTACCCATTCTCATTTTCCTTTCCCATCTCCCTTTTTGTCTGTTTTTCCTTTCCTTTGGAATTGGAATTTTCTTATCTCCCTTGATTGTTTCCTGTTGTTTAGCTTGTGCTCTTGTTACAGCATTTACATTCACTTGCTCATGGTCACTCAATTCTTCTTGCTCCATTATGTTGATTGTTTTTAATGGTATGTTATTAGATGTGTTTTGTTGTTTTTGAGGGTTTCTTGGACAATCCTTTATTAAATGTTCTCTTCCACAATCCTTACAATAAGCTCCTTCTACTCTTAGTGTAGGAGGTTGTGGAGAGTCTCTAATGAAATGTTCTCCCCCACATCTATAACAAGTTATCTTTTGACTTCCTTTGAACTGAGGTTTTTGATTGGACATGTAATTATTGGTTATGTACATGAATGTGGCTGTATCCATTTCAATTCTCCCATTTCCCAAATCTAGGGCTTGCAGTTCTGGTTCTCTCAGCTCATATCCTTCCCACTCTTCCTGATATCCTTCATTCCAATAATAATCTTCTCTGTATGGTGATCTTAGCCTTGAGCTTTCTTCTTCTATTGGTGTGTATTTGACTGGTACCACATTTGTTGGTAATGGTGGTTGTTGCCCAAGTACAGGTCTTGGTTGCTCAACAAATCCAGATTCTCTTTGGTTCACAGATTCTCTCTCCTTAATGGGTTGTTTATTGTAAAAGCATTGTTCTCTGGTATGATTTGTCCATTTTCTTTCTAGTGTACAATATTTGAGTGTTTTCCTATCTTGCAAATGTTGTGGTTTTTGATATGGACATTGTTGTACCAAATGATTTTCTCCACAATTATAGCATTTTTTGTTTGTTGTTATCCTGGTGTTTATCAAATTTGTTTTGGTACTGACTTCTAGGGCTTTAGCAATGGCTTGTGCCAATTCTTCTGCTGGTGGGATTTTATCTTCATTTGTTCTAGGTTGATCAAATGCTAATAAGTCTTGTCCTCTGTTATCCTCCAAATCTATTGCCTCTTTCACACATGCTCCTAGGTCAGGGCATCTCCTATAATATACCAGGGTTCTTAACTGGGCACTTCTCAATCCTTCTATGAATAGGGATACTTGTCTTGCCATAGATGGTACCTCCTCTCTGGGACATCTATCAATGTATTGCTTGAACCTCCTAGCTGCTTCTCTGACATTTTCATCTTTTTGCTACTTAAAGCTATGTATCAAGGTAGCTGTACTATGTTTTATTCCAGTTTTTGAGAATTCCCCTATGAAGGCTTCAAGGAAAGATTCAATCTTTGGGTACATTTCCTTTCTCAAAGGAATAAACCAAGATAATGCAGGTCCTATTAGGTTAGACCAAATGCCTCAAATTGGACTTTGTAATCCTCTACTTCTTCTGCTCTAGTTAATTGTCTAAATTCTACAGCATGAGCATGAGGATCAGAATATCCTTCATATTGATTCTTCATGCATTTGGCTACTTGATAGGGACTAAGCATTCTTCCCTGGTTTTGCCACTGATGTCTTCTTCTCAATGGAAAATCATTAAGTCCTTCTGTTTCTCTTTCAAAAGGGTTTGGGGAAGTATGTAGTTTCCTACCTTGTTGTTGTTCACTATTATAGTGAGTTTCATGTTGTCTTGGCAAGTCTAGTTGCCCTAGGTTTTGTTCCCAAGGTCTCTTGTCTGCACATTGCCCTAAGTCATTAGAATTTTTTGGGTCTTGTGAAAAGATGTATACACATCCCTGTCTATCCTCATATCTACCATCCTTGAACTGTGCTACTGGTGTTATATTCAGGGGAACTTCTAAGTTTCTCAATCTAATGAGAAACTTATGCATCTCATCCTGATATACATAGATTCCAAACCTATTTGTTTACATATATTTGAGAATGTTTCTATAATCACTAGTTCGAGAGGATTCATTGGTTTCATTTAAATTTTCCATATTATTTTCTTGCCCAAAGTCTTTTTCTTGTAATACTCCTATCACTGGCTCTCTCTCCCCCCTTCCTAGCTCTTGTTTAGAAGGTGTATACAATTTATTACCAGATCTAAGAATCATTCAACTATTTCACAATTCTGTGGTGAGAATCGCGTTTTCCACGATTCTATGGTGAGAATCGTGTTTTTCACGATTCTGTGGTGAGAATCGTGTTTTTCACGATTTTGTGGTGAGAATCGTGTTTTTCACGACTCTATGGTGAGAATCGTGTTTTTCACGACTCTGTGGTGAGAATCGTGTTTTCCACGACTCTGTGGTGAGAATCGTGTTTTCCACAATTCTGTGGCGAGAATCGTGTTTTCCACGATTCTGTGGTGAGAATCGTGTTTTCCACGATTCTGTGGTGAGAATCGTTTTTTTCACGATTCTGTTCCCAGACGATCGTGATTGCTCACAATCGTTAGAAACACGATTTTCTTAAGAAAATCGTGCTCTGGGAATCGCGATTTTGTGTTTTATTTCAAAGAATCACGATTTTGTGTTTACCCACAGAATCGCTATTATGTGCAGATTTTTGAAAAATTTTAGGTTGTTTATTTTTGAGTTTTTGTTTCTCCAAAAGAATCGCCTATTTAAAATTTTAGCATGCAATAAAAGAAATTTAACAAAATTATTATTATTTCTCAGTAAAACTCAAAATTTTAAAAGTCGTGATTCCGTGATTTTACTGATTTCTGAGTTTTTTATGTTCTAAACATCATATGAGAACTTGCAATAATGCAAAAATTTGTTGGGAAATCCTTACCTTGCTTGCTTGATCAGAAAATGTCCAGAAACTTGTGGTTGCAGAAAATTGTGATTCTGTCCACTCTCACTCTCTCTCTTCCTCACTCAAATGAACTTTTTTCTGGGATTCTAGGTTTTTATAGACTTCACACAATCACAATTTTGTTCGATATTTTCAAAATCTTCACTTTTCACTTATTCAAGTTTTTACCCTTCAACAATTTTATGGTTTTGAGTCACAATTCCTAACTTTTCATCACAAGCTACTCCCTTTATCCCACTGGTAAAAATCGCGATTCTGTTCCTAATTTCCAATTTACCCCCTTGATGCTCAATCCTCTCAGATTTTTAAAATTTGATTTTCTTCACTCACTCAACTTAGTGAAACCTCTTACAATTACCTACCTCAAAACCCAAATGTGCAAAAATGATTCAAATTCTTTATCTTATAGAAAATTGCGATCCTGTGAAGAGAATCGTGTTTTTCTGAACTTCCAGTTTTTTGCAGTTTTTTACTTTCCTTTCCACTTGGTTCCCTTCAATGCTCTTTACCAATTCCAAATCATTTGTCACCTTCAATTTTACATCATCAACAAAAATTAGCGATCCTGTGAAGAGAATCGTGTTTTTCTGATTTTCCAGTTTTTTGCAGTTTTTTGGCTTTCCTTTCCACTTGATCCCCTTCACTCTTAACAACAACACTCAAGTCGAATGTCTAAGGAAATGAAGAAATTTGTTTAAATTTTTTTAATGGATTTTATGAAATTTTTTTAGTATTTTGCCCTAAATCAAGGTAAACACTTCACTTAGGGTTTCTTGTTTAGAGATCCATTGATCCTGTGTTTCGTGATTGGTTATACTACTTTATGCTTTGCTATCTAATCAGTTTATGAGCAAGACTTCCCAAAGAAAAGTGTGCTAAAAAGTGAAATTATCAATTCATGCAAAGATAAACTCAAACATTCTTCTTTTCAAGATGCAAATAAACCTTTTCTCAAGATTGTTGCTTTGCCTTGGCTAAACAAATGGATCTTATCTACTTGCATATAGCTACTTTTCTTGACTTTCCTCAATGCAATCATGTTATCTTTCCCAAGATCAACAATTTTGCTTGGTACTCGGTCAAAAAGCACTCTACAAATGCAAAGATAGACACATTTACCTTATCTTCAACTATCTTGATTCAGTTTTTCACACACCTGCACTTTACTTATAAAAATGATATGAGCAACTATCAATTTGCAACAATTTCATGACTTCTTTATCTCAAAAGGTTATCTATTGCTTTCTTTTCCCAAAAGACAAACAAAGAAACCAACCTTTTCATGTTTCCATTTCTTGATTAAAGAGTATTACCTTTTCAATGTGTTCAATACCATCATCAATAGAAGATCCAACAAGGTCCAACTTCAATGAAGCTTTTGCTTTACTTCCCTGGCAACGGCGCCAAAAAATGTTTGTTGTTACCCTTTGGAGTTGTCCTCTCCAATCATTTTAGCATAAAGAAATACATCTTAAATTTGTCAATCCGGGAATTATACAAAGACCACAGCCCCTTCTAGTTAATGGAATCCAAAAAATAAGAGGAAAGTGACTCGATTTTTGAGAAATGATGAAAATGAAGAGAAATTTATAGGGTTTGGATTATCTTGAGCTAATCAACAATATTTTTTATGATCTTGGTGCCTAAAGTGTGTTATTCTCTCAGCAAAACACAATTATGAAGTCAAATCTCAAAAATGATACCTGTAACCTTCAGACGAGACAATCACGATTTTGTGAAAATTGACGATTTTCATCTCCAGCACTATTCTTCAGCAATTTCTCACTCAACACCTCATGAATCACCTCTCTTCATACTCATTCATCAGAAATACACAATAGAAGCTTGCAAATTCCATGGACACACATAGAATAGACTCAACAAATCAAAGAAACTCACATGAAAGAAAGAATCACAATTTTCTGCAGGAAACTCTTCTCATTACTTGGATAGCACAAAATACAATTAACCAACCCCCTCATAATAGAGGAAACAATCTTTTATACATTTTCAAGTGTCCTCTTTCACACTTGAATTTTGGTCCTTTTCCTTTCTAATCTAAAAATATGCTATCTAAGAGTTTCCAGAAATTCTAGAAAAATTACATATGATTCTAATTTACATGAGGAAGACTCTTCCTCATTTTTACATCAGTTGCATAAATATTTCTACAATTTTTTATCATTTTACAAATATTCCTCTTCAAAAAAATGCTTCTTCTAACACTGTGCTAAGAGAAATAAGCAAAAGAGTGAAGGTATGTCATTTTAGTGACTAGAAATTTCTGAAGAAGCAAAGCTCTTAGTTTAAGCAATCATTTCTCAAAGTTTGGAGAAGCATTGAGTTAATGGTGACCATAGAGGTGTTCTAGTGTCACATTAGTTCATTTCTTGTGATGTTTCACACATCAACAAGTGGTATCAAAATAGAAAGGTTCTCGAGAGTAGAAGGCATCAAAGGTACGAGAAGTTTTTGAAACGTTTTCATTTAAATTTGAAAGTTGAAGCATTCAAAGAAACAAGGCATCAAAAGGTTACTTCAAAAGTATATTCACACACAAAGAACTCCAAAAGGTATTATTATTTAGCCTTTAAAGTCACAGGTTGAAGCAGAAACAAAGAATTATGGCAGATCATATCTCCATTGATAAACTGGACAAAGATAATTATCCTGCATGGTTTATGAGAATGGAAGCCTTACTTATGACTAAGGATCTCATGGTCTACATAACAGGTGAAGAAGAGAAGCCAGTATTTGAAGATGAAAGCAGGCCAAAGAAAGAAGAACTGGATGCTTTAAAGCATTGGCAGAAGAAGGATGCAAGTGCAAAAGATTACATCTACAATACAATCTCAGATCATTTGCGACAACACATTAGAGGATTAGAATCAACTGAAGATATATGGAATGCATTGGAATATCATTTCCAAAGTACTAACAAAGAAAGGAAAGCAACTTTATGGTCAAAGTTTACTAGATTCAAGAAAAAACCAAGTTCCATAGATGAAGATGTTGAAGATCACAGATTGATTCCTCAATTGCTTGCAGGTTTGAGAGGAGATGAAAGGTGGAAACCTTTTGTCTTGTCAACAGAACTTTCTTTGAATCATTTTGTTCTAGATTTGAATCAATTGCTTGGTTTGATGCTCACATTTGAACAAGACTTGAAGGGATATGGAGATAAAAGACAAAGTTCTGCAATGTACATGAAGAACAAGAAGAATGGAGATAAAGGTAAAGCAAAGCATGAAGAGGAATCAAGTTCTCAAATTTATTATGCAAGAGGTAAAGGCACTGGCAGAGGAAGAGCAAGAGGCTTTGGAAGAGGAAGAGGTAATCAGAATAATAACAAGAAGGCTTTCCGGATGTGTGCATTGAGTAATCGTTTGGCTCATGATTGTTGGCATAATCAGCAAGGATCAAATCAAAATCAAAATAACAATGGCAGAGGCAGAGGTGGAAGATATCAAAGTTATTCTCAGAGAGGTAGAAAAAATCAAAGAGGAGGCTATGGTAGAGGTGCAGGAAGAAGTTGGGGATAGAATCAATCCTACAACACCACCTACTACAATTATGCAAATGACACACAGAATGAAGGTCATACATCATTGATGATGAACTCAATCAGCACATTAGATAAAGAAGATCTAAAGGTATTTTACATCGACTCTGGATGTTCTAATGATTTGTCAAGAAACATAGAATTGATATCAGAATTGGAAACACGTATTTCTAGTCACACAATTCAAACAGGTGATAATACAAGACATAGTGTACATTCAATTGGAAAAGTGAAATGCAAGAGTGGAGTAGATTTGGTAACCAATGTTTTGTATGTTCCTACAATACCTAAAAAACTTGATTAGTGTGGGATAGATAGTTGAAAAAGGTTCTCAAGTCAGGTTTACAAATGAAGGTGTATTTGTTGAAGATGAGAGAATGGATATAATCAAATTGTTTGTGGCAAGAAAGAAGGTAGACTCTTTACTTTAAGAGTGCAAGGGAACATTGGCCAAGCTTTGCTCACACATGGTGAAGGAGTGATTACAGAACATGATCTCTAGCATAAGAGATTATGTCATTTTAATGAAAAAGGAATTAAAGCTATGGTTGCAAATCAGTCTATACTAGGATTACCAAATGTGCATAATCAACATATGATTTATAAATGTGAAGCATGTCAGATGGGAAAAGCACACATGTTACCATTTTAGAAGAAAGGATTCAAACATGATGGATTACTAGAGCTCATTCATAGAGATGTATGGGGACCAACAAAATAAGCATCTATCAGTGGCTCAAGGTATTATGTTCTTTTCATTGATGATGCTACAAGATGGATAACTTTGTATGTTTTGAAGGAAAGATCAGAAGTGTTTAGAGCCTTCAAGCATTTTCATGCATATGCAGAGAGAGTCACAGGTCAAAATTTTAAAAGACTGAGGTTTGATGGAGGGGGATAATACTTCTCCC
This sequence comes from Ceratopteris richardii, assembly GCA_020310875.1. NCBI lineage: Eukaryota > Viridiplantae > Streptophyta > Polypodiopsida > Polypodiales > Pteridaceae > Ceratopteris > Ceratopteris richardii. The sequence continues at coordinate 14,431,981 of CM035411.1, forward strand.
AAGAGTTCAATGATTATCTTTGGAATGTAGGTATTAAGAGAGAAATAACCTGCAGGTATACACCACAACAAAATGGTGTAGCAAAAAGAAGAAATAGGACTTTGGTTGAGTTTGCTAGAGCTATGTTGAAGGAGAAGAATTGTCCCAATTATCTTTGGGCTGAGGCTGTAAATACAGCTATATATCTTGTGAATAGATTACCATGTGCAGCTCTAAATGGAATGAATCCATATGAAGCTTGATGGGGTAAGAAACCAACACTAGATCATTTTAAAGTGTTTGGATCAATTGCATATGCTTATGTGCCATCACAATTTAGACATAAACTTGAACCAAAGGCAAAAAAAATATGTGTTCATTGGTTATGATGAGAAGCAGATGGGTTACAGGTTGTGGAATCCTCCAACCAAACAATTTCTTGTTTCTAGAGATGTTACATTTGATGAACAGAAAAGTTGGTATGCATATCAAAGTCATACAGCTGAAGAATTTGAAGACGAGGTAAGAAGATGTGAGAAAGGAAAATCAAGTGTAGGTGAATGAATATGAAGACTATATGCAAGCAAGTACATCTAGAAGTGTATTAACAAGAAGAAATGATGAAGCTCCTATATTTGATGAAGAGGTGTATCTAGAGACATATGAAGAATGTGAACCAAGGAGGTCAAGTAGGACAAGAAGGCAACCAAAAAGGTATTCTTATGATACTTCTTACATAACTCAGAAGAACTATGCATATATGATCAAAGATGATGAAGAACCTCATAACTATGATGAAGCAAAAGGTAAGAAGCAATGAAGGAAGAATTCAATGCACTAGAGGAGGACATGACATGGGAACTTGTTCCTTAACCAAATGGTAAGAAGGTAATCGGAAATAAAAGGTTTTATAAAGTGAAGAAGCTTGCAGATGGAAGTATAGCTAGATACAAAGCTAGACTGGTGGTGAAAGGCTATGTCCAAACTTATGGCATAGATTATGATGATACATTTAGTCCTTTAGCTAAGATGTCAACTATAAGGACAATCATTGCTATTGCAGCTTCAAAAGGATGGAATCTAAGTCAACTGGATATAAAGAATGCATTCTTGAATGGATACATATCAGATGAGTTTTAAGTGGATCAACCTCAAGGGTTTATAGATTTGAGGTATCCAAATTTTGTTTGCAGATTGAGAAGAGCACTCTATGGATTGAAGCAAGCTCCAAGAGCATGGAACTATAGATTGGTGAAGTATCTCAGTGATCTTGGATATCAAAGTTCAAAATCAAATCCAAGTCTACTCATCAAAAGAATAGAGGAAGGTACAATCTACATTTGTATTTAGGTCGATGACATTATAATCATAGGTACTTCAGATGAAGGAATCAAGGAGGTAAAAAGATTACTTGCAAAAGAATTCAAGATCAGTGATCTAGGAAAGTTTTCCTATTTTCTTGGTATGGAAGTCACTTATACAGATCATTGCATATATGTATCACAAGAAGGGTATCTTCTGAACCTATTGAAAAAGTTAGGTATGGAAAATTGCAGAGAATCTTCAACTCCAGTTGAAGTTAATCACAAGCTCAATAAATATGATGGTGCAAAATACAAAGATAAGAGAAAGTATCAATCTCTTGTGGGTAGTTTGATTTATGCCACACTAACAAGACCTGATCTTAGTTATGCAGTGGGAGTTGTATCACAATTCATGCATTGTCCAAAGGATCCACATTGGATTGCAGGTCAAAGAGTTCTCAGATATATCAAAGGAACTATAAAGGAAGCATAATATTATCCTTTTACTTCAGATTTCAAGTTGAGAGCATATAGTGACTCAGACTGGGCAGGTAATCAAGATGGCAGAAGATCAACTCATGGTTACATGATATACATTGGTGATAAGCTTGTAAGTTGGTGTTCAAAGAAACAACATACAGTGGCATTATCATCAACTAAAGTTGAGTACAAAGGACTTGTAGAAGTAGCTAAAGAGGTCATATGGATGCATACATTGTTCAACAGCTTGGGCATCAATCAAGGTATACCTACAATACATGGAGATAACATGAGTTCACTTTATCTTGCAGCAAATCCAGTATTTCATGCAAGAACAAAACATTCAGAGGTACAATATCATTTCCTCAGAGAAAAGGTAATGGAGAAAAAAAATTGAAGTGGAGTACATTTCTACAAAGGATCAAACAACAGATATAATGACAAAAAGCTTGGATGGTGTGAAGACCAGTAGATTCAAAAGCATGGCAGAAGTAAAAAGAAAAGAAGAAGATATGAAGAAATAGAGAATGTCAATTAGTAATTAAGGGGGAGCTGTTGGAGAACCAATCACAAATTGGACATAAGTTTGAAGGTCAAAGTCTACAAGAAAAGCACATGCCTATGTGAAGGGAAAATTTCATACTTGTTCTATAATTGTATAGCTTGACTTAACCTTAGTTCTAGAGTTTTCTTTTTTAAGTCATGAGATTGAGAAAATCTGTATAACTAAGTTTGTATCCACTGACACGATGTGGAAGAGAGGTACTTAGAGTGAGAAAAAGTTCATTTTGTATGATTGAGTATAGTCGGGATTTTCTGAGTGAGAAAGCACCTGTAAAGTTTTGAGTTTTTCATAGCTATGAGAAGAACTAGTTAAAGTTTTGTGTATGAGACTCTCTCCTCCATCTCCATGCTTGTTTATTGTGTAATGATCTCAAAAATTGAAGTTTTCCAAATCAACTCGATGCCTAGCATCGAGTTTGTACTGATAAGTCCTTGTTTTATTCTCTGAGTGTTATCTACTAGCAAGCACCTGTGTGTATGAAAAAAAATTCTCCTATACCTGCTTATGTTTGCAAAGTAGTAGCAGTTGAAAATATAGTATGTTTGTTTACCAATACTGAAGTACATGTTAAAAGTCAGAAACTATACAAAACCCTTTAGCCATGTTCCATTGTAGTAAATATTGCTTTTGTAAATAGGATTTTTAATGAGACATTTACACCTTGATTTATAGCTCATGATGTTATGATAGATATGAATAGCTTGGCAGGTATCTAACTGTTGAATGATACTTGTGTATAGTGCATTGATATGGTCTGTATGTAAGTTTTAGTAAGGATTTGTTGATATATTTAGGTGGTGATGTGTGTGGACACACTAGGACTACTGGGGCACTTTTTCCCCTCTTTAAGAGGTTTTTTTCCCCCGGCTTGTATGTATGCCTATAGACCTAATGGATCACTTAACTTTGTACATTCTACTGGTAATCCAATCAGTATTGTGTGTTGTGCTTCAAGCTTCTTCTTCTTCCTTGTGCTCTCGCATGCTTCCACAGACCTCAAACTCCAACAATTGGTATCAGAGCACATTGTCGCTTCATATAGGGCATCATCATTACCCCCCCAATCATAGTCTTAGAATTGCATGAAATTTGGTTAGCATACTCAGGGTGATTAGAAGTCCAAAACTTCTTCGCTTTGTGGTGCCAAAATCATGAACTGAGCTTGTTTTGACCTCCGAATGCATTATCACAATGCTTGTCTAGGCAATTTTGTCTTTTTGTGCCAAATATATATATAAGTTTTGGTTCACCAATATAAGCGTCTTGAAGTTTGCTACAAGTCTAGCAGAACTCAACAGAGTAGTTCTGTTCAACTTTTTGAGATACAGTCATTTTTTTGCATCAGGGTATTTTAGTGAGTGGCCATGGCTGAAAGCAGTGATGTATTCCGTATGTTGGCTATTGAGGATAAGTTGGATAGTACTAGCTACCCATTATGGTCTTATATGATGCGTCATGTGTTGGTTGCAAAAGGACTGTGGAATATTGTGTAGGGTTTGAAAAACATCCTATTACACCTACAAACACAGTTGTTGAAGGTGATGCAGATGGCATTGAAGATGACAATATTCTTCATGTTCGTGTTTGTGTTGTGATTCTTGTTGCACCTACTACAAGGTAAATTTGTTGGGATGGCAGAGATGCTCCTGCATGTGCATTGATAGCTTTGTATGTCAAACATGACATTATTCCTCACATTCTCTCTTGTGGAATAGCTAAGGATGCTTGGGATACACGTACCACTTTATACAAGGCAAGGAATGAGGCTCATGTTGCTTACCTCTGAAAATAGCTAGAGAGTGAGCACATGAATGAAGGAGATTCCATTGATAGTTTTCTGACAAAGATCAAAGATTTGAAGGAATAGTTGATTTTTGCTGATGAAGTCTTGCCTGACAGTTCACTTGTGCAGACTGTTCTGAATGATCTTCACGATTAATATTAGAGTTTTGCTTTTACTCTACGATTGATGATGAAAGGCAATCCAAATGCCTTAACATTTGAGGAGTTAGTCTCTGTTATGTCGCAGGAAGGTCAGTATAGGCAAAATAGTTCCATTATGTGTGTTGCAGATCAAGCTTTACTGGCTAATCAAAAGAGCAAAGGAAAATGGAGCTCTTCTATTAGTAAGCAAAAATCTGCTAATTCTGCACAATTAAAGAAGGATGATAGAGACAAGAAGAAAACAAAAAAGTAGAAATTGTTTTGCAAATACTGTAAAGGAAATGATCATGTCATAAAGATTTGTCCAAAACTAGCTTCTAAAGAGGCAAGGAAGAAAGAGTCTGGAATGGTTGTTGTAGAGGCTTCTACACCCAAAACAGAATCTACTAATCTTGGCAGAATGAAGAATGGGCATTTACCACTGTTTGCAGTTATGACCCATCTTCTCATGATCAGTGTATGTCTGTAGTAGACTCAGATGTTTGGTACTTTGATAGTGGGGCAACCAAACACATTATCTCACACCGCAGTTTCTTCACTTCACTTGAGCCTACCCCTACAAGGAATACTCTCACATGTGCCAACAACTCCTCTTATCCTATCATGGGAGTCCGACTACTCCTAATGGTAGTTCTTTTACATTGTCAGATGCTTTATTTGTGCTAGGGATCAAGAAGAATCTGTTATCAGTTTCAACTTTAGCCAAGATTGGATTGGTTGTGAAATTTGTTGATGACAGATGTACAATTCATGATCTGTCAAATGCCGATGTAATTATTGCTTCTGGCATTTTATGTCATGGGTTGTATAAGCTCATAGAATATGAAAAATCTGTGAATGATTCAGCATGTGCAGTACATGCTTCTTACGCTATGTCAAATGCAAAGCTTTGGCATGCACACTTTGGTCATTTGAATTTTGCTAGTTTGTTATGCTTGCAAAAATTTGAAATGGTGTCCTCTTTACCCAAACTTGAGACACTTGGTAAACATGTTTGTAAAGGCTGTATTTTGGGCAAAATGCAGCGTCTCTCATTCCCAAATTATGGTTCAATTTGAGCTACTCAAAAATTGCAGCTTGTTCACAATGATGTCTCTGGTCCTATGCAGACACCCTCTTTTGGAAAGTATCTTTACTTTGTGACTTTCATTGATGATTTTTCAAGGCATGCATGGGTATATCCATTGAAAGAAAAGTCCGAAGTGTTTATGTGCTTCAAACAATTTTTGGTTTTGGCTAAAAATTTGTCAGCATGTAAAATGGGCACCCTCCATTTTGATCGAGGGGGGAATATATGTCTCCTGATTTTAATGCATTTTTTGGTTGAACGTGGGATAAAACATTAGTGTAGAGTGTCATATACACCTCAACAAAATGGAGTTATTGAATGAAAGAACATGTCACTCATGGAGATGGTGAGGTGTATGGGAAAGAGTCAGGCTTTACCACATACTTTTTGGCTTGAGGTTGTTATGTGTGCAGCATGTGTACTTAACAGGTGCCCCACTAAAGCATTGCAGTCTATCACTCCATATGAGGCTTGGCATGGTGGCAAGCCATCTGTTGCTCACCAATGTGTTTTTGGGTGTCTAGCATATGCATTAGTGCCTCAACAACAACACAAGAAATTGGATGATAAAGCAATGAAATGTATTTTTGTTGGGTACAGTTCTGAAAGCAAAGGCTATCGTCTGTATCATCCACAAAGTAAATGCATTTTGGTTAGTTGTGATGTTGTTTTTGTGGAAGATGCTATTCAGCCATTACTTTCATGTATGAAGGAGACATCAACCAACTCCAAAGACATGTATGACACCTTGCTGCCTCTTTTTACAGGTGGATAGTCTAGTGCTAGTCCTAATGAGGCAACTTCTCAACCTTTAGAGGTTTCATGTGATGATGTAGATCATTCCATTTCTTATGCATATTTACATGATGCACTTGTTGATGAGAGAGCTGATATTGAGGAGGCAAAAACTATGCCAAAATGAATGGTGCAAACTTTGCATGACAACAAATTAGATGCACTTATGTCATATCGTACTCGTTCTAGATATCATAGTGCTTCTTTTGCATCATATTGCTATGCTATGGTTGCCTCTAGTCGATGAGAATGAGCTTGTTTTGTTTGATCAAGCACAAAATTCAGAAAATTGGATGGCTACCATGCAATCATAATATGATGCTATCATGAAAAATGGTACCTAGTCTTTATGTGACTTGCCTAGTGGCAAGAAGGACATTGACACTAAGTGGGTATACAAGCTGAAGCATAAGCCTAATGGAATAGTTGACAGGTATAAGGCTAGGTTTATTGCAAAGGGTTCTGCTGAGGAAAGAGGCATTGATTTTGATGAGATCTTTGCTCCTACATTGCAAATGACTGCTATTTGTAGCATCTGTGCACTTGCAGCTCATCATGGTTAAAACAACATTTCTAAATGGTGATTTGCATGAAGAAGTGTATGTTCTTCAACCCCATGGCTTTGTGCAAAACGGGCATGAAAATGAAGTGTGCATGTTGAAAAAAGCTTTATATGGTTTGAAGCAAGCACCACGTGCTTGGTATGAAAAGATACATGCCTACCTGATTGCACATGGTTTTGAGAATAGTCCAACTGAGAGCACCTTATATGATGTGCTCTCGATCATTGGTGTATATGTTGATGATATGTTGCTCACTGGTCCTCATGAGAAGCATATTGTTGATTTTAAGGATGATCTGCATGCGTCATTTGAGATGTCAAATTTGCGGCATTTACATCATTATTTTGGAATTCAGTTCATGCAAGTTGCTGGTGAAATAGCTTTGTGTCAAACAAAATATATTGACACATTATTGCACCATTTTGGCCTTGAAGATTGCAAACCTATTGCCACTCCATGGAGACATGTTTACGATTGAGTCTTCATGATGATGAAGATGCATTTGTTGTTGTTCTCTATCAGTAGGCGGTTGGATGCTTGATTTACTTATGCATTACTCGGCTAGATATTCTATTTGCTCTCTCACAAATGAGCAAGTTTATGCATTGCCCAGGTGTCAAGCATTGGCAGGCGGTTAAGCACGTCTTTCACTACTTGAGTGGTACCCGACTACTTGGATTGTTTTACCCCAAGGGGGGACCACTACCACCAGATTTACATGCTTTTCTGACTCTGACTGGGCTAGTTGCTATGACACTCGTGTGTCCGCTAGTGGTTTTTGATTCATGCTTGGTAGCTCATGCATATCTTTGTTGAGCAAGAAGCAGCCTACTGTGGCCACTTCTAGTTATGAGGCTGAGTATAGGGTAGCTTTCACAGTGAATGTTGAGTATGTGTGGCTCAGACGCCTTATGGCTGATTTGGGTGTTTGTCAGTTTTTTGCCACCACCATCTTCACTGATAGCCTGAGTGCATTGGTAGTTGCGAGGAACATTGTGTTCCATGCTCGCACTAAGCACATTGAGGTGCACTATCATTATGTCAGGGAGAGGTTCTCTACTGAGAGATCAACTTGGCATATGTGCCCACGCAGGAGAACATTGAAGACCTTTTCAGGAAGACTCTGCCTAGGGAGAAGTTTGAAGCTTTCCGCAAAGCTTTGGGCTAACTTCCTTTTGTGGATTGATTCCACATAGCTTGATACTTCCTTAATATACATGAGTGCCAACTCCTTGTTCACTGCATAACTCCCAGGGGGGATTTGTTGATATATATAGGTAGTGATGTGTGTGAACACATTAGGACTGTCAGGGCACTTTTTTTCCTCTTTAGGAGGTTTTTCCCCTCGGTTTGTATATACGCCTATAGCCCTAATGAGTCACTTATCTTTGTACATTCTAGTGGTAATACATTCCTTATTGTGTGTTGTGATCCAAGCTTCTTCTTCTTCCAGCTTGTGTTGTTCGCGTGCTTCCACAAACCTCAAACTCCAAAAAGATTTACACATTTACCGTCATATCAATTGTATGGGTGGTTTCTAAGGATGAGGGAACCACTTGTAGTGGTAGATTGTAGTGCATGAGAGTGACTCGAGGGAAGTGTTGAGAGTGGTATAGATGGGAGAAGCTTGCAAAGGTTGCTCTCTATTGCATTGTAGTACATGATGGCTACTCCATAGGAGAATTGGATGGTGGTTTGGATTGTGATAGTGATGGATGAGCTTGGCGGGTGGGCATGGTGAACGAGAAGCTTTTGAAGTATGACATGCCACATGCATAGATATACGGATTGGCTAGCTTTTGATGGAGGGAACTACCAAGATTCAAATTGAGCACTTGGTTGATGTGGGAATCCCATGGCCTTTATTTTTGACTTGTTTGTCTTGCAATACAAGTGATTGCACCACCTAAGTTGCATTTTTTGGAAATTACTTTCGAAGTAGATGAAGTACAAGAGGACTCTATTTCACATGTCTTCTTGCTTTGAGTCCTTTGGGCAACACTCTTAGGCCTAGGAAGATCATTAACTACAATGTTCTACAAATCTTTGGTAACAAATATACTCTTTACCATATATTCTAGAGAATATAGTTTCAGCTTTCTCAAAGTTTATCTCCATGAGACAATTCTAGCAACATTGTTTTGTGCACATGTGCCAATCATAGTATTAAATTTCTTGTAGAAACAAAAGATCAAGAATTTTCCCTAAGAATCATGCAATTTGCAAAGTTTTAAGCATGCTACGTTGTACGAGCATCTCCATTTTGTATTTCTCTAGTCCTACTTGGGGACACTTTCCATGTAGATTCTACTTTTGTATGCATTATCCTTCAAGGGGATTTATCCCCCATATGATCTACTTCGAGAGTCTCCTCCAAATCTATATAACGAGGGCCTCTTTTCACTTTTGTACTCAGTTAGAAGCTTGAGATCTCATTCCATGCGCTTGGCAAGCTCACTCTATACAAATTTTCGCATTTTTTAGTATACTTACTCTTTTGACTCTCACATTCGTCTCATTCATGAATACATGTTTTATTTAATTTTTCTTTCGCATGTGTACTCCCAACATTTCTAAGATAATATTTGTATTTGTTTATGTTTCATCCTAAAATAACCAAGAATCCAGACTCCATATTATGTTATAGATGTTTTTTGTTTTTTTGTTTTAATATTTACACCACATTCATCTGGGTATGTTTTGACACTTTCATGTACCCGTTTCTCTCATTTTGTAGAGAGCAAGATTGCTTTGCAAATATATTCATACATACAAACATACATATATGCATGCTTAGTCTATCCTATGAGTGTCTAAATAACATAGTTTGTCTCAATCTTGGTCGAGATCAAAATGCACATCTTATGTATAGTCCGTTACCTACACTAACCCTTTCCCCTAATCATTAAAACCTCGCCTCATTACTTAACCTTGTTTCTCATTCTTAGATCCACAAACGTAGTTGGCCTCCTCCCCACACGATAAGATTCGTGACAACCCGCCTACATATTAACTCCCCTATATGTGGGGGTTGGCAAGCCACCCATCCATGTAAGAATAAAAACATTCATGTCGATCGGTTTTTCACAATGGAAGTTGTGCACGATGAATCAATTCGCTATGAGTCGGCAAGAAATTCTAATGGCTTTAATGAAGGATGTGAAAACTAAGGGTTCATCTTCTCCAAGAGCATAGCACGATGCTTGTCTACTCTATGATATATATCTCCCATACTAGTGTATGACGAAAATGGTGAAGCATTGTACGGTATGCATGTCCAACATAGTCGTATACATAGCTCTCAACATCTTTTATAATGGCTCTTTCTCGCTCTCGCGGGTTGCTGTGACTCTTCCGGGTACTTTGTTAATCCCTCGTAAGGCAAGAAATATAATTTTTATCTGCGCTTTGCATTATGAAGGAATAGTTGTAGACGTATCTAATGTTGTTATGTAATCCCAGAGTTTATAGTCGAGTTCTTATAGTTCTTATATTGTACATATATATCACAGAGATATGTGTACTGAGGTATGTGACATCATTAGTCCTACATGAGCAAGACAATTCAAGGAGAGGTCTGCATGATCGACATCTTAGTTTAATGCATCTCGCCAGCTCGCAGGCACCCTTCCTTCATAGAATCTGGTGATATTTGTGAATGCACAGGTGTATGATCTCTCTAGCTTTCTCTCAAATGGCACAGCCTATCTATCTTTTCTTTTGTGTTTCTCTGCAGTGCTTCAGCAATGCCTCCTTCGTTCGAGTTTTAATGGAAAGCTTCCTTATGGCTCCTTTAACATATGTTGTGCATGCAACGCAGAGTCGAGCCCAACCCATTCGCTAAGTGATTTCTGTAGTAGGTACAATTATGATGTACTTTTGCGTACACGATAAGAAGCGGATTGACGTGGGTTAGGAAAGGTGTGAGGGGTGCACTCTAAGATGATGCACAGACAATTGATATGTTTGCTCTCTATTTCTCTGAATGACACATCACACCAAATAGATGTACAGCTGCAGCTTCATCTTTACCCAATACAGAAAGACTGGCTCCTGTTTCTGACATCATTCCTTATGTTTTATGAGCATCCTTCTTTTTCTCTGCTTGGAGCTGGTGTGCCGACTTGTGGGTGTATTATCTCCATTCTGTGGAGCGCACAGAAATACGACCATGCTCTCACTCTGAAGATGAGCTTGTAGACACTTCTATCATTCCTTATGTTTTATGAGCATCCTTCTTTCTTTCTTCCTGGAGCTGGTGTGCCGACTTGTGGCTGTATTATCTCCTTTCTCTGGACCATACTCTCACTCTGAAGATGAGCTTGTAGACACTTCTTGTTCCTTGCCCCCTTTTCGTTTCTTCCATACTATCGACTGAAGTTGAAGTAGAGCTGCTATGAGAGACGCCATTGATGTTGAAGGTTTCTCATGCCAACACGACTCCACGTCAGCACAGGATAGTTGTGGACCAGCTTTGCCCACATTATCCTCAAGTATCAAATTTGTTTCCCTTTAAAGATAATATTCCTGCTAACACAAATCACTCAAGTTCTTATAGTTCAGTAATCTCGGCTATCTCTGGATGCTTCTCTGTGGTTTATAGCTGGCGGATATATCTCTGAATGCAACATTTCTTGTACTTTATAGCTGGCGGATATATGTACAATATAACTTGGTCAAGTAGTGATGAGACCAGCAGTCTGGACTCGCTTGTATCATTTCCTTTAAATGTTGTATGGTCGGCTAGATTATGACAGACATGAGTTAACGTACACTACTGAAAATAGTGTAACTAAAATACTGCACTAAAAATAGTGTAACTAAAATGGATTATTGGCTGCAATTCTTATACTTATACATGTATTGGATTGTATTCACATATAGAACACTTAAATCGTTTTTTTTTTTGGTGATGTATGATGTGTATGAGAAGGATGCTACGTTTGAGCCACTATTCCTTAGCACTACATAACTTTAGGTACCCTAAGGGATACTAAATCTAGTTTGATGCATACGATCTTATTAAAATCGGGCACCTGTGTGTATGAAAGAAAATTCTCCTATACTTGCTTATGCTTGCAAAGTAGTAGCAGTTGAAAATATAGTATGTTTGTTTACCAACACTGAAGTACATGTAAAAGTTAGAAATTATACAGAACCCTTTAGCCATGTTCCGTTGTAGTAAATATTGCTTTTGTAAATAGGATTTTTTTATGAGACATTTACACCTTCATTTATAGCTCATGATGTTATGATAGATATGAATAGCTTGACAGGTATCTAACTGTTGAATGATACTTGTGTATAGTGCATTGATATGGTCTGTATGCTCCTAAGATTTGTAAGCATTGTTAAATATTGGCTTGGTTAGCATGTATATCTACATATAGAGTAGGAAGATGATTAACCACAATGTTCTACAAACCTTTGGTAACAACTGGACTCTTTAGCATACATTCTAGAGAATATAGTTTCAGCTTTCTCAAAGTTTATCTCCTTGAGAAAATTCTAGGAACATTGCTTTGTGTCAATCATAGGATTAACTTTCTTGTAGAAACAAAGATGAAGAGTTTTTCCTTAAGAATCATGCAAGTTGCAAAGTTTTTAGCACGCTACCTTGTACGGGTATCTCCATTTTGTATCTCTTTAGTCCTACTTGGGGACACATTCCATGTAGATTCTACTTTTGTATGCATTCTCCTTCAAGGAGAATTATCCCCCATATGATCTACTTCAAGGGTCTCCTCCAAATCTATATAAGGAGGGCCTCTTTTCACTTTTGTACTTGGTTAGAAGCTTGAGATCTGATTCCATGCTCTTGGTAAGCTCGCTCTAATCCATATACGAATTTTCGCATTTCATGGCCTACTCACTCTTTTGAGTCTCACATTCATTTCATTTATGAGTACAATTTTTATTTAATTTGCTTTCGCATGTGTAGTCACAACATTTCTAAGATAATATTTGTATTCATTTATGTTTCATCCTACAATAATCAAGAATCTAGACTCGATTTCATGTTATAGATGTTTTTGTTTTTTTAAATATTTACACCACATTCATTTGGGTATGCTTTAACACTTTCATATACCCTTTTCTCTCATTTTGTAGAAAGCAGATTTGCTTTGCAAATATATACATACATACATACATACATATATGCATGCTTAGTCTATCCTATGAGTGTCTAAATAACATAATTATTAATTTGTCTTAACCTTGGTGGAAAAAATGCACATCTACGTTACCTATGCTCACCCTTTCCCCTAATCGTTAAAACCTCACCTCATTACTTAACTTTGTTTCTCATTCTTAAATCCAAAAACGTAGTTGGCCTCCCCACACGATGAGATTCGTGACAACCCTATACATACTTAACTCCCCTATTGTGGGGGTTGGTAAGCCACCCATCCATGTAAGAATAAAAACATTCATGTCGATCGGTTTTTCACAATGGAAGTTGTGCATGATGAATCTATTCGCTATGGTTCGGTGGGAAATTCTAATGACTTTAACGAAGGAGTTGAAAACTAAGGGTTCATTTTCTCTCACCCCTAAAAATTCGGCTCTGGAGGCCTTCTCAGCACGAGGCTTGTCTACTCTATGACACACACACACACACACACACACACACACACACACACACATATATATATATATATATATATATATATATATATATATATATATATATATATATATATATATATATATATATATATATATATATATACTCTAGTATGATGAAAATGGTGAAGCCCTTACCAATAAGCATTCATCCTATATATATCCTATACTCTAGTATGATGAAAATGGTGAAGCCCTTACCAATAAGCATTCATCCTTTTGTAATGGCTCTTTCTCGCACTCGTGGTTGCTGTGACTCTTCCGGGTACTTTGTTAATCCCTCTTTTTGTAAGGCAAGAAGTATAATTTTTATCCGTGCTTTGCATTATGAAGGAATAGTTGCAATAGTTGTAGACATATCTAATGTTGCTAAGTAATCCCATAGTTGATAGTTGAGTTTAGGATTCAAGTGTTAAATGTTTATCCCTTTAAAGCTTACATTCCTGGTAACACAAATCACTCAAGTTCTTATAGTTAAGTAATCTCGGCTATCTCTGAATGCTTCTCTGTTGAGCTTTGTAGGACCTACGTTAGTTTTTTTAAATACATTGTATATTATTGTATGTAAAAGCATCTTGTAATTGCAAGCTTTTGGTAACAAATTGTTTATGTTGGGCATTATCATTTGCTATTCAAACATAGTGTAAGCCCTTCAAAAGACAAACCCTAGTTTTTGATCATAAAGTGTTTTTCGTCTTATTTCAATCCTATGGCTGAGATTTAATCTCTAAAAAAGGACTTAATCCAATGGTTCTTATCTAATCAACCATTAACATATACAAAAAGCTAAATCAAACCAATGAAAAACATATACAAGGCTGGAAGTAAATTTGGTGCAGGTTTTTTGGTTTTCAGCTTTATGCTTTTGCGTTTTAACTTTTAAGGTCAGCTTTTTGCATGGACTTGTAGCCTATAGATAAAGAGGCATACAGCCCACTTTTATGATCAACTCAAGGAGCTCTTTAAGCACATGAGCTAGGGTTATATCTAGGAGGTGTTCTTGGAGATTTGTTGCAGATTTGGAGTAATTTTTGGTGGCTTCTCTTCATCTTCTTCACATATATCTTTTGGGACCTGCTGATTTTTGTGAGTTTTAGCTCTTATATTCTGGTTTTCTTCTATTGTTGTTGCTGTACTATGTTTATACCTACTTCTTCAACAATTTGAGAAGTCATAACTTCTGCTCATTGTCAGAGAAGACCTAATTTCAAATTAGGGTTTGTTGCTACACGGTTCTATACAGTCTTATCACTTCCGATTTGCACATATTCTCTTACACACACACACACACTCTTAGGTACTTTTTGCTACATTTTGTACCTAGAACCCTATTCTTTGAACATAAATTTTGTTTTGTAACATTATTTCCATTGTACATTTGAATTAAGTTTTAGTGTAGTGAGTAGTTAGTATTCAAGTGCTACTCTTTTAAAGTTGTCTCTTATCTACTCTCTTGTCATCCATCTCTCATTATTTGGTCAAGGTATGTATGTGCTAAGGTTCTAAGTGTTGGAAAGATCCTTGATTAACCAGTGATTATTATTTGGGCCTACCTCACTTCCAACATGTGTGTGTGGGAGAAGAGGGCAGCAACAAATCATCATGAAAATCAACAAATTCTTCACTTGTACAAGGAAGCTCCAAGTCCTATATCACACTTGAGGATGCTTAAGTGTGAGTATGAAATATGTTAAAAGTGACCCAAGGGGGCCTTTATATTGGATTTGAAGCCCTCCAGGGGCTTTCCGCACCCCATTAATGTATTGCTCGTGAGTGTGTACTAAATTAATATGCTTTTAAATTAAAAAAAACGATTTTGTAAAAATCTCTTGGAAAAGGATATGATAGACTAAAGATATGGTGGTTTCCTTGCTCTAGAGAATGAGAGCTACAAGAATATGTATTTCATTTCTTAAAAGCTTTATTTTGAAAATTAGGGTGAGGGGTTTGATTCCCTTAATGATCTCTGATGGCTAGGTGCTATATGTCATTAGATAGATTTTGATGAGATCTATAAGCTCATGTAAAAACATTTTTAGTATGTTGACCATTTTGACCATTTTTGAAAATTAGGATTTGGACCCCTAAATGTGACATTGTTTTCCATCATGATTGTTGTCAAGAAATTAGAACACCTAGGCTTTTGGAAGAAGAATCAAGATCCTCTCTTTGTCTTTGTCTTGGGTATTTTTCACTGAGAATATTCCATAAAACCTTGGACACTAAAAGATCTATCATCATGAAATTCCACATAGGATAGTTATACATTCCATCAAGTTTATCCTCTTGTTCTAGTCTATCTCATAATCTCCCATCTTGGGATCAAGTATGTATGTTTGTCATAAGCTCTGATACCAAGTGTTGGAAGTTGGTAGACCCAAAAATGTCCACATGATCTTCCCCACACTAGAATATCTTGTACATATACAATACCTGAATCAAAGAAAGTAGATGAGAAGCTAGACAATAGATAAAGAGACGAGATAAGAAACAAGTACAAATATCTATTTCAAAAAACTTGAAAGTGATAGAATGACTATCTACAATGTGTCTATGTACACATGAATTTGATAGGCTAAAAATTGATTGGTCTTAGTTACAAAATATGAGAGAAAAGTGTCTAAAGGTATAGGAAAGATGTGTGTGTGCTGGATAAGTGATGGAGTGTAGGCTGAATAAGAAATATTGAGTCTATGGTGGTGTATGTGATTGAATACCAGCAACATATGTTGTAAAAACTCCCTTCTCTGATGTAAACAGCTGCAAACACTTCTCCACTTGATATGGACGGTTGCAAATATCTTGGTACAGCAAGAAGGTAGTGTAGAACAAAAAATCAGCAGCTTTCCAACAACAAAGCACACATGAGAGTGTAGAAGAGGTGTAGGGGAGATGATAATCAGCACCAGAATAGCTCATAACATTACAACAGATCAAAGAGTATATGTGAGGTGTTATGAGAGTGCCCAAGAGCTTTGTTTATATCAAGGAAGGTTGCCCCATGAAAATTTACAAAAGAAGAAGCTTTATGCGTGAATATTTTTCTCCCTTGCTCTATTTAGCCATGAGTGGCACCCATAATCCTTGCATTGATTTTGATGCTTTTTCCTACTTTTGAGATGATCTTGACATGTGGCAAAACTAGATCAGGTAGATAAGTATTATATATGGTTAGAAAGCTCTCTTTGAATACTTTAGGATTATGTGCTTATCTCATATACCATTTTCGACCATTTCAGCATTTTTGAGAAATGGTTTATTGAAATTAAGGTTTGTTGGAAATAGGGTTTGTTGCTCAATATGACTTGTTGAAATGGTTTATTGAAATTAAGGTTTTTTGGAAATAGGGTTTGTTGTTTCCAACATATGTGGTATTGGATATGATCTCTTTGCATATGTGCCATACACCAAGATCCTTGGTGTTTGTTGGACGTCTTGGCTCTCAAAGTCTTTACGAATTGCCATACAATGGCAATATCTCTATTGATGAGCATATGGTATAGATCCCAATACTTTTTTCCTCTCTCATCTTATTATTAGCTTTTGTGCATTTGATCTCTTGTAATTGTTGGACTTTTTTGCACAAGTCTCTACACTCATCCTTGTATACTTCTTTTATGGCAAGGTCCATTGTGATGCCTTAACATGCATGTTAGAATCTCTCCTTAGTTCCACATGAAGAATGTTAGTGAGCAATATGGTATGCATATCATATGGAAGAGTGGTATCCGTGTAGGAGGGGTGTGCACCAGTTCAATATATGTTTGATAGCTAATGGGTAAAATCTATACCTACATGAAATCATGTCAGTGTATATTGTGTAAGCGGGCACCCTATGTAGCTTTTAGGAAATAGAGAGAGAAAATGCAAGTTAATATCAAAACAATAAGAGCACAAAGTGAAGTACTTATGAAATCTCCCTCAACCACAAGATCTCTCCCCAGCTTGAAGACTTGGCTGAAAAATAAATTGAATTCTTTCACTAGCTCTTTCACATCAAGAGATTGAATTACAAAGTTAGTCACCTAGGTCTTGTTCATATACTAACCTAGGAAACTTGACAAGCTAATATAAAAAGATTAAAAATCAAGTTTTGATTTATGAAAAGCTATCTTCTCCACTACATCTAGCCAAAAACAAATTATGGCAAAAAGTTTATTCTCTAGAGTTCATATAAGCATTAGTTTGCTTTTTAATTGAAAAAAAAAATGAAGTTAGTTTTTTCTCAAATTTCTAGCTTTTCGAGCAAGTGATTCCACGAGCAAAGATAGCTTCCATGGCTTCATTTGATCTTTATTGCTCCAACATCCCTTCAAGTAATGCCAATCAAACACACAAAAGTCAATCACTGAAGTGTGAAAAATTGAGCATATATATGAAATGCTCAAAACTTGTGTTGAGGTAGCACTTCTGTGAATATATTTGCAACATTATTTTGTGTAGGAATATAAACAAATTTGAGTTCTCTATGTAATTCCATTCTATGACATGATGATAATGAACACCGATGTGTTTTATTATGGCATGAAAAAATGGATTTTTCAGAACAACAATAGCACTTTGACCATTTGTGAATATATTAATAGAACTGATAACATGCAGTTTTCACTTGTGGATTCTTCGTATGAGTTTCGACCAGTTGTTAGGTGCGTATACCCTGTAAACTACGCATTTTCGACAATTTTTCCTATCTTTTGTTTGCATTTGGTGCCATGTTTCATTATGGCTGAGTTCTAGCATGCCCGTATAGTTGCACTTTCATTTGAGGTTTTCCTCGATTCATTATGGTATATATAATAGAACATGTAACTTGCAAGTAAGTTCCAAACACATTTAATAGTGGTAAAGAAAGCTTACTTGAAGTCAACTTCTCAAAACTTGAAGTAAACTTCTCAAAAGTGTCTACTATAGTTGTTTCTTACTCGCCCAAGACATGAATGATCCAGGCAAAGAGAGGAATAATATCCATTTCACTATGCCTTGTTCAACTCTTTGTCTTGGTGCCCAATGTCTTTAGATGGATAGGGCGATGTCCTTACAGGGACATCATTGATTGGTTGTACCACTCAAATGATGGAGAATGCAATGGAGCCTCTGCGCAACTACGTTAAGGCACAACTACTCTAAGGCTTGCTAGATGAATTCAAGGCTGTTCAAGTTACTTGGAGGGTAATTTTCCCCAAGCAATGTCCCTAAATCATGTAGGCTAGGGAAATCATTGATCCCTATTTTGCCTTAGATGTGAGTCAAGGTGGTGTAGCCTGCCATCCTTGGTCTTGTTATGATGCCTTGTACCCATTGCTTACTCAAATTTTGGCTTGATGTCTATATGCTTTTTTAGAAGTGGGACGATGTCCCAACAAGGACATTGTTGGTCCGAGGAGATGACTCTTCCCCTCCGACAATTGACTTTGCTTGTGCCGGATTACTTCTTTGCCTTACATGCCCAATTGGCCTTAGCTCCTCTATAGTATCTCTAGATCCTCAATTGCATAGGGAGATGTCTCTAGAAGAGGTTCCCTAGGGACATCGTACCTTCCTATACCTTGTGTTGTACGAGCAATTTGTAGTTTAGTTCAGCTCCCTACTGATGAGATTGAAGCTCCTTGTGTGTTCTTGGCATGTGAACGTTATGGAATCCTTTCTGGCTCAGTGGCAGTCAAGATGGAGTTGGCTGATGTCTCGGTTCTACCATGACATTGGGACCTTTGTTCCAGAATTTCCATCCCCGTCTTGGAGGCCCAATTGCAACTTTCCCTTGGATCGGAATCTTTGGGATCTTAAGTCCTTTTTTAACACTTGTTTGCACCTTTAACATGCATAATCCTTATTCAAAGAGTGGAGTGATGTGTGTGATAGAATGGGAATGATATCTTTGTTGTGCTGCCCGATATCTCTGCACCCCAAGAGTGTTGGGGTCTCACTTAGCCCCCTTGCTTTGTGTCGGTTGGGTCACCATACCCCAAAATCCCGCTAATCTTGATTGGCAGCTTTGAATTTTTCGATGGAAGTTTTAAAGGTCCTCCTTAAAAAATGTATATCGATTTTATCCTTTTCTTAAATCTTGGCACCTGAAAGCTGGGGCATACTTTTTTGACTCATTTGACTCATTTGACTCATTTGACGTCCTGGGCAAGCTCTCCTTTTGTGTGTCTGGTGGATCGACCCTGGATTGATGGACTCTTGCACTTCCTTTCCCTGTCTGCATCGGAGGCACACCCCACACCTTCGGCACTTTTGCTTGCAACAGCACAGTCCTTTTGGTCAGACATTCGTACTCTGTCTGTGCCCGATTATGTTCGTTTATACTCCTTTGGTTCCAACAATGGAGTCTTTGAACAACTTTTATGTGGTCTGCAGGTCTCCCTTGCACCCAGACTTCCTTTTACTATTTGACTATTTGGAAGGAAGTGCTTTAAGGTACAGCTGTGTATCAGTCTATTCGAAGGGCTTGCGGAATTAACTTGTCTGTTAAGTCTATTTTTCGGAGGTTCCCAAGTACAGGGGAGAAAAATAGGCCCCTACCTTATCGTGTCAACCATACTTGTGGCAGCCTTTTGCAGAAGGTCTGTTGGCTATTGGAATTAGGTTCTTGCCTGCTGTGCACCTCGCCCAAGGCGTGCAAGTGCGCAGAGGCATTCCATAATCTTGTCCAGCAACCGATTGGTTGTCACCTTATTCAGCTGAGGATGTACAATACCTACGAGAAGAAGGTAGATCCCCCTTTGTTTAGTGCTAAAGATCCCTCTTCACAGCAGGGAGTACCACAAACTAGGCCCCTCCCTTCCAATAACTTCAGACAGTGCTTCCTGAATACTTCTTCGAAGATGAAACAGACGACTCCTCCTCTCTGCTCCTACTCATGGCCGCCCCTCAATGTCTGTGCATTTATCCCCTCCAAAAGGAGTGGGTGTTTTCCCTCGTACCACGGATATCATATGGCTATATCAATGCAGAAAATCAATATAAATCATAGTATACCCCGTCTACGTGTCAGTGATGGATTCCATTAACGTCCATGTTCTGAATTTATTTGTGAATATCTTGAGATGGCCAAAATAACCTATGAGACCAAAAGTTATATGATTATGGACTTGATGCAGTGTCTAAGGATAGAAAAACTGTGGTGGCCTATAATGATGGAAGGCTATTAGGCAATAAATGGAGAGTGGGCATTTGCTACATAGGTTGCGAGCAGATCTTGTATTGGCACATTGTCGTTCCTTGTCATCCTTAGTCTCTCTGTGTCCTGCAGTAAATTTGTGAATGTTTGGCATCGGTTATGCCATCCATAGTCGTAATGGAAAACAAGCATTGTTCACATCGTTCAATTGAATAAAGGTTCAGTGCTCACTTTGCATCAGATTGTAACATCATGATTTTTATCATTGCAGTGAACAATATATACTGACATAGGAAATTGGACTAGATCTGCAAAGACTTCATTTCTACAAACGTATGGACCACAATACACCTAGGAAAGTAGATGCGTGGTCTATATATGATTCCTCTAGCTCTGATGGGGAAGACACTGAATTCAACTACAAGCACTACAGACCCAAGAAGAAACGGAGGAGTGATGCTGGAAGGAGATATCAAAGGGGTGTCTTATACTGCTCTATGCTTGGCATAACCTGCCACTTTTGCCGTCAAAAGACTACAGAGAAAAAGGTTCTATGTCGAGCTTGTGTGCTTGCATTTTGTGGTCCTTGTCTCCAGAATCGACATGGTGAAGAACTTGAGTTCGAGCTTGCTGATGACAACTGGCTGTGCCCAAAATGTCGTGGTGGTTGTGGCCCAGGCTGCAAGAATTGGTATGCTTGGAATTTCTGTTCTATTTATGGGGCATAACAATTATAAAATGACAAATGGCATTCATATTGAGATTGGGTAGAGCTTGAGACAGTTTTATTTGTCACTCGGTCTGTCTTAAGATGCATCTAGGTAGTTATGTGTGCCAGTTATGCTGAATCTCATGATTATGTAAACACAAAAAAAACTGTCGAGCTTCAATACCCCTGTTTTTTATACAAGGAAATACAGTTTTTGCTTCCAAGAGTATATTCTGTTCCCTGGGAATGTCATGTGAATTATTTGCTTTTCCAGTGGATATTCTGTCTCTTCATAATACCTTGTAAATGGTCCATTTTTCTTTTTCCTGTTCTTTATTTGAGCGTGAGAAAAAATCTGTAAAAGTTTCTGCAGGTGCAAGGCATGACATAGTTTAATTGTGTGGATATTTTACTGCAGAGTGTGTGCTGTTTTCCAGGTTTCTGCACTTTTTGGGTGCTCCAATTTGGAAAGCTATCCCTTAAGTATTTTATAAACTGGTCACTTGATGATCAATTATTTTGTGATGCTCAGATATATGTTTTTGCCTACAGCTGCAATTGCACATTCTGTCGCAAAAAACAAGGCTTAAAACCACCAAAAGTTACAACTAGAGAATTACAAGCACATGGATTTGATAATGTCCATGACTATCTCATTTATCTAGAAACTGGTGAATCTTTTGAAAGCATTGCAGCAAGAAAGTTGGGCAAAGGTTGGTGCAGCAGTATAGAGAAAAAACATCCTATATCTGCGCAAGATTCACCAGATCTTAAGCACAGAGTAAGAATGCAGAGTGAGATGGAAGAATCTACTAAGGCTGTGATTGGGGCGTCAGAAACTACCATCTGCAAAACAAAGCATTGTGAAAAACTTACACAAAAGTATGATCAGAAGTGTAATGCTCCTGAATGTGAAAGGTCTGAGAGTTCATCATTTTTGTCACATGAACTGTTCATGTCTACTCAACATGAATCTCGGAAAAGGTCTGAAGACTTATTTCCAGAGCAGTTCAGGACACTAAATGAATTTAAGCACAAGCTGGAAGCAAAACTTGCAAGGCCGTTTGATGCTAAGGAATTAAAGGAACTCTGGGATGCGATAACATATCGGAAGCCTCTGTGCAAATTAAGTGAAACACAGCAAGGAGTGATTAGTCGTACAACAAAAGAACTAGGCCTTGCTTATATCCATCATCATCCAGGTTTTCTTCATGTTGATGCATCTGGATATCTCAGCCAAAGGCGTTGTGCATTTTTTTATCATGTGATTATCTTGCAGATTTAGCAGCCAAGTATACAGCAACAGGTGAAGCTGAAGTAAAGCTGAAACTACTGAGGGGCTTCTTTTTCTGGCTTGAGGTGAATGAATTTGTTTGTGAACATAATCCATAATTCTGAGGTAGAACTAGCTGAATAATTTTTGGGTGCATTAGTCTCAATTGTTTATTAGTTTCTGCCTGCGAGCAACTTGCTGCATTATTCTTTTGCCTGATCTTGTTCAGGATCTGTAAGCGTAACCACCAGATGGTTAGTTTATTACTTGTAGTATCTGTTCAGCTACACACTGATCGGTGTTACGTGTAATTGGATTCACTTAAGGATCACGAGAGGGCATTTCCGATGAATTTGGCAATGATGTTGGAGAAAACATATTACATAATAGCTGCAATCACAAACCATTTTTTGTTTCTACCCCTCCTATTTGGTTCACAGTCAGTGTGGTTTGACCTGAAATATGTTTACTGCTCCCTCTGGGATGTGGAAGGTCTCACATGTTTTAACATTCATGACCTTATGCTTCAGCTCTCTGGATTCCTAGGTGTGAGATAATACACTAGCTTTTGTTGCATCTACTCCAGTTGCTTTATGTGGCATTACACATTTTTGATACTGAGATGAATCCTCTTGCTTTTGTCTTTCTGGCAGTTCTCTACTGCATCAATGAACATGCTTCTTGCTTTAGTCCCTGAGGAGCAGAGACCATCTGGTTTTGTTCATAATTCGTTATCTTTTCTCTTGTAACAAATTTGAGTGTTTATGGCATGTCTATTCTTGGAGCAGAATCGTAGAAATTATCACCAACATCTGCTTAAGGTCATCCACACTCTGAAGGGCTAGTAAAAGTTCCAGGATTTGTGGATTGTGGATCATTTGAAGCTTGTAGACTTCCTCGAGAGCAAATTCTGTGGAGCAGAAAAGCTTGTGGAAGTTCTTAGGTGAGTGAGGGGTCCATGGTGGAAGTGAAGAATGAACATGTAACCTATGTGGTTATGAGGGACTTGGGAGGTGGTGTAGCTGATAGGATACAAGCTCACCTAAAAAGACATGGTAGGTTATATGTTGCACCTTGCAAGGAGCCAATGCCTCGAGCCATTTGAGATGAGCTACTTGAGTGGGTAGCTAAAAGAGATTGTAGGAAGAATTTTAATCCATTCAGATTGGAACAATCTCAATCTACTAGGATCCCTACCGTTTTAGCTCATATGATGTAAGGATCGCGTAACACCATTGGGAAGAGGTGTGTTTCACCTTCCAGTCATCTATTATTTAGCGTCAGCATTGAGGGACCTCTTTTTGGCAAGTGTGCACATATGTGCCATGTGTGCGAGTTTCTTGAGTCCATGGAGAGGTAAGCTAGTGATGTGTCCCGCTCTACTCAAGCTAACTCATGTGAGCTTGAGTTGGATGCTTCTAGAAGGTTCATGGTTCCTTGGGGCAACACGCTTTTGCACACCACTAAGGACTTGAACTCAAGGCCTCCTCCTTCGATCCCATCAACTTAATGGCTAGATTAAACTTCTTACCTGTCTAGGACTTAGAGAACCCTGTTCTTAACGGTCTTCTATTTTTGCCAAGGTTTACTTTAGAACATTCTTCCCCCCTTGAAGAACATTTATCCTCGGAAATGTGCTTAAACTTACATGCTATACAATAACTTTTCTCCTAGCCCTAGGATCTACACTAAAGAGCATGGTCATCAGCTTTTCCTTGAATCGCCTCCACTTTCAG